>VYXB01002720.1:148877-174014 GCA_013397135.1 Pachyramphus minor
AAAAAAAAAAAAGAGCCCAGAATGGTGTTTGCACAAGTAGCAGCTGCACATTTAAGTAAATATGAAACTCTGTGCTTGGCTTCTTTCCTTTCAAGTTGAGTTACTTGGGAAGAGACATATGTTGTTAACAGGTAGGGAAGGGGCAAACATAGTTATTCAATATTTGGTTCAGTGTTTGAGTTTCTGCAAGAGACAGATTTTCACATTTAGGGCCAAAACCTTGACAGCTGTTGAAGTTGTTTGCACCAGAATATCAAAGCAGCTCCCATCACTCACCTCTGCCATCTCTTTCACTTTCTGCTCATAGAATTCCTGCTCCAGTAGCACCGGTGGGAGAAGAGAGAGCTTGTCATAGGACCTCCAGTGCCGTCTCTTATTCTCCAGGAAGAACATGCGCTTCTCAATCTTCACATCCCCTGAAGCAGAGTTAAAGGCACAGTGAAACGGGAATGGAGCAGCCAGAACAAAGCTTAAACCCTGCCACCAGCTGTGTAAGTTCAGCATCTCAAACAGCACTGTACCAAGCAGAGGCACTAATGAAGAGGATCTCCAAAACAGATACCAGGCAGTGACAGAAACTCAGCTGTTTTGGGACCACATCCTCTTTTTAAGAACAGTGCTTCATGCTGCAAGCCAGTTGTGTTCACAATAACGATGCAGAGAACACAGCACACACAGCTTGGCATTTACCTTGCTCAAATTTGAAGTCTATATATGAATATTGATTCATTTCTTTCCTCCTTTTTCGTTTCCCGCTGGTTTCGGGAGACAGCTCCTGCCATTTTTTGATAGCATCTGAAAAGGCCTAGAAAACAACATACACACTTAAATCCTGTGCCTGGAAGAAAGCAAAAGCACATACTTCAAGCTGAAGCACAGTACAAACATTGGCACAGGACTGATCCAAAACTAGAAAGCCAAACACCCAATATAGAGGCAATTCTACATCCTTCCTTTGCTCACCTTGTTATGTACTCATAAAGTAACCATTCCATAAAAACAAACTAGTTGAATGGTACTTCATAACACCTCATCTATTAACTTGCATTACAGTGCAGTATTAAACAGAGTCGGTTTGGGTTCTTTTCATGGCCGGGTTTGGGTTTTGTTTTTGTTTAAAAAACTGAGGTTAAAAATATTCAAGTGCTCAATCAATCAAGTGAAGAGACAAGGAGCTTTTGTTTTAGTTAAGTCATGGAACAGTAGAGAAAGAAACTTAAGCAAGGGGAGTGTATCAGAGGAGCAGATCCAAGTGAAAAACTTGAAGCCACACTGGCATTCAGTTTGTTGATACTTAAAACAAGTGTCTTTGCATCTCCATTACAGCAAAGCTCTTATGTGGAATACAGGGCTCAATCCACAAGTCATAATAAGAAGAAACAGGACATTGAGGCTTGGGCTTCTTTCCAATTACATGCAGTCAGTTAACTAACAGCAGCAGTTAAATGTTTTAAGATTTAGCTAAATGTCTAGGTTTTATTGGCAATTATACCGCACTTCAGCAGCGACCGTAGGGGAACACTTCCCAGTTTAATGCATCACCCACCATCAACCAGACAGCGTTTCCCCAGCTCTCCTATTAGAGAAAGTAAAAACTTCCTGCAGCATCCTGTCTGGCCAATAAATTTGAAAAAATCTCTACTAAATGGATTAAAACTTCTTAAAAGGAAAGGAAGATTATTATAAAACCCATAATCACACACTAGCAGATGGTACAGTAAGGCAAAAGACGTCTCAGTGCTCTCAGCAGACACGGGAGATAAGCCTAGGAAGGAAAACAGACTTTAGCTGGAGGACCTTTCGTGTGATTGCATAGTGTCCCTTGAGCTCGTGCAGTGCCCACTTGATGTCCTGGCTGCTCAGCATTTTGAAGTCTGCCATGAGCAGGTCAGCAGCCTGGATAAAGCACCGCTGGTCAAGGGGGGCAAGTTTGGAAAAGTCAAAGTAGTCCACTTTAGGCACCTATGGAGAAAACGAGAGTGATTAAAAGGCTGCTATAAACACACACAAGAACACCCCAAAATTGCTCTTTCAGTGATCAAGACCTTCTGCAAGACCACCTAAAAGTCAAATGAGGTGGCACCCAGTAATCTGAGCACCTATATAACAATCACCTCTATAACCACAGCATGGCATAGGTGTGCAGCCTGCTGGTCTGTGCATCTGTGTAGGAGACCTGCACAAGGTAAAATGTAGTTTTAAACCATTGTGTGTGGCTGCATGAGACAGCAAGGAGAGGAAATATTCAGATTACTATAAATGGCGAGGCTTTATTTGGCTCGAGGTTAAGAGATGCTTCCAAGAGTAGAAAGAGGTATTCAACATTTCTTTCTTGGGTTACAGAGACTATTTCAACATACTCAAAGCTCAGAGAATTTTTTTTTTGTCAAATGGACTTTTAAAAACAAATGAAGTCAAGCAGCTGTAGGGAGATTTGCAGTTAAGAGACCAAAAGGCAATGCCTAAAGGCCTCACAAGAGAGACCCGAGGGCCGAGGCTCCTTCATGGGAGAATGACTGTGGAATTCTTGTCTCAGTGATCAAAATGAACACTTGAGATGGGGCAGTGACAGGCAGGGCAGAGGGGCTCACTGGAGGCAAAGGAACAGACACTGCAGCTATGCCACAGCAAAACAGCAAAGTCTTGGAAATCATCTTGCAAGCAACTAACTCTTACCATTTAACACCGTCTTAAACATGCCCAGAGGCCTCCTGTGAAAGCACAGCTCAGTCAAACACTCTGCAAAACACACACTAATCGAACCAGACATCCCAAGGTCCACTCAGGCTGAACAGACTGGCCCACAGGCACACTGGAGATGGGGATACTCTCACTTGCCTTTGTCTCATCTTGGCTGGCAAGCAGGCTGCTGCTGGGATTCAAAACCACTCTGCCTTCCTTCTTTGGGTAATCTGGATTTTCCAGAAGAAAGTTACAAAGTCTGAAAAGATAAATATAGTTACGTCAGGGTTGGGGAGCTCAGGTTCGTTTCCCACTTGTCCAATTTTTAGTATCCTGTAATTATGAGGCTACACAGGCAAGTCACAGCTTGCTCTGAAAGGATCAAGGGAGGTCCTTGAACAAACTGCAAGTAAATGACTGAGAATTAAATAAAAAATTATCAGCTGTGTGGCTGCAGAAGGAAAAGCAAATAAATCTGTCTTTCAACAATTAAATTTATGGGTAAGCTACTAATCATCTATGGAAAAAACAGCCTAAAAAATCCCTACAAAACTCGTGAAAGGTTGATGTCTTCCTGAACAAAATATTACAGATTCAAATTTGAATTAAAGCCTCCATTTTCAATCTACCATCACATTAAAGCAACCTGGTCTAGTGGAAGGTGTCCCTGCCTGCGGCAGGGTGCTGGAATGAGGTGATCTTTAAGATCCTTTCCAACTCAAACCATTCTGTGATTCTACAAATAAAGCAACGACAAAAACATGTTTAAACTATGTGTACATGCAATACACACTCTGAATACAGGTTTCACGGTAATAAAGCTTGAAATTACACCAGCGCTATCCAAATTCCAGTAGAAACTGGTCTGGTGAGAACAGCACTTGGAAAATAATCACTCAAATTGCTGACAAAATTGCATAATAAGCCTGTAAAAGCAGCATACCTCAGGTCCTATCACAAATAGTTATAGCTGTCAGGTAAATGTAGTTTAAACGATTTTAGCTTAGAAAAGACTCAGCGAGCAGTTTCCAAATTGGCAATTGCTGGAGACCACAAACGCCCCAGAAGCCCTTGTGAAAGGGCAGCGTGCTGCAGGCTGTCGAGCTGAATCAGACTCTCACAGCTTGTGCTCAGCCCTCACCAACCAGCTGTGCTGGCTGGGTCAAGTAACAGGAGCTGTTCCTCAGTTTCCCCAGCTGTAGAATAAGATCCCTCTGAAAGGAGCCGGGACAAGCAATTAACGTTTGTAAAACTATGGGAATGAGAAGGTGCTGGGCTGCAGCAAAGACATAATTGCGGCTAATTTACATTCCTGATGTCAGAAATCAGGTCCTAATTAAGAAATCTGAACTGGCTGGACAGCATTAACCCACTATCAAGGCACGATTACTTTAGCCCTGCTTTCACATTCAAAGCAGGGGCATTTCGTTTTGCTTAATTGGGTATTGACATATTGAGCCAGAAGCTTTTGACCGAGTGTGAATGGTCCCGCACACAAAAGCTGAATAGATGATACCCTGCTAAGAAGAGCTCCCACATCTTATCTTTCACATCAGTTGGGTTTTGAAAAGGCCATTTCAGGGCAGAAAACAACAAAATATCTCGGCACTGGGCATTTAATAGCTTTCAGCTCCCAGCTCCCCCCATCCCTTTGGTGCAAGATAACTGTTTTAAACCCAACAGAAGGGAAATTTCAAGGAGCTCCAACCGCAGCTCACACGGTCAGGATACATTTGAACTATCCTGCACGTTGCCATTTCAACACTCAGTTTTTGGGGATGTTAACATTCAGTGTCTGACAATTAGTTAAGTGGGTCCCAGCCCACAACCACACACACTCATGGCACTGGTCATTAATATCTGCACCACAGGACACAGAGCTGGTTAAAAGCCTCATCCCTGCCCAAACCCAGCCACCCTTATTTATTATATTTCAAGCCTGATTCAGCTTGACACACCGTGCAGATCAAAGCGTCCCTGCCAGCGAGGCTGACCAGTGCTTTGACCCATTTGTTCTCACACAAAAGCTGCAGTGACAACTCAAAAGATAGTTTGGTTAAAGGAATAAAAATATCGAGAAGAAATCTTTATCATCCAGTAAGTGTGTAACGCACCGCTGAGCAGACACTGTAGCTGCCCACAGGGAAGCCTGGAAGCACCTTTTCATCTCACTGGGTCTGTGGCACACAATGGGGGAGAGGAGATTTCGGGAGCAGAAAGGGAAGGAACACATTAAGACCGATAGAAGCTGATAGTGTGATTTAATTCCATCAGGCTTCACTAAATCCCTGCAGGACACAAAGAGGAGTTTTTTCACACTGCCTGGCAGGGTCTGGCAGCCAGGTGCCCAACCTCAACAGGCCAATCGCCCCAAGGAATGGCCCTGCTGGTCTTCTACAGCCCCACCACAACCATCCACCTTGAGAGGCACTCAGTCTGTGGTAGGGACACCCAAAAGCTGTTCCACCACTGCAGGGAAAGCACTTTGGAAAGACAAGAAAAGTTACACTGATGACTTTCTAACCAAGCCCTACTTTGGAGACACGACTTCACAATACAGTCAAAGCAGCAGAATAGGAAATCTGTGCCCAGTGGATGGGATCATCCTTAGTTCCTTGCCAGTTAACTTATTTATGGCCCAGTAACTAATTCTAAGCCTCACGCACTTAAACGCTGCTTAATTAGTGCCCCAGTTAGCTGGAAAGGGCACTGGATTTATACCAGTGAATACTCTGGCAACCAACACCTATTCTTCATTCCCATATAACGTGCTGGAGACAGCAGTGACAGTTGCAGAGAGAGAAAGAGAGGCCACCAAGCATCAGACACCAGTCACGAGTGATTTACTTCAAACCGCTCTCCCCTTGGTGCCACTGGTGCCAACACACGCGATCCTTCGTTCCTCGGCTCTGCAAACTGCACCCAGAAGGGCAGGGAGATGATGCAGCTCAGCAATAAGGTAAATCACTTCTTTTTTTTAACTTTTGACTCCAACATGACTCCCAGAGATGTCCAGCACGATGAATCCTAAGGTATCCCTGAGCTGCTAACACAATTTAGAAAGCAGCAGTCCTCACATCGATTTTTCTTTTGGCTCCTTTTATTTCAGTTCTTAGCTCATATTTCTGCTCAGTTAGACCAAATTAGTATTTCAGCAGATCTCTAGAACCAATCCTATCAGCTCTAAAGTGTGTTTGCTCTGTTTTATCTGTAAAAAGGGATGTGAGAGAACAAACAGCACTGCTTCTACTTAAGCAAGGAAAGGGGATAAAAGCCAACATCATGACACTAAATAACGAAGTTCAAGCCAGTATCACCTTCACCTGCAAAAAGCCAAAAACTAGTGAAATGAAGAGGTAGGGAACCATTTTCTCCAACTCAAAACTCAACAACCCACCTTCATACCATATTTTATAGAAGTCATCTTAACACCTTAATCCTGATACTCATCCTTTTTAAGAACCCTAGTATTAGATAAGACAAAATCATATGTGATATCATTAAATCAGCAAACGATCTTAAAAGCAGAAAAGCTACAGCACAACATCAGAATTATAGAGGATTTAGGAATAACTCTACTAGAAGTAGAAACCAAAACCACTCTGCTCTTTGGCAGTATCAGGGCAGTGCTGAGTCCCAGACTGGATGTGCTCTGGAACAGCATCACTGGCTGCTGTGGACACGGTTGCAGTTGTAGGACACACTGTGGTTCTTGGCTCTGTACTTACACATTTAAGTCATAGCAGTTCTTGATGATGATTAATTCTTCAATATATTCCTCCTTCACATCTGGGAATCTTGCTTCCTACAGCAGGAACAGCTAAAGGTTAGGTAAGTATTTGAGGAGCCGTGCAGCACACGTAGCAACAGCACCAAAGGCAGGGATTTATAGGTAATTATCTGGCACACTCCTGAGACTGGGGACAAAACGGTCAAGAGACCATTTATATTCATCCAGCCTGGCTACTGCAAGCTGCTGGCTTTCCTTTGCTCCACAGCATGATTGCTAACAGCTCTTCCTCAAAGGAAGAGTGTGGGCAGTGATGTGAAAGGCCACGAGCAGCTGCCCTAAGGAGAGATTCAGACCCGATGGAAACAGGGGAGGCACGTAGGTATGATCTACAACACAAGGAGAGCTAATATTTACCTTCAGCCAGACCTCAAGGAGTTCCAGATTGTGTGCTGAAATACAACATTCCAAAGCAAAAAGGGGAAAAACCCAACACCACAAATACCCACCCCAAGCACACAAACACACCAGCAACAAGACACAGGACAGACAACAAACCTTTACTGGCATTTCTGGGAAGGCTCTCCCTGCATTTGTGACATAGCAGAGAACACTCTTTGCTGCTCTCTCACATTTCTGTACAAGTACTGCAAATGATTGCACCATGTGGTATTTTGCTTTACAAGACTGGACTGGTCAGGGTTGTCAAGCAACCCTGCAGCTTGACAACCTGCAATAGCAGCTTCTCACCCATCTCAACCAAGGTCACTGATCAACCAGGTCTTACTTGGAAAGAACTGAATTTTGTTAGATCACTAGAAGAAAGTAGCAGTAGGAAAAAAAATAGAAAAAAAAAAAGGTATTTTCTTCAACCTCCAGTTTTCCCAAGTAGAATCAGATATGGGATGTGGAGGGCTGGGGGTGGTGTAAGATACAGATGCAGCAGAATAAGCTTGTTTGCAAAAAAATACTCAGTAAGGCATCAAGAGGGATCCTTCCTCCCTAGCAATCAAGGGGAGGAGACACATGAATCACCACATTTTTATTTTCCTTTCTTTTTCAAATTTACACCATGTTGCCCAAGCTGCTGAATATACCAATGGATAAGAAGTGCCCTTCTTGGTGGTTCAGTAGCCAGTGCCCCTCATGCCAAGCTTCATATGCAGAGTCTGCATGGAGCATGTGGAGTTAACATACGAGTCCTCGTGCTGCTTATCCAGTTATCTTATCCCTCAGTGCTACTGCTTGGAAATCCACACTGCAAGGGCAACTATTACCCCTTGGCCACAGACTAAACTACTGCAGGAGAGGCAGCTGAAAACAGTCTGGTTCTCAGCCACATGTCCCTAAGCTTTCTCTACCCCACTCTCTATCCCTCTGCCAGTGTTTGGGGTCAGTGTTTGCTCAGTTAGCTTTACATCCATTCCTAAAACAGCTTTAGAGAGTTGTGTTAGCAATCAGCCAAACAAAACCAAACTAGCAGATCCAAGAGGGCAGCAGCCTTTCAGGGAAACCAACCCATGTTACTTCGCATGAAACTCTACACACCTTCAAAAACCTGCCTGGAAACATCCCCCACACAGGAGGCAAACGAGCCCTGGGAATACTCACTGTCTCTCTGATGAGCAGCGCAGTGAGGTCCTGCTCCTGCCCAGCAGCAACTTGCTCTGGCACATTGCTAGAGCCAGGTTCCTGAGTGCCCTGTGCAGGGAAGGCCGGGCCGGGCTGCTCGTTGTCCCTCCCTCCCTGCTGACCCGTTTCCTCGGGCGGATGTGCCGGCTGGGGAGAAGCAGGGCCTGGAATCCCATCCTGCTGTGGCTCCGGTCGGGGGAAGGCTGGCCCAGGGGCCTTCTCTCCATAAGCCCTCAAAGATCCTGGGTCTGCCTCTGGCTGCCCTTGCTGAGGAGCACAACCACTTGCTACAGCGCACGGCTCGTCCTCCAGCGCCGGGAAGTACCGGTGTCCCGGCTGGCTGTTCTCCTGGCTCTCCTGGTCCATGGTGGTTGCAGCAGCTGTTTCTTCAAGGTTTTGCTCTGGCTCTATGTTCTCTCCTTGCAATTCCTGGGCTTCCACCTTTTCCTCCTGTTGAGGTGGAAGGTCTGCCTTCTCCAGACTCACAGTTTCTGTGTTAACTAGAGGCTGTGGACTCATCATTATTGGTGGCACCAAACTCGGACCGGGCTCCTGGTTACCTGTAAGTTCAAAGCTGGGGCTGTTAAGCTCAGAGGGTCCAGGCTGCTGCAGGGCAAAGTTCACACTCTCATCTCTGCTTGGTCCAGCACTGCTCTCCACCATGTGATTATACCCGTCTCCCTGGCACAGCAGGGCTGAATCCTGCCCATCCTGCGGATCTGTGCTCCTTGAGGGCTCAACAGCACTGTTAGATGCTCCTTTCCCTGTGCTGTTTGCATCTTGCCATGGAGCAGCAGGTCTGATGACATTGGCACGCAGAGGGTTCTGATGCTTTGGGGTCTGAAAAGAACACAGACAAGAGGTAAGTAGGAATTCCTGTCTGCATGTCAGAATCCTTGTTCCAGATACTCTTCCATCTAATGAAGCGTCTGATGGGAAGGAGATACACAGTCTGTTTAGCAAGATGGATAATAAGGTCTGAAACTGCAACCCACATATTTTTGTTTCACTGAACTCCATCCTCAGCCTGTCCCCAGGTGCTAATTGGCAGAATTTGGGATGCACAGGACTTTCAGAGTGGAACAATTTCCTAAACTCACCTCAGTAACTGCTTCCCTCCCAGTAAAATAGTCTGGGAACAAGGAACAAACTGATGACATATTTGTGTTCTCACCAATTTACTGAAACAAGCAGGAACCAAAGCTCAAAACATTAGTCTCTGGCCTTGTTCTTGCCTCTGGCAGACAGACTGCTGTATGCCAAGAGAGCCTGAGTGTTCTCTGCTACTGTTTTCAACTAAGAAACAGAAAGGTCAGCTTTGCAACCTATTTGCTCAATGCTTCTGGTTAATTTAACAGAAAACTGGAGTATATTCTCAATACAACATAGATAAGAAATGCTGCAAAAATCTAAGTGCATGCAACAGCCCAACATGAATGCAAATAGCAAAGAGGAATATTAAGTATACAAAATGTGTATATAAATCAAACAAGGCATGGTTTGAAAACCCACCTATGGAAGATCAAGTCCTCTCACACAGCACACTACCTCTGGATTCAGACAGACAACTTTATGGGAGCTACAGCCTTGGTTAAGTGGAACTTTAGCTACAATGTAGTTTAACAGCCTAGTTCTCCCCTCCTGTGCCCAAATATGATTAAATAAAGCCAACACAATGCCATCATTTCAACATAGTAGAAAGTAGATTGCTGTAACCACACAGGACTCAGAAGAATGCATCAGATGTTTGCACAAGACTTAGCTATACAGGCCATGAACAAAGCAGAGCAACTACCAGAATGAAAAATTACCTCTGCCAAGATGACCACATCATCATCATCATCTTCCTCAGGCTGCTGCTTTTCTGGCATTTCCGGCAACAAAGGTAATTCTTCATCGGAGGAATCTGATATTGTGATAAGCCCTTCGTCCCTGCGGTTTATCCAGTCTGCAGAACAGCAAGGAAAGCTAAAATTAGCTCTTTGCTGAAGGTAAAACTGGAATTTGCAGGGCACATGTAGTACCAAAACACCTGAAAGAGCCATCTTCACATTTGCGCTGCAGCAACAGGGAAGAAGCACTCAAAGGTCACTGATTCCTCTGCAAGTTACTCTTACAGCCACTCCTCCCTCCCTCCTTCAGCCCCTGAGCAAAACACCTGCACAGCCACAGCTCACCACAACAGCACCTGCAGGAACAGTCACTGACACTCATCCAGAGGGTCTTCTACCCCAAATTTCAGCACAAGTCAAGCTGCCACAGAAGTTACCCTGAACAAGCCATAATTCTGCAGAGATGTCCTGAAATTTCAGTACCTCGGGGGCACTGCATTTTCTTTTATTAACGTGCAGTGCATTCTAGCAGAGAGATAAGGTTCTCTGTGCAATTTGGCCTCTTCTGGAAGAGTGAGACTTTGCAGGAGTACCTCATGCAGGGTTGAGATAAGGCCTGTGGCTGTGGGTGCAGAAGATATCCTGCTATTAGATGACAACCTTGTCCCTCAAGGTTCATCAAAAGCGGAATATAGATCCTACTGAACACAAGAGAGACAATCAAGGCAGAAATAGGATTTTTGTACTACAGAGAGAACATACACCTATGCTTTTCCTCATTTTTGACAAGTTTTGGCTTATTTTTTAGCATGAGGATTCATTTATCACCTTCCAGGTATATGGAGAAAGCATCATTTTGAATTCCTCTTGGAGGAAGGGGTGCCAATGCACACAGCCCTGTGAGGGCACGAATGCACGGCCAGCCTGTCTCCTGTGGGGACCTCAGAAGGATGGATCCTCCCTGGATCTGCTCAAACACCTCCACATGGTGTTCCCACGAAGTTAGCAATCTCCCTTAAGGCAGTACAACAGGAGAAAGACAAGAGCCAAATATTTTGCATGCCTGCATAACATGAAAGAGCTTTCTGGAGGTGGCTAAGTCAGTGTAACAGCAGTGTGTGACAGGACAGAACACACCACCAGCAGTTCCCATCAACAGCACTCCTGAGAGTTTAGTGGCTGTGAATCCTGATGGTTGTAAGCAGAGTTTTGGGAACAGGCACAGCTCAGTACTCACCTTTCCCTCTGTGACTGCGGAAGTTGTTCAGGTTAATCACTTCTTCATTCCCACCTCTCTCTGCCATTTTAAACAGCTGTACCCACAAGTGTCAGTGCCCAGGCATGGCAGTCAGGCTCACATGGGGAACTAGAAGGTAAAATAAAACCAGGAGAGTAAGGCAAGCTCAGCTGCACCCTGAGCAGACTTCCTCAAGGCTTGGCCACTAGAATATTTTGGGCGTTCTCCTGGCTCTCCCAGCTCAGTGTCTCCCTGAGGATATTTTTCTGTACCTCCTTCTCAGTATCCAAAAGCTGACATGTCCACCTTCTGTCCCAACAGTTGAGACAGTCGACTGAAGAGTGCAATCAGGCCTAAGAAGTTTCTCTGGACAAGACACAAAGATTCTTACAGCTGTACAAACACAAAGTGAGCAGAGATGCAGTTCTGTCCGGACAGGACTCGACCCCTCCCCAGATGTGCATCTTCTCCTGTTTCCAGCAAGTCCAAAACCTGATGCACCAACCCACACAGCAGTGTTCCTTCCACCATCAACTGGTGAGAGGGGCAAAAGCCTCTTGCCTGAGCAGTCACAGGGCAGCTCCACCTAAACCTGCATCTCAGACATCCCAGATGATGTCATCACATCCACTCCTGTCACCATTAATGCCATGAAGTCGAGCCCACTTCCACAACACCCACATACATTACTGGATGTCAGAAGGGAGCTGCACCCCTGGCAGGGCAGTATTTAAGCACATGGTTTGTGCCTGCACTGTGAACCAGCACAGGAACAAGTCACATTACAGAGCTCACGTTCCTGCCACCATCTGCTATCCTAAAGAAGAGATTTCCCTGATTTACAGTGAGAGGTTGGTACAAATTCCAGGATACACCATCTGCTCTCAATCCAGAAAGAAGAACATGACAGAAATCAGGTTCCTTCACAGGACTGAGCTTTTGGGACTAAACTTTGCTACCCCAACCTGTTCTCAGAGAGGCACAATGAACCACAGGCTCCCAAACAGGATTAGGGGGGCAGAGGAATTGCTACAACATGAACAGGAGGTTTCCATTTTATGCTCTGTCAGCTTATAGCTCTCAATCCCTATCATGGAGAGGCTGAACAGATGCAGAAACTCTGAGTACAATTTGATCACTGAAAGGAGAAAGAAGAAGGTCTTTTTATTGAAAAGTATTCATCTCCTTATTGCAGCACAGAGGAATCTGTACTATTAACTATTTACTGATGCATAATTTGGAAGAAAATGATGGCTCTGCTATAAAATCCTGTTTGCTAGTACACAAGAGCAGTATAAATTCCTCCTCAGTAATTCTACTTAACGTCCTCTGCAGGGAACAGGATTTGCAGCCAGGGCAGTAAAATGAAGAAATCAGTTCAGATGCACAGGATACAATAATAAAAACAAAAATGTATAATTTAGCACTTAAGAAAGCCCAGCAGCACAGCTCAGTGCCTGAAGCAGCCTTCTCCAGAGGGAAGCTCCAGCAGAAAGGTTTCAAGGCTTGGCTACAAACATCCATGTTCACCTGATCCCTGTACTGGTGATGGTCCAAATTTAGTGGGATGTTGGGTGAGGGACCTGCAGAGGCTTCTTCTAACCAGCATTACCACAAATATGCAACCACCCCTGTATTGAGCCCTGAGACCTCAGCAGCACACCCTGTTCCCAGCAAACAACTCTGAGATTATCACAGGTATAGTGATGCTCTGAAAGGGCCTGAAAAGCAAGATTTTGGGAGTGTTTCCACCAGGTTCTTCAGCTTCTGCCTCACAAGGAGAAATAAACCTCACTTTATTTGCCAGAATGGCATGAAAGCACTGTTCTCATCATTGCAGGCGGGTGCTTGAGAGCTGGGGTCACTGTAAGTGCACCTGGTGAAAAGCCTGGCCTTTCTCAAAGGTCACACCCACATTATTACAGTTTTATTTTCCCTGGTGCTCAGGAATAGCTACCACCTAGTCCTGTGTATTACTCTTCCATCCTTAGCCCTCTGAGACATTCAGCAAACAAAACCAACACGTTTCTTGCCATTTCAAATACAGAGAAATGGAGGCAGGGCCGGGACCAGCGCGGCCAAGGTCACCGAGCAAACACTGCGAAGCATCACTCAGAGCCTGGCTGGGGAGGAACAAGGACATTTGGGAATGCCACAAATCAGCTCTCACAGCATCAAGCAGTGCAGACATAGGCTGCTCAGATCTGCTCCAAGCAGAGCTAAGTGGCTGGATATTCCTTCCCCTTCAGGGACACGCGGTGTGTCAGCAGGGCTGGGCCTGCACGTACACGAGGGTGGGACAACACTGCAAGTGCTCAGCACAGCCACCAAAAACATCTTCTCCCAAACAGCTCAAATGGTGCTTTGTCCAGTGCTGGCTAAGCCCCAGCTGTTCACAGCCAGGAATGATGGATAAGCCACAAGGCACTTTAAGGTTGTATTTTCTACAAGCTACTCCGCTCCTGTAGAGAGGAGCTCGCACACTTCAACCTTCAGCATGGAGAAAGGGGTACAGGAAATAATCTGAAATTCAATTTGGGACAAAAAGCTGTCTACCCTCTCATACAAGACAAAAATGTGTACATATCACCAACAGATTCATGGTGGTTTAAAAGCAGGAATATAATAAATAGCATTAAGTGTAATGCACAGTCAAAACAATAACAAAAAAAAAAAAAAAAGAGTCAAGCCTGGAAAGAACTGGCAATTCTCTCTACTTCAAAACAGACTGAATAAAAATCTAAGGAGCTTAATAAAGCTCTGCTTTGAGGGTAAAAGCCAAACTTCCACTGAGAGCTTGCAATTCAGTTTGTCAATACTCAATACAGAGCTGAAGTTTAAACAAATATCTATAAGCATGGGCCAGTTCCATCTAGTGGCATGAATAAGAAGTTTATTCATGTTTATAGCACCAAGACGCCAAGAATGTGAAGTAACAAGATCAAAGCCACCCTGGGGTCTTGCCCTACATAAACAACAATAAAAAAGCAAGGAAGACGATGGAAAGAAGCTATTCCATGCTACCTCAGTGATTTCAGTGCCTATTTATAGGTAAAGAATAAGGCTACCTATAAGCAAGCTCTAACATGCCCATCAGCTTTCCTGTAACACAGTCAAGGACAGGAAACTAGAACTGTTTTAGAAGCAAAGGACCTGGCAGCAGCCAGATAAACACTTTGCCAGCTTTTTAGTTTTTCTTTTTTTTTTCCTTAGAAGGCTCCCACCTGCACTACAGCACATCAAGTTGGATTTGGGACTGGAATCCTTCTGCAGTATCCAGGTGACACAAGACTATCATGACTCTAAGAAGGACAGCACAGTGAAGACCACCCTGGTTCCACCCAATTTCACCTCCACTTTTCATATTACTCCACACAGACATGACTCAGGATCACAGAATATCCTGAGGTGGAAGGGGCCCACAAGGATTATCCAGTACAACTCCTGGCTCTGCCCAGGACACCCCAACAATCCCACCCTGTGCCTCAGAGTGTTGTCCAAACGCTCCTTGAGCTCTGGCAGCCTTGGGGCTGTGACCACTGCCCTGGGGAGCCTGTTCCAGTGCTCAACCACCCTCTGACACTGCACATCCACTGCCCAGACAATAAAATCCTCCCCATTAGGGGTTTTCCTACAGCAGTTTGAGAGGAGAAAGACCCATTAACAGAACAGCTACTGGGAAAACCAGAAACCATCAGGGATTTTTACCTGTAACAGTTCTCTGAACTGATTGGACCTCAGACTGACAGCTGAAGTCACATGTACATCCCAACAAGCTCCTCAAACATGCAAAAATATAATCCACAAAACCACTGGTCCCAACCACTACTGTGACTTAACGGATCAGCTGCTACGAGGTGAGGCAGGTCTCGGGAGCACACAGAGTGCTTACACAAGGATTTCCAAAACCCAGGCAAAAATCCTTTCAAACACCACATTACATATTTTTAGCCTAACCTAAAAATAGGCACCATCAGTGCTGTGCATATATTTAATCTCCTGGTATATGGAGGAGTTTCTGGGCTGCAGTAACTGGAGCAGAACTCAAATCTGCTCCCTCCACCTCACACTTGTGCTGTGATGAGCATTTTCAGATGGTGCTGGAATTTAAAGTGACAGTCAAGCAGAGACCCCCCCTCTGCTTACAGTGTAATGTATTTTACCCCCCACTTACAGCATTTGAAATCTTGAACTCCCACATACCCAAGATGGGACCAGACTCAAAGTGTTCTTTCCTGGCTCCAGCTCAAGGCAACAGGACCAGACAGAAAGCACTGCAGGGGAGGTAAGAACTGAGATCCCAAACGAACAGAGGGGAGAGGGGAAAAATAAAAATAAAAAAAAAAAAAAAAAAAAAAAAAAAAAAACTTAAAAAAAAGGACNAGAACTGAGATCCCAAATGAACAGAGGGGAGAGGGGAAAAATAAAAAAAATAATAAAAAAAAAAAAAGAGCAACTTGAAAGAGATGTCAGCAACATCAAATCACTGTGTTCTAGCCTCTCCCCCACACAGCAATACCACTGTTGCTCACCTACATTGACAGAAGAGCATCAACTCCTACTTTGTGCCTGCAGGCAGCAAACGTGTCTGCTGGTAGCCTGTGAGCAAGGTGAATTCCTGCCTTGTTTCAAGCTGCTAAAACAAAGAGAAGCTACTTAAATAATGCATGGCTTGTGACAACCAGCAAAATGAAAAGCTAAAAATTCAGCCCTTAAAAAATTTAAAATAAAAAAAGGCACAACAGAAGGGAAAATAAACCAGCCTGACTTACTGTCAGGCACTTCACTGCAACATTTCAAAGGGTTCACGATTTGCTGGGGGCTGCTCCTTGTAAAAGTCACTGAGCAAAAGCAGGGAGAGTTTAACAGTGGTTTATCATTTTAAGTGCCATCATCCCAAGGAAAAATTAGAAATCCCCTAATCACAAGCCCAACAAGAACCTCTGGGCACAAACAAGTCCTATTTGCTATTCCAAGGCAGCTCCAGCCACAGCATCGCATTTCCCAAAGGGACAGGGTCAGAGGTTAACACGGGACTGCACCGGGGCTTCTGCCAGAAAGTTTGCTTGGTTCTGAGCTCAGGAAAAGTGGAAAAAGTTCTGGTCCCAGCCCAAAAGCCTGGCCTCTGAAAGCAAGAGCGTGTGGGCAGTGGCTCACAGGCAAGATCAGCTGGTTTCCAAGAGCACAACCTGCTACAGATGTCACCCAAAAGCTCCTCTTAGGAGCACAGATGAAGGATAGACTTGGCACAACTCCATCCATGAAGCTCTGTCACCAATTTTTGGACCTGTAGCATCTGCTAAAGGGGAACAACGTGCCAGAAGATCATTTAATAAAAGAATTGGCTGGTGAGTTATAAAACACTCCCAGAGCGTCTCCCACATTAGCAGCTGGCTTGGTTTACCAAATGATTTTAAACACATACAATCTCTGAGAAGGAGAAGACAAGATTCCTGAGATCTGAGAAAAATCAAGGAACAGAAGCTGAAGTGAGCAATAAAAAGAGCCAGGTAACAGTTCTACTCCAGAAAGCCAAAGAACTGATGTTATCACACCAAAACATAACACAAGATAACAAAAAAAGAGTTTTGTGGCAAGTAAATCCAACCTGAATTTTCACCTCCCTCAGGTGGTGACAAGACAGACAGCTGCTCAACACACACAGCTCAGAAAGAATCCCAGCAGAGCAGCCACTATTCCTGCAGCCACAGCAGCACCATAACAGGCTCCAGCAGCAGTGCTCCAGGGATGGACATCATGAAGATGGACAACACGGATGAAGTCTTCAAGCTCTTCTTCTGTGTCACTGCTCCAGACTAATGAGAATTGCTTAGTCAGGAGCAATCAAGAGAGCAGATATTTAGAGATTACTTGGCTTCAAATCCCCCACCAGATTTTTGCTCATTTTGTAAGTCCACTCAGGACTTACAGGAAACGTCTTGGCTGCCTGTACATCACGATTCTTCACATCAACCTTATTTGCAGTTCATCATTCCATTAAGGTTACAGTAACACTTAATAATAACTTTTTTTAAGTACCCAATTGCCATTTTTATTGCATCTAAACCACAAATTACAAGAGGAAAGCAATCTGCCCACTTTTACCTAATTCACCTAACAGCTGGCCACACACATTGACACCAATTTTCCTTCCCAAGCCTGCAAAATATTTGCATTTTCCTGGCAAAATCTCTACTCTGCGAGCTCCTCTCTAAAATGTACAGTGTCCTGAAACAGCTGCATTGGTTTTCTACAACTGGGCAACTCAGCTGAAAGTTTCAGATTCCTTTGAGATATTCCCTGGTGACTGGCATCAAGGTCAGCAGCTGGACACTTGAGTGCCTTCCCACGACCCCTGTCAGTCCTGGCAAAAGAAGGGCTCTGTGTCATCACTTTTCCGTGACCAGCATGAGACTCCTCATTTTGATACATGCAAAAAACCACTCTCTGCACAAGAGGTGGGGAGCTCTGGATCTGCCTCTCCTATCAAACTGAGTCCTGAAAAAAGTTGAATTCACAAAGTCTGGTTGGAAAGGAGAGTTAATGCCATCGCCTTGAGCAGCTCATTTTGTGTGCAAAGTGAAAATCCAAGGCTTTCAGGAAGAGGTATCCCTGTAGTTAGTTCCTGTAAAGGGTAGTACTCTGCCTGCCTCAGACTTCTGGCATGTGCAAGATCATCCAGTATAATCCCCTAAATCCAAAACCTCCCTCCCACATCACAAACACAGGTGCCAGCTTGGTATTTCATGTTCAAGCAACAATTCAGGCACCAGCAGCTCAGCACTTGGCTACAGCACAAACACACCAACCCGACCTCGCTGGGCTCACAACGTTGCCTCCCAAACCATCATTTCAGAGAACTGATTTATTCTGATTTTGTGGTCTAAGGGTGGGGATGAATGTAAGAGCACATGAAGCCACATGATTTGCAGTTTTGTCGCTTCCAGAGCAAGTTTTACTTCCAGTTTTCTTTCCCTGAATTCATGTGTGCTTTGAGCAGCTCCAGGAGCTGCACGTACCTGTCACAGCTCCACACAGCACTAACTGCAGCTGCCTTCCCTTCCCCACAAACCCAGCAGCCACATGGAAAAGAACAGGAGAAATGCCCTATGTGCCCCAGGGTACACACCAGAGTGCTCCTCTGTTACTTGTACTTCAGAGCTCTCCAGGAGAAAGGATTCCTCTCCAAAGCATTTCCTCTCCAAATCCTCAGTGCTTTTTCTTCCTTTTTTTTCCCCCCTTTTCTTTAAGGTGTCCTGAATCTCACTTTAAAAGGCTTAACAGAACAAAGAAATCCAAGTGCAACCTTTTAAGTAGTTATTTAACAAGTTGGATGCACAGGAACCTTCAGGTTACCACCTCAGCACTGTTTTTCACTGGAGAGGAAACAGAAATAAGGGATTTAAGGCTACTGCAACAGGCTGTGGCATTGACATTCACACAGAGCCTGCTCTGCTCACAGCCCTGTTTGCTGTGAGGGGCACTGGGAGCAGGGAGAGCCAGGCTGCACACACACAGCAAACTGCTATGAAAAGCAGCAGCCAGGGACTAACCAGACCAAAGCCAAGAGGGCTGGGAAGCACAGAGTCAGGTTTAGTTCCAGTACCAGCCAGAGGACTTCAAAATCATGAAGGATTGATAAGGTGCCACGGATGTTACGTGGGTGCCCAGTAGACCAACTCTGGAAACCATCTAAACTGCACTGGGAAGTTGTGCTCCACAAAAAAAAAAAAAAAAAAAAAAAAAAAAAAAAAAAAAAAAAAAAAAAAAAAAAAAAANAAAAGAAAGCATAACAAGCCACCAGGGAACAAATGTGGAAAGAAAGGTTCAGGTCACACTTAAAACAAAATAAAAATACGAAAATATCCCCATCACAAGAAACTTTGCTTTCAAGCACAGCACACCTCACCTCGTTCACAAAGCTGCTGACAACACAAAAAGCTGAGACTTGACCTTGAGGTGGCACAGGAGGGGAAAAAACCCAACTAACTGCAGCAGCCCACCTTAGCTGAAAGGAAGGTGTCCGTGTCAATCTGCACAGTGCTTTTAGAAGTATTGACTTCAAAGCCTGCCACCGACCATTCCAGGTGTCAAACGTCCCAGAGAGAGGGACTTCCAGAAAGAATGACCTCACAGGTCACATATTCTGGTTATTACAGCCATGCCCTTTTTTTAGAGCCACGTTAAGCATCTGCACTTGCCATAATTCCAAAGGTCAGTGGCCAGAAGCTGTGGCTTCATGTTCAGAAGGGTTCCACTGCAATGCCTACTTAAGGTGGTCACATTCCCACACCACAGCTTGTCACCTCCTCTCACACAGTTCCTCCAGCATTTCTTAGAGCTGTGAAAGGAAATGCCCTGGAAAATGTTTTTGTAGGGTTCAGATCAGATACCTTCTCTCCTCACATATCCACCACAGTGGAAGTGGGAGAACAGAATTAAGATGGTGAAATAAACTAAAGGCAGGGAGAAGATCTTAAACTGCAGCCCCAGCCAATACCTGACTAACACTCAAACTACACGTGCTCCTAGCCCAAGGTCAGGCACTGCTTCTGAGAGATGCTGTTACACAATAAATTGATAGGTTTAAATACATACAGGAGCCAGTTTAGAGCCACACTGGGCCAACAGGCCAAGCTCACTCCAAAGGGTTAAACAAGGGTTAAATGACCTGAGGTACTGAGAGTGAAATATCAACAGAAACTTTGTAAGGCAGGTGCAACACCAGGGCAGCAAGGCCACACTCTGCACCAATTTCTGCTGGGAAGGGTCAAAAATGAGCTGCCTATTGCACCCAATATTGCAGCACGAGAAGCACTGCCACTGAAGAACTGCCACCATGTCCTTCCTGCTCCAGCACCTCAGACAACCAGGTGCCAAAAGATTTTCAAGCCGGCCGGCAACAGCTTTTGTAAAACTGGGTTTAGTTTTGTTTGCAGCCACGTGTAGCCCTGTGGCCAATTCCAGCCCAGCAAGCTCTCAGCAGTGAAAACCCTCTATCAACTTCCAGGCTCACGACAGTTGTCCAGCCTGACTTCATCCACATCACGTGGCGGTGCTGCTGTGGGGTTCAGGCAGAGAGGGCTAAAATAGCAGAAAAGCAAAGAGGTTGTATTTGAGGTAAGTGCCATGATATCAGAACTGAGAACAGTGATACTAGATTGTGGCTGGATTTAGAGAGGCTCCACCTCCAGCATGAGTCCCTTCCGAGACTAGTAAAGTTCACAAATGAATGAATTATCAGCTAAAATAAAGAAAGACGAACTGCACATTAACTCTCCAGTTCACGGTCACACAGATTCACAAGGCTGCAAGGCACCCACCCACATCATCCCAAGGCAAACAAATATTTTGCTTCCACACAACACAAAAACCACCCCAGGCCACAGCCAAGGGGTTGCCCAGGCTGCAGTCAGAACAGTCACCAAGGACACACTGTTTGCAGGCAGCAAGTGCTGTGCCCACCCTTGGTCATCGCACTCAAGCGTCCAACACTCGGCTGAGCCTTCACGCAGCAGAACAGAAATTCTCTTCCTGGGTGTTGCAATATCAGACAGATTATTTAACCACCTGGGACAGAGGGTCAGTAAAACAGCCACAAAGTGCTAAATAAACACGAGCCCATTCCGCTGAGGAGCACTCTCTAGACACTGTGTCCAAGGAAAAGGTGCGTTCCAGCCACTGCAGGCTGGTCTGGGCTGGTCCTGGCGGACCCAAGGGCACCTCCCAGTAGATACACAATGAAGCCTTCTCCACTACAATAGGATTCTGGTTTAACAATCCACAGACAGGACACAAACTATTTACAACAGCCAAGTTACTGCTCAGGGGTCTTGTTCATCTGAAGCTGGAAATCCCAGCAGCAGGGGAGGGACGAAACGCCCTGCGCTGCTGGTTTCCTGAAAGGGAGAGAAAGCTGTTTTTCCTGCCTCCCCATTATGCTGCTGCTGTCATCTCCCTCAAATTGCATTACAGCACATGATGGCGGAGCAGGGAGAGCAGGAAAGCCCTCAGCAGCACTGTGGCTGTGCCTGCAGGCAGCTGTCAGCACTGCTGCCCCTTCCCTCTGCCAGCCCAGTGCATTCTGCCAACAGCAGCTTGTATTGCCAGGGGTAGCTGGGCCAGTGCTCCTTCCATGACTGGCCTTCAGGTAAAAATTGATGTACATGAAGCATAAGGGAGTGTTTTCCCTCCCCCCCCTCTATCAAATATAAAAACACACCCTGTCTTTGGGATGGGGTTTGGAAGTAGAGGTGTAAATCTGTTCGTAACTCCGTTTTTGCAAATGCTGCAACAAACCAACCTCTGCCTTCCTTCCTCCAAGGAACAGCAGGAGCAGTGCCCACAGCTCAGTAAGAGTGTGTCAGCCTGGATAAAGCAGCACAGGAGCCTTGTGTGAGGAGTGCTTCAGACAAGACATTACTAGAGGCTGTTTTCCATCCTTATATTCCCCATACAAAGATTCCAGCTAGCGCGAATCCCGATCACCTTGTGCTGCAGCGCGTTATCACGTGATGCCTCTACAGATCCTATCCAAATGTTCCTCTGAATAATGCAAACAGTAGCTTGGCCTCCTTACAGGGGGAGCAGACCCAGGGTGAGCAACACCACCAGAGCCAACTGAAAACATTTCAGGTCACCCTGACACCCACACACACTCAAGTCCTGGTTTTATTTCAGCTCAACAACTTTGCTTCTCTTTATGAGTGACAACCACAGCCTCCAAAACTCACCCCTGGGAGCAGCCAGGCACCATCAGCACCAGCACAGGAGTGGGGCTCCTCAAAGCCAGCAAGGAAGCCACATTAATTTAAATTCCCCCTGACCTGGGTCAGGAACACTGGGAGGTGGCACCATGACTCGGGGCAGCAGCTGCCCCGCGTTGAAATCTTTCCCCAAAGCCCAATGCTTTCTCCACTTAATCAGGCACTGACAGCTCCCCTCATGAGCACAGGGAGGGAACCACAGCCGGGCTGGTAATTAGGAGAGAGGTGTCGTTCAGAAGGAATATCATTTCCCATTCTCAGGAATTAAGCTTTCTCAAGGATTGTTATGAATTTCAAACCACTGTAAGCTCCCAAGATATTCCAAAATAAACCTGAAATTCAATAAAAGTTACATGAAGGGTGCTGAGCACGAGATTGTCCCAGCTCAGTGAAACATTCCTTATTATTTCACATCTCAGTGCTTTGGCAAGGGTAACTTATTCAAGCCACCAGGATGCTGCTAAGTGGCTTCCTCCCCCTTTTCCTGTTTTCTCTGCCTACTCCTCCCCGATTTCCCAGACTTCCCCATTCCAGTAACCTGCTTAAAAACAAAACTGCTCCAGGCTAATGTTGATCAGCACCATTATTCAGCCCCATTTCAAACACAGGAACTCCCAGTCAGTACACAAATAACCTTATCTCCTGTGCTGCTACTGGGAGATAGCTGGTGTCTGCAGGCAGATGTGTTTCACACCTTCCACTGCTCACTGTATTTAAAAAGGCACCTATCCCACAGGGATAAATCCTAGCAAGAATAATCCCAGCCACATGGAGCAGCTTGAAAAGCCCACCCATCTACCAACAGCAATAAAACACACTATTGTTTCAGTGCACACACAGACCTCTGAGACTATTATTGCCTCGCCTTTTAAGTAGTTACAGCGATGCCCGAATTCAATAATGTAAATGCAGTCTTAAAATATCTCCAGACCAAATCCATCTGTAAAAAAAGTCCCCAAAATTCCAGTGAGAGGAATTAGCGGCGCAGTTCTGGCTGTCCCAAAAAGAATGCAGCCAGTGGCAAGCCCGTGACACAGTAAACCACTCTCAATAAAAAGATATAAATAAAAATAAGACACCCATTCCAAACTAATGAATGGGAGCTTCTTCCATTAGGGAAGAATGGGAGTTGTTGTTTAGCTAAACAACACCCGAAGGGCTCCGTGTCTCTCACACTTGGGTTTGTGCTACTCCCGGTTGTTAATCAGCTCCTGGCCCCTGGGATGTGCTTCCTGCCTCTCTCCAGCTGTGCTGGAGTCGCTGGAATTGCGTGCTTGCTCCACCTATTTTTGCCACAGGACTTTTCAGTGATTTGTGTCCAATTTCAAAGCACAAGTCAGGCTGCCAGCGGATCGCAGCTCGCAGGCAGCAGGAACACCCACTGCATTCTCAGGCAGACAAAGCACTGCTCTACCCAGGAATTTGGACTTCCGAGGCAGCTCCTGAAAGTCCAGCCCTGGAACAGGCTGCCAGCACCCTGCTGGAAACCAGAATGTACCTTATCACCAGTAACACCTGCCCCAACTGCTCTTCCAGGGCCTGCTGTTTGCGCCCTGGCTGCCCAGCTGCAGCCAGGCCAACAGGAAAACATCCTAGGAAGGGAGAAAAAAAGAGATGGAAGAAGGCCTGTTACCAAAATGCAGCACCACCAAGCAGGCTGAATGTCTACAGATCTTCAGGAAATGCATCTGAGTCCCTTCCCAAGTCTTGGTATTCCAGGCACAAACTCCTGTCAAGATGATTGTTTATTAACATCGAGTCACACCAGCAGACACCCAGCACATGAAATCTATTAACATGTTTACAATTGCAGAAGGCCTGATGTAAGGCAGTGGAATTTTTGCACAGCATTCATCCTAGAAATTAAGAGCTCATATTAAAGCTGTAAATCCCACAGTCCTGGGATTAAAAGCTGTCCCCGCAATCCTGCAAGTCTTAAAGAAAATGGGTTCCACCACACAGTTTGAGCTGCATATTCCCATGGACCTGTTCAGGGATGTACCAGAATCTGCTCAAGATTTGGGTCTGCAGAATGGTGGGTCTCAAACATCCCCCCCTTGCTTTCCAAACAGGTTGCTGGAAGACAAACCCTTATACCACCCTCTTTGGAAGCAGGAGAGGCCACTTTAACTCAGAATGCAAAGGCCAGTCTAAGTGCCTGATGGGGGACACCTGCCTTCTCTTCCACTGCTACTGCTGGAAACCTGTGACAGCTCCAAAGTGCAGCAGGTGAGAAAGCAGAAACTGTAAGAAAGAACCAACCACCACAGAGGCAGAACAGAGAAACAGGGATCTGCTCACAGGTCTTAGCACCAGGACTGCCTGTACCCCTCAGACACCAAACTGACTGCCTTTAGAACTGCTGCCCAAAGCAAAGCAGGAGCCTACTGTTCCATAGGGCAGGCAGGGAGATGGGACAGAAACACAACATGGAAAGCTGTGAAAAGCATAGGGACAACAAGCTGAAGTCCCTCAGCATCACACCTTGAAAACAGAAATAAAAGTGCACAGCTGCAACATCAGCTTTTCTCTTTCAAAGTACCAGAGGGGTCAGACAGTGACCAAGCCATAACACCAGGTAAGAAACTGATCCTTACTCGAGGAGCTGTAAGGAAAGGGAACAAAACCATCAACGACTAAACTTATTTCCATGCAAACTACCACCCTAAGTATCTTTCAGTAAGACTCCAAGGTAAAGCCCTGGAGGACTCTCAAAGACAACACCCCAGGTCATAAAGCTCAGGTGAGAAGATAAGAAAAACCTCCGGGGCTGGACCCACAGGTCCACCCAGGGCTCCAGCCAGCACAGCTGCAAAGCCAGTGATCCATGAGCAGTACTTTAAGCCAATCTCCTTTTTGCCCACCCCGAAGTGCCATGTGGAGCTCACGCTCCTCTCTTCGCACACACATTGTGGTTCACCACAGCTCTTCAGCCTGGGAAGCCTTGGGTGGGATCCCGACCTGCCTCCAGCTCTCTGGGGGTCAAGGTCAGCTCCAGAGGCGGAAAAACTCACTGGACACGTCCCTCACATAAAGGCAGAGCACATTAAAACTTTCAGGCTTGGCTCTCTCTCCGCCGAGCTGAGCCGGCACTCAGATAAACCGAGGGGGGAAGAGGAGGAGGAAGAGGAGTATCTCTTACACAGATGCCTCAGCTCCGGGGACAGCTGTGTTTGGGTTTCCTTCCTGCAGCAGCTCCCACGGCAGATACCTGAAATGTCGAGATGTCCCAAAGGCACCGAGAGCTCCCACACCGAG
>VYXB01002720.1:174779-220078 GCA_013397135.1 Pachyramphus minor
TGCCGGGGTGAGGGGGGTCGGGAACCCCCCGGGGGGCTCTGCTGAAAGGGAAACACACGAGACCTCAGAGTCAGACTCACAAAAAACCCCACACCACCAACCAACAGGAAAAAAGAGATTCGTTAACGTCTCTTTTTCCAGCCCTCGTTAAGGGGGAGATCATAATTTCCTTCTGGAAACAGGATTTGGAAAAGTAACAGGACAAATGACAAGGTAAGAAGGGAAAAAAGTTGAGGTGGTAAGTAATCAGCTGAAGAATGAATGAAACAGTGTTCTCCCTGCAGGGCAGTCCGTATAGATCAGTTAAACCAGTTGCATTTCCATGCTTTATCCACTCGATTCCCATAAATTTAACAAAATTGACAAGCCTTAAGAAAAAAAACCCCGTTGGATACCAAGAGTTTAAAGTTGTGAGTTTATTGCATATGTAACAAAAATGAACATGACCTCCTGGGTCCAGCCTACTATACAATCACTGTTTATTCCAGCTGGTTCCATAACCACATTAAATAGAACTAGTATTTCTTTAAATACTTTGATTTAGACATAAAATGAAACATTAGTGTACAACTTTCACAAAATAAATCTGCAATAAAAACAGTGGGAAGAATAATAAGGATAGCAGCAATACTTAAAACATGACATTACAAAATAATAATAAATTAAAAAAATACATTATAAAGTGGTTGAGGAACAACAACAACAACAACAACAAAAATGAACAAATTAAAACCAGATCCATACTGTGTTTCTGGGAACTTGCTGTACCACGTGGCCCTGAACCTGGGCACTGGCTCCAGAGGGCCCGGTGGCTGGATCAGTAATTTACGGAATCTGCTGGATTTTAGAACCACCTCGACTTTGAAGTGAGGACAAACTGCTGAGCGAGCGCCGGTCGCGCCGTCTGGAGCCTGGAGCAGCCTTTGTGGAGCAGGGTCTCCTCTGACGTAATGCCCAAGTGAACACTCACACCCATCCAACAGTCTCGTTTCTTCCCGGTTGGAAACACGAGCAGAGTGGTGGTTTTCCTACATCCCTGAGCGTAGAGTAAAGGCTGAGGAGCAGGATCAGGGCACGGCGGGGCGGTGCCGACGGACCAACTGCTGGGTTTGCCGTGAGGACAGGAACGACAGACACGCTGTACCTTGTATTCCCTTCGGGTCAGATCCAAGAGTATCCGCGCACAAGGTGGGACGTGGAATGACAACATGGACACCGGACTCGATGTTATTCTTTGGGCAAGTTTGAGAAGTTAACAACCAGTCCAAGTGCTGGCAGACCGAGTGGGAATGGACACACACCAATTCAGACAGCTGAGGTTATCCGAGACCTCTGGGAGCCACTGGCTCAAGCCACACAACCTCCTGTTTGCTCTCTGTCCTTCCCTGGCCTTGGCACTGGCCACAGGAAGAACAGGCCATGGCTCCAAACCCTCTCTCCCTCGCTTCTTGCTGCTCCTCCATCCACCCAACCAGCTTTAAGGCCTGCCTCAAACGCACGTACAGAACAAGACAGGAAATGTCTTTGTCGTCACTGAAGTGGCACGAAATTGCAAAGACAACACGATGGGAGAGGTGGTGAAGCTGTTGGAAAGAGAACTGAAATAATTAAAAAGACAGTGCCTCGTTCTTGTCACCGTCAGCACGGAGGAGGTACCTCGACAAGGGCTTTAAAACACAGCAAAAAACAGACGGACTTCTTGGAACAACGATCCTTGCCTAATCTTATTTTGTGCATTCAATAAAACACTGACCTAGCAAAGACATTAGGAACTATCACATGTCAACCGTGTTGTTGACATGAAGCTACTTGACCTACAGATCTCCAAATCAAGGGCCTTTCCCTTCACCTCGCTTGGTTTGCACTGAGCCAGCTGTGCTGCAGGCAGAGCTCGTGTGATAGGATTTTTGTTAGGGCTGGCCTTTAGTATCTGGGGTTTGGGGTCTTTTTTTTTTTTTTTTTTAAACTCTTTTAGTGAAAAAATCCACATGAGACTGCATGCAAAGCTTTGGGGCAATAATCCATTTTGCATTTTTCCTATCTGACTGGTTTATTGCACATTCAAACGTACTGAAAGGATTAAATACACTCTATGAACAGGTCTGGCTCCGAAGCCATTTGGAAAAGCCCGGGCTGTGGGGACTCTGCTGCTCGACCCGACACCACACGGGTGCTCTCTGCCACAGCTGCATTTCCTCTCTTCTCTGCACGACTTCTGTAGTTTCATTTATGTCCCAACAACCAGAACTGCAGAAACTGGTCCCCAAGTGCCAAAAGATCCCTACAGAACATGGGGCTGAACAGGCCTCTCCTGTAGAGTCTTGCAGGATGAGCATCTTCAGCCACCCCCTGCAAATCTCACTGTGTGGGTACAATTTCACCCCTCCGATGCAACCTTTACTCCCAACAGCAAATCACAAGAATTATGGTCAATGGCAAAAAGAAAACCACAAACAAACAAAACAGTGAAAGATGCCAGGGTTTTGACACGTGTCTACTTTCTGTCCTATCACAGTTTAAAGCTATTATCAAATTCAATTAAAAAAAGACAAAATAGAAGTATTCCAGTAGACATCTCCTAAGAACGATCTCTTACCCACAGCTGAATTTTGATGCACTATTCCATAAACATAAGATCTGTTAAATGTTTCAGTAATGAATCTCTCTAAATATCAGGCTTGCCAAAGACAAAAAATCCTATACAAGCAAGTCTGCTTGACTTAGGTTTAGACATGTTTGATAGATAACTGGGTCTCTCTGAAGCCGTGTTATTTGTTAAAATACTGTCTCATCTTGGTGTGCAAAGTGGAAAAAAATGTTAGTGATTCAGGTATTTGATTTGCTTTTGTTTCCCCTGTGTTAGAGAACAAACCTTTTAATATTAGTTTCAGGTATTTGAAAAAATAGCCTTATATGGCTCTCTGGAGAAATTTTCATCTCTACAGAACTGAAGTCATAAATTCTTCCAATAGCTTTCCACAACATTTAAAATGGACTCGCTATACAGTGCCCCTTTTACCTCAACCTCCAAATAAACCTTTCCCAAGGCCAAAAAATTTGAAGCAGAAGTTTGCTCTGTTAACTTGGCTTTTAGTGATTTCCACGTGAGTCTCAGAATTTGAAGTCAGGCAAACGCATCTTGGGTAAAACAGTGGCAGAGAAATCACAGCTCTGGGACTGAACGGATCTTCATCCTCTGTCTCCTCCTCACAACAGTTCTCTGCAAGGTACTTACATCTGAACAAACTATGGAAAGTGATTCTACAGGAGGAAATAATTGTTTTCATGTGCAATTAGATTTCAGCCAGGACAACCAAAAAGAATCCATTCAATACCATTTAAGCTGTCTCAGATTCCTTCACTTTTCTCAAGGTGAGCCACAGCTTCCACTGGGAGCTTCCTGCTAAGGCAGAACTTGGATTTCTTTACCTTTCAGTTAAGTGTTCATATGGAGGTATTTTCTGCTAGAAGTTTTACTTTTTCAACAGGTGTTTAAAATGTGCAATGCAAATTCTGGTGCCAGTCAGACACTCTGCACCTGCTGGACTCTACAAAGGCTCAAGTTTGATTTAAGACAAACTAACCAGGTGCACCTAGTGGTTGCGAGTTCTCAGCAAATTAAGCTCATTCCTAATTACACTTTGATTCTCCTATTAAAAAAAACCCCACAGGTCGCTCACCCTATCACAATATGTGTTACAAATCTAGCAGAATATCCTGTGTAATCAAAGCCAAATGCTGAATTTGGCTGCATTTCGTTTCGGGGGGGTGGGAGGGATGGGGATGGAAGAAGAGGGAAGGGGTTATTGTAACAAAGGGGAGAAAATAGAGTTGGGAACCACCAACAAAAGCCCCGACCCCCCACCCCTCATCCACCAGCGGCGGAAGGGAAACAGCCCCATCTCTAAGTTGTCAGAGTTCTGATGCTTCAGACAGCTTAGCAGGAAGTTCACAGCAAGCTTCTTCTAGCTTTTGATTTGGTGGTCCATGAGCTAGCATCTGTTTCCTTTGGTTGCTTTTTCACTCCACAGCAAACCCACATGTCTCTTCCACAGCTGTCAACAGCTTCTCATAAAGCTTCTCATATGACTCATAAGGCGGAATGTCGATCCGGTTAAAGCTGGAGGGGAAATAAAAACACACTGGTGAATCTGAAATATTTATTGGGGGGAAAAAAAAGTGCTGGAGCAGCTACATATAGATAGAACTTGTGAAAACTCAAAGAAAGCCTCAGCCACTTCAGTGGTCAAAGGAGACAACATGAAAAATGACTTAGTTCTGCAGCAGGAATGCACAGCTTAATAGGGCAGCATTTGGGAGAGGAAGAAGAGGAGGAGGGGGAGGCCAATGCAGGAGACTTGCAAATAAAGCAAGACATGAGGCAGGCCTGCTCCCTGCCCTGCCTGCAGATAGTCTGTGCTGCTGCTGAAACCATTTCCTGCCTCTTATGGGGTGAAATTTCCGTGCAAGGGCTCAGGCTGTGCCCATACTGCACCAAGAGCACGAGCTCCTGACATCTGACATCTGACAACTCAGTTGTGTAATAAAGAAATAAGGAAATAAACTTAAAAATGTCTCACTATCCAGAATAATCAACTCTGGGATAAATTAAAACCACAGAGAGTAAAGAAGACAAATCAAGCTTTAAGAAAAGAAAATTATTTTGCTGGCTGCAGAGTACAGATATTTCCAAGCTAACAGAGCACACCTGGAGTCATCCATGTATATCCCATGGCTAATCCATACCCAATACAAACAGAGATGACTCCTTTAAACCAAGACAAAGGGAGAGCAAGCACTGCTGTGCAGAGTGTTTCCATCTTACCAAGTGTGGGCTTTTGGAAGGTTGTCCGTGTTTGCATCTATTAAATGGATGGTAAACAGTCTGGGTCCTGCAGCGCCTGTAGAACCTTAGACAGACGTTCTAGTTAATGCACTTCAACAAAACATCATTCACACACACAAATTTTGCTGCTTATAAAAAGGCAAGAGAGGGAATCACAGTTCCAGCTGCAAACCTAAGTATGTCCCAGGCTAAATCTGCAGAGATATTTGCAACTGATGAAGGGATGGCAGATGCAATTGGGCTGCCCAAGACAATCAATTTGCAGCCTGATATTTCGGAAAGCTGCTAAATCTGGTATAAAACAAAGCTGCACCTTTGAAAATGAAAAGACTACAGTGCAAGAAGGTTTTCCTTGTAAACCAGAACTAGGTATTTTAATTTTGACCATCAATTTACTGTCAGCCAACAAATGTGATCAGGAGCCCACAACAGCCAAGGGCACTGCCACCTTTTCAATGACAAAACCTGTGACTTCCAGAAGCTTGCTTTAAAATCCAGTAGTTCATTGCCAAACTAAGAAGAGAGTACAAGTCTCACATGAGAAAGCCATTCAGTCAGCTCTATATTCACGTGGATGTTTGCATGCAATGATTTTAGCATCACTGCACAGAGCTGTAGGACACTGAGGAGCCAGTACTAACACCAGCATGGTAACAGATTTACCATCTTGTGCAGCAGCCACAGAGCTGCTGACAAACATAACTCTGCTCTCAGACCCTGAAGTTAGCGAGTGCTTGAGCTATCCAGCCTTACTCTGATACTTTACAAGGGCCCTGTAAATACCACACCGCTTTTATCTCCTTCCCCCACCTCACATTAACTCGGCCTCCACATCAGTCACCTTGTAAAGCCTTGAAACCTTGAAGCGGGACACGCGTCGACCCCGTCACGAACTGCAGCAGCCTGGCCCTCCTTTCCTCATCAAAGGTTTCCACCGCCTGCCAGAACCACTTCACGATGTTGCTGTCTGCCATGCAGTGCTTTAGGCGGGTGTTGGACTTCCAGTCGTTCAGGTCTATCTTATCCAGCCCTCCTATGATGAGCTGTTGAAAGATTAGAAAGTGCTTTAACATCTGGAGTCACTGCAGTTACAAAAACACGCATCCAACCACGTCACGTGAGGCCTGGAACTGTTCAGGTGCTTCAAGCAGCTTTTTGGTGCGAGGTAACACTCCAAGCCAGTACAGGACAGGCAGTAAATCTTTCAGTTTAACTGCAAGGAATTACCAGCACTAGAACTTTTCACAAGGAACCAGAGTGAGAGGGCCATTCAAGACCTGCTTTATTAGATCTATGCTACCTGAAAGGCACAGCCTCTCTTTGTGAGGGTACAGCACAAATCTGGAAGAAAACAAGCCATCTGCTGCCTGACACAGCATCATTGTCCTGATGCAGGATTGTCCTAAAGGTGGTGCCAATAACAGCTGTGACAGAATCCTGCTCGGTTTATGGGAACATCTGAGCTGCTTTGTTGTTCCAAAACAAACTACAGAAACTTCTCATCTGTTTTCTGACACTGTCTGTGAGAAGCTCTGACACAGACCAGACATATCCCTTCAACCTCTTTTCCAGATACCACCAGGCTGCAAACCTCCCCCCCCAAAATCTAACCACCTCCCCAGCAATGAAAATAAAAGGCACAGAGAAAACAGCATCCCTCAAAACAAAACATGTCATATTCTAAATTTCCCATACTATTCCATACTGAGGATCACATTTAGCCATTTAGCAGCTGCCTTGTTGTGCCACCAAGGCAGCACCCACTTACACCTGTGCACATTATTAGGACAGTTGTGACCGTTCTGACGTGGACAGTATTGAAATATTTAATGGATTTCTAATCTGCCTTTTCAAGCAAATGGAATGCAATAACTTTGTGGGATTAACCAAAATGAATGACTGGCTAGCACAAAGCTCCAATACCACAAAGGCTTGCTATTCCACAGGCTGCCTCATTTTCTTAAAAAGGCAAAACCAAAGAAAACTTGCTGTAACAGGTATTACTTTAAGAGCCTTCTGCGCCTCAGGATTCAATAATAAGACAAATTATTTTCTTTTGTATATGCTCTACCCTTCTATTTTATTCCCCGTAAACCCTGTCCTGTGTGCATATAGAAACAGCCATGCATGAAAAGTTACTGGACAAAGCAAGTTCTGGGGTAGGTAACATGTCAGGTCTTGCCAACAATTCCTCAAACCTGCAGAGCTCCGTCCCTGCTCAGACCACCTGCCTTGAGCATTAGTCCATGCACAGACACCATGGTGTATTTGTCTTTCCCTGTTCAAATAGCCCTCTCAATAATATTAATCCAAAGAATGTCTAAAATAAACCACAAAGGATTTGGTTAAACAAATACCCTGATTTCTGGTATGTAAATTGGAATAAGTTTTGTGTTGTTTTTTTTTTTTCTTTTTTTTCCCTTGGTTGGTTTGGCTTTTTTTAATCAGTGCTTGATTGTGGATCAAACAAATTACAAAACAATACTCCATGTGGATAAAACATACCTCGAGTTCCTTCTGGTCGAAAGGCTTAAGGAGATGTTGAGGAATAAGTTCATTAAAACCTTTCTGCAGAGCCAGGAACTGTGCCTCTATTCCCCTCATAAACCGCCAGTTCACATACAACCTGTGGAGGGGGGGGGAAGAAAAAGTCAGGGATGATGAACTGGATGGGACTGGGATATTTGTAGCAGAGCTGGGAAACGCTTGTTTTACAGAGGAATTTGCTTTAATACACACATTTTGTGTTATGAAAGAAGTGCTTATCAGCTCCTTGCACCATCAACAATTACTGCACCAGCAACAGAAAAACCAGTGTACAGTTCAGAGCTTCATCCTCCCAGGTATTACAATAGTGCAATGTGTGAAAACATTCGTGTCATTTATGACTCAGGTATTTCCACCCAAAATACTTGTTTCACTAGTCTCACTATAGACAAAAAATAATCTGTTTACTACCTCCTTTCCACTATGCTGGCAGGATATCTTTCTGTTCTGCAATACCTGACATATTCTTTCTTGTTCTCTTCTGTCACTGGAATATTCCTGCCATTTGGCTTGAGTTCATGCTGTAAAATCCTCCCGAAAGCGTTGTGTTCCACACAGAACGTATGGTCCAGGACGGGTGTGATGTCATTCTCTCTGGCAAGGGACAGACAGAGGGCAAACTTATGATTTTTGATATTTTGGTAACTCTCAGTGGTGATGCTGACAGCTATTTGAACACTTAGGTAGTCTTCAAGCTAAACATACTAACTACCCACCTGCATTTCACCCACTAGAGGAATATTGCCACAATCACCTATTTCTGTAGAGTTTAGAGCATGTTGAAGAGCCCGATCAGATATGGGACATCCATCCAACTCTAGCAGAATTCAGGATAATGAATAACCCCCCACACGCACACACATCCACATACACCCAGCAGGAATCTGATCTGCTGTCACATATCAGTGTGAAGCACCCAAGAGACCATGTGCAGTGAACTCAACATCATCAGTAACTTTAAACACAAAATTCAAACAGCAGTTAGGAAAAGAAACTGAGGGAATGCAAAGCAGTGCTGGAGAGTCCCAAAGCTACACTGAATGTTGGATTTTGTTCTGAGCTGTAAGCATACAGAAGCCTAAATTACTTCCATTTATTTTAATTTTCATCAAAGTTGGTTTTCTTTTGAAGGTGGTGGTACTTCCCCTCAGAGCTCTGTCCCAAGTTTGGATTTTGCTGTTGTGATATTCTACCACACCCATGCAATGTTTAATGACTTAGTATCTACTTTACTGCAAGGAGAGTGAACATAGAGTTTGCAATGAGAGCTTTTCCTCAAGTCCCCTGAGCTTTCTGAAATAGAAGCAGTAGTTTAATGATTTTGTACAGATCTCCACCATTACAGTTTTTTGCAAATATTTTCTGTAAAGTGTTATTATCTCACTATTGCCAACAAAATCTACCCCATTTCCTCCACAGTGAGACTGTTGACAAATGCAGTACTTACAAGATCCACACTAAGCTTTTGTGTAATTCTGGGTCAACAGACTCCAGGTCGGAGAGCTGGATGGGTTTCCCCAGAAGCTGTTTGTAAAAGGGCACCGTGAACCCCCCGTTGATATAGTGTCCATGGAACACAGCCAGACCCATTATCCGACCCACAAAATGGAAATAAGACAAATGGTCCTGCGGGGAGAGAGGAGAGATTGGAGAGAAAGAGGAAAGGGAATCAGGCTTTGGGAAGACACTGACATCTTGTGGCACCACCTGTGCCCTCGGTGGAATGTTCAGGACATCCTGCAACCCTCCGGGCAAGAGGAGACAATGTCTTCCCTCATAACATAACCAGAATCAAAGCCTTTAATGATTAAATGCCTCAAACAAGTCTCTGTGCATTACTTAATTAATAAACTGGATTCAAGACCTCTAGACCTCTCAAAGGGCAAAACCTGGAAAAAGAAAATTCCTGTAAAACACTCAGAATCCAAGAAGACATGACAATTCCAAGCAAATTAGTTTATTCTTTGTTTAACCATCAAAATGTATTTGCCCTTGAGGAAGCAGGCCACATGCTTGTTTCCTCCATTCCTTTCATGTTCCTTTTAAACTGACTTTTGAAAACTGAGGTGTAAGTCCTATGGTTGACATTCTTCCAATCTCCCTCATCTTCCAGTGCAAATGTCAGGAAATGTCATGTCAGGAAGAATTCCCTGTACTAATACAGAACTGCTGCTCCTTTTAGGGTCTGCATCAATATAAATCCTCCAGTAAGAAAAAAAGCAAGCACAGGAGTGCCGTGAGAAAGGGCAAGCGAGGGATACATCCCTAAAAGTCACGGGGTGGGCACTGCTGGGAATGCAATGCTGTGTGCACAGTGAAGATGAATTTCATCCAGGTCTTGTCTTCTCAGTCACGGTGCATCCCAATCAGTACTCAGGAGTCTCAAAGAAATCAGGTACTTATCAAAGGACACCTCCTCCATCATGTTTTTAATCTCTGAACAAAACCCCTCTGCTCCATTCCATCTCAATATAAAACATGAACACTACTTTATTCTGCTTCACCCTCCAGTTTAGACTCTTCTTGTGGAAGAACAGCTATAAAAAAGTGCAGGGGGCATCTATTAAAGCAGGAATGGCACTCAGAAATTACTACTTACAGGATTGATAGAAGAGTCTGGATTGATTTGCAGCATGTAAATATTATCTGTGGAGTACTGGAAGAGTCCATAATAGGGATTCAACATTTCATGGCACAGTAAATACAACCACTCTCTGCCCAAGAAAAAATAAGAAAAAAATTTAGAAGGGTGCAACTTCCACTTAAGTTTCAGATAACACAATTATTGTGAATTATCAGTTGTGAAATGCTTATTTCAAAACCAGATCATTTTGTGCTGCCCTCCATTTGCAGGTCAAAAATGTGATTAAAAACCCACAGTGTCCTGTTCCACTCACAGGCAGATTTGGTTTAGTTTAGAAGCATTGAAGGGATTATTATCAATTAGAGAAGCCACAGCAAGCTGTCAGACAATGCCATCAACTAATTGAGTCTGAACAACACGGGCTTCCAAAAAAATCCTGAGTGTGTACAGAGTTCAGCTATTTGCAGCCTACAAGATCTGCTCCTCTGCAACCTGTACAGGATAAAGAAGTATTCCAAAAATCTGTTGTTCAAAATCAGCTCAATCACTGGTGATCTTTAGAAAAGCTGTTTTTCCTCCAGCTGGGTGACTAGAGAATCTCTGCTTTCAGCAGAGGCCAGAAGGGACAGAGACCAAACGCAGTAAGAGAAGGGGTTGGGTAAATTCTCTCAGTAACACATAAGGACCAGAATGGAACTAAAGCTATTTCTGACCTCCCAGCTCACCCTGACAAATACCCCTTTGTTGTTACATTCGGACACTCATCCCAGGCCCAAAATATTCTGAGAGAAATATCAATTTTAATGCTTGGAAGTGGAGCTGTACTGATCTGAAAGAGTCAGTTGCAACTAATGGGCAATTATGAAAGACATCAGGGCAATAGGATGTCAACACTGGAGACACCCAAGGTTGCCTCAGGTAAGGCAGCTCAGAATGTTCCAGCTTCTTCCCTTTGTCCAGAGATTGATTACTGAAAGACACCTAAGTGGGCAACGCAGCCTTTGTGGATTTGAGACATTTCTCAGTGAATTTACACAAAGCACCTGAGCCACCACAAAGGTGAGTGTTTTACTGATGCTACAATCAGCTCCAGAACCTCAGATCTGGGGCAACCCACAGGGAATTATTGTTATTTTTAACAGGGAGGCAAGTCCTTGCTAAAATTTTAGCCTTTGTTTGGGATTAGTTCATCTCCACTGCTGCTCCAACAGATCAGAGGGCTCTCCTGAATGTTCCCTGGAAATCAGAAAGGTGTGTTTAACAAAACATTTTCTGTGACCCGGATCTGACTTCAGAGTCTGTACTCCTCCTGAGAGACCTCACAATCTGAGCTGATCACACTTTCCAGTTCCATGACTTTCAGTGGGACAACTATTAAATCACAAGCTTGCACTTTTCCAATCTACCACGATACAAAGACCGAAGCTACAACCTCTGCCTGTAAAATACACCACAAATAACTCACACATGCTATTAACAGATAGGAAATGGTATCAGCCATGGGGAACTTAAAGGACAATTTTACAGCTACTAAGTGTCAGACAAACTCCCAAATCTCACCTTGCTACCCCTCCATAGTCCAGGCCCTCCTCTCCTCGGAATTTCACCATAAGCCTCTTTTTCAAGTCCTTTGGCCTCATCTTCATTATCTGACGGTAGGATTCCTGTGGGGGTATTTGTACAATTAGATATTTTATTTCCTTCCTGTAATTGAGTCTATCAAGATTTCTGTAATGCTGCAATTAAAATTTCTGCATTTCTGTAATACACAGACTGTGACTCAACAACAGAAGACATGATTGTGTTTGAGTGCCAGTCTGAAACAAATTCCAGTGACAATTCTGTACCACATGGGGATTCACTCCCTCTCTCATGAGCAAACTTGCTCTAACCAACAACCAGCTTTACTTAATTCTTGAGTGACAAAACCTGCTCCTAGCAGTAAAACAAATGAAATACCTCAAATATTTCCTCTCTGGATACTTCAATTCGACAGTGACCAGCCTGAGGTTGCTGAAGGGAGAGCTCATGTCTAAGGACTTTCAACTTTTGTACCAAGTCTCTTTCATATCTCTGTGCAGGCAACTCCTCCCCCTCTTCCAGGGATCCCTCATTTGGAGCTGGCAAAGGCTGCTGGCTGGGCTCTTTCAGCTGGCATTGATGGCTTTGAAAGAAAAGGAAAATGTTTATTCTGGAAGCATAACAATAAGGGATATGTAAAACAATGACAGGAGAATTGAGTAAGCTTCTCTAAGAGGAACCTCGAGTGAAATGTGTATTCAGGTGAATTTTTTAATTTTCTAATTTTTCTTTGTGTAGCATCATTACCCAACATTCAGGGATGTAAGGAACACAGGTGTTTAAAATCAAGAGTTTCAGCATTTTTGAGCTCCATTTTTATATGGCAAATACACCGTGGAAGGTTGTGGAGCATGATCACGGAGTGCTGACTACATTTGTGAGGCATTCTCCCATATGGAGAGAACTTTCAAGAGTGTAACACAAAAACAGATCTCTAATGGAACAAATAACAGCTTTATAAATGGAACTGTCTAACAACTGCAACTAATTTTATTCCAGCTCCATGCAAAATGAGGCTGGGGATTCCAACACAGTAAAAATACTGCATCTATGGGTGTCAAAAGAGAAAGATGCACTTGTCCCAAATAGCTGCAGCTTCATACATTCAACTATCCTCATCCATCAGTGCTTTATTTGGATTGTGAAACGACTGTTTTTCAGATACAGAGATTCCCCAGCTGGCTTCAAGCCCAAGCAACTCAGATCCAGGAAAAGTCTGATCTCTGGCACAAGCAGCATTGCCAGGCTGCTTCCAGGGTCAGTTCCACAATAGTTCAGCTGCCTTTGCATGATGCAGAGCTTGATCTTACTAAATCCTGCTAAACCCCAACTGGCTGTGCACAGCACCAGTTGACCACACTCCAGCTGGCTTTATACTCCTGTTGTCTGGAGCTCCAGGGAACACAGAGCCAGTGCAGGTCCAGCACAATCAGCACAGAGCTAGAACTGCTCATCCAGATGGGCAGGGACTGAGTGATGGGGAACCCCTGGCAGACCCTTGACCCCACAGCCCAGCAATTCCAGGACTGTGCCTTTGCTCCAGCACTGCTTGGGGAAGTTCTGTCAAACCAGCTCGAAGAGATTAGTGTTGTGCCCAAATAAGCAATGTCTCCCTTAAACCTGAGGACTGTACCCTGAGCAGAGCGAAAACCTTTCTGAAGAGTCTCTGCAAAACCTGACATAAAACCAGCACTGAGGACCAATGCCCAGACCCTGAGTACAGCACTGGTTGCATCTGTTCCCCAGCATCATTATCATCCATGTTTTCAGCCCCCCATGACTCTTAAACTCTACCTAAAGCTGGACAAAAATTCAAGGTTTAAGAATCCAAACTTGACATGAATTATTTATCAGACAAGACCCTTACTTCATGATGTGATGTAGTCGTGGATCTGTGAATTGTGTGGTTCTGTTGTTGTGATCTACAAAATATATTCTTCCTGAAACTGTACTTCTGACTTCCCAGCCTGGGGGCAGAGGTCCCAGTTCATCACAATTCACACTGTTAAGGTCTCTAAAGAGAAAAGCAAACAAGTTGTTAATGCACATCTGAAGTTAAGATGAAACCACTTCACACAGAGGGGGCAGGAGGAATGAATTTGGTGCTCAGTGACTGAGGCCATGGAAGTCTTGGGAAGGACAGAACACATTTAGGTGTTGACAGGGATTCTGAGGGCTGTAAAAGGAGGAAAAGACTTCTTTTTTTTCCATAGTAAAAATTTCACAGAAAAATTCCCATTAACACTAACGAGATCCATGTGCAGAAAACCAAACAATTAAACCAAGGCCTCTGCACCAACCAAAGTCTCCAAATACCCCACCAGTTAGAGGCTAAGGCAGCCAAATACTAAGGTCACTTAAAAAAATAAAAATCACCTCCTAAATTAGACATAAAAAGAACCCTGAATCCTAACTACTTGACTGATAAATCATTTAGAGTAAGGCTTTACCAACACATTCACCCCTTTCACACTAAATAAATTTCAGGTATCACTTCCAGGTAGTGTTTGAACTCAGTATGTAGGATGTATTTACACCTAAGGAATTGAAAATTGGGCTCCAGCCACCTAGGAGAGCAAAACACTAATAGTGGCAAGAAAAGGGAGGAAGGAAACCCAAGGATTATTTTTAGGCACAAAAACTATTGTTAAGTAAAGCATTCTCTAGACAGCTGGCATGGATTCAGGGTTGAAGGCACCACTTAATGTATTTCCTTACCTAAATCTAACCGTGCAACTTCTGTATAAATGAGTCAACTGAGAGGCTTTAGAAAGGCAGAAATGCTTTCTACACCAGAGTTTCCTCAGTGTCACAGTGAGTATCAGCCAAGGGGACATACAGGCAGACAGACAAGCCCTTGTTAGGCTCCTTAAAGAAGATTATGGTTGGAACCATTTGCTGTGATCAGCTGTGCATCTGAAAGTGCTGCAGGGATCTGACTGCAGCAAGTTTTAACCCACATCTCTGCTGAATGCCAAGGTTAGGCTTTTGCACCACAGGCTGGTAGAAGGAGTCACCTTTAACTAAAATAAGTGTGACCTGTGACTCACAAGACACTGCTGTGTCCACTCATATTGCTGGTCCTGAGACCCTGGCTCTGGGATTTGGGCAGAGAAGCAGCAGAACCTTTCATTAGGCTGATCAGCACCACTTGAAGGAGAGACAAGGCTTTGGGCACACAAGCCTGACACAAGTGACAAAAATGAACAAGCACTATCATTTCTTCTTCCAGCAATACCAGCTAATCTAACATCAGCTATTTTCTGCCTCTGTCTCAGCTTTATTTTTCATTTCCTTCTATACACTGTGCTTTTATCAACACTTCTGCCTGCACTATTTTATATCATTTCTCTAATATCCTGTATCACACTCCTGTATTGTCCAGGCAGTGCAGGCAGCTGAGAGTTACAAACTCCATGTTTCACTCTTGAATCTGGTGTGCAGGTGGTCCATGAAACAGCCCAGACCTAGAGCTCCTCAAGGAAGAGCACCAGACCTTGCTTACAAAGACCTGGATTAACTTCAGGTTAAGGTTTAAAGAGGTTTTGCTAAATTAATCATGTGAAGGATTCAATTTTCTGGCTGCAAATCACTGGCCTAAAGCATAAAAAAAATCTCAACTCCATTTCAAGTTTAAATATAACAATCTCTGCTTCAGTTACACATAAGTGAGCAGTAATAAAGCCACAGTTGCAAGTTCAATACTCAAGAAAGAATTATTTTAAGAAAATAGTCAGTTTTTTCTTCAATTTGCAGCCCAAACTGTTTCCATACGAAAAAGTAAGTAAGATTCAGAGATCTGTAGCTTCACCAAAAACCACAGTCACATCAACATTTTAGGAAGAAGTTTTCAAACAGGAATTCCTGAAGGGCTACATATTTTCCCCCTTTTGTTTTACATGATTTACAAGTAAATAATTCTTTCTTTCAAAAAGAGTAAGCCCTAATGTTTGGTGAAAACGTAATTAGAAAGATCCAAAGTTATTGTTCTGCTGGGAACTCCTCCTTTAAATCTACACAGCCCATTTCACAGATCTTTTCTCTTAAAGATCCAGCATCCTGTCTCACACACACACCCCAAAACGCCCTGACTTTTAACTATAAACACATACCTTGGTATCCTTGGGTCATGCCATGTGCTAACTCCAGTCTGTGTGTGCAAAAAATAAACCTGTCCCTGTACCGTTGTTCTTTGCTCTATTAAAATAAAAAAAGGAAGAAAGATTATTCCAAATTACAAATTAAAAAAAAAAAAAAAATCTGAATAAACAGTTTAAAGCCACTAGAATATTTTGTTTGTCAGATCTAGGAGAAAGTACTGGAGCCATCCCCCTGATCTCTGGCAGAATGGACTGGTTTGTCCTTTTAAAATTTGCTCTGGCTACACATTTCAACATTCTTTTGAAACTCACAGATCCACGCACCAACATGTTTTAGTTGGCATTTTTATTTTTAGATTTTGAGACAACCCAAACCCCCAAACTAGATTTCTTTACTCCTATATTTGCTGTGCTCTCTTCTGAGATTTAAATTCTCCTTAATCCCATCCTCTCTAATCTTCTATACTACTGGCTGCTTTGTTGCTTTTATATTTTCCAGATCTCTTCTCAAACGTGAGCTCAAACCTACACAACACGCCAAGGGGGAAGGAAAAAATAGCATTACTGCTCTAGTTTGAAGAGCTCTTTACAGTCATTCTCCCCAGATACACAACCAAGATTAGCAGTGAATCCTCTGTACCAGCATCATACCACAACCTCATGTTTAATTTACCACCAACCCCTCGGTGTACCCCAGTGTAACCAGGTAATTAGCCAATCTCAGACTCCCATCTGCGCTCCTCCAAAACCCAGTCCACGAGCGCGCTGCTCGTTTTACCAGGAAAACCCCTTCCATGTATTAAAACCGGGAGATTCTGTTTGTTTGTTTGTTTGTTTGAAAAAGAGGTTCCAGCTGTGGGACGCTCCTACCGTAGCCTTCCGGCAGCTCGGGCGACTGGTGCCCGTGGGGCCTGTTCTGAGGGGTCTGGACGTGAGCTCTGACTTCGGGGGTGCGCAGTCGCTGCGCCTGCAGCCGCTGCTCCTGGCTGGGGGACTCCACGAAGCGACAGTTGCCTCCTCCGGCCGCTCCCGTCGTGTCCGTGTACGGGGCCGGCTCCTCCATGAAGCAGCTCAGCGGCCTTCCCGGCCCGGAATCTTCATAAACCGTTCTGAAAATGGGGAAACTTCAAGAGTTTCCATCACAAGGGGAGCGAATGCAGAAATAAATGTTTTCTCTCGCGCCGTTGCTTCAAGTGCTGCGGCTTTTAACCCAATTTATGCCACTTTCCTGATGTTTTTATACCCAAATTTCACAGGGAAGTGCCACAAGCTCTGGTAACAAAAAACTGCAAGCCTTACCCAGTTAAGCTTATTTTCTTCTCCAACTGTAACCTTACTTTCTGCATAGTTGATAGGAGACAGTGGATATATATTCCCAGCAATGTATTAGTCAAACTAATATTTAGTATTTCTGATATTAATTACAGTCTTTCCACATATAAACTATTTTTCTAATTAAGTGTAAAGAAAACAATCCTTACCCTTCATTCTCCAAAAGCCCTCTGCAGTCTACTACAGAACCTCCTGTGCCTATTCTGTCCCGTGTCTGTAAACTGACTGAAATAAAAAACCACAAACTCAGGTTAATAAAAGAGCAACTGTTTCCTTAAAAACAACAAAAAGCTAAACAATCTACATTTATACAAGGGAAGATATTAAGGAAAGCTCTCTCCTACACAGGAGAGCACATCACTTACCAGAACTCCTCCTATAATCTTAAAGCATTACTGATTTTTTAAAAAGGAGAAGAGAAACCAGAAGCTCATCCCCTCAAAACTTGAGTTTATGTCTGTAAATATCAAACATGTCAGATTCTACATCTGGGTTTCATGAGGATCCAGAAAGGGAAGCTGGAAAAAAATTGTTCACCACTAGATGTCATCATTAGGGTGAGAATTTGGGGGTTGCCAAATACATTTATATATCACTGAAACACTTGGCTTGGGTGGGGGCAGAAAACGTGGGGGGCAATAGCTGTAAAACTAGCACTGCCTTGCTGAAATTTGGAAATGGGTTACATGAGTCAAAGGTACTAAACCAGAAATTTATAAAATTTCTCTTAGCTCCTCCAGATCCTTTTTTCCACCTCAGGTTCCCTCTGCCTGTCACCTTGGCCAAACACATGAGCTTCACAGCAGCATTTACCCTCCCAGAGCTGCTGCAAAAGCCTTGCCAGACACATTCCCTCTTTTTAATACTGTTTCCCACTATCACCTCAGAGGAAACAAACTCCTGCACGGGAGCACAATGAAAATTTTCAGGTGATGTAACTTAATCCCATTAAAATCAGAAAAGGCACAGAAGCAATGACAGAGGTTTCTTTTTTAACACAACCTTTGCCCGTGTGGGGATTCACCAAGCAGGTGAAATGTAGCTGAGACAATTCTTACCCACTATTTGGCCTCGGACAGCATCGGTGTCTGTGGGGTTGAGTTTGCATAGATCCAAACGCTGGTCTGCAAAGGAGAATTTGGAAAGATCAGCCCTGGGAAGGGGGCAGGAGTGGGAACACTATTCACTGCTCAGGTATAAGGCATGGAGGGTGCTTGATCCCCCCAGGTAGGAATTGCTCTTACATCCAGTATCTTTTAGCCTGCTGATGGCATTGGAGAGGAGTCGGACACACCCCAGGAAGCCAGCTCCCTGTTTCTTGTGGATTTTTTTATGGTTCCATACACTGATGGTTATGGAATCTGTTTTCCCAACATATCTAGAAAAATACATATTAAAAGAGTAATTTTAGAAATAACAAGCTCTTTTTACTCCACAGAATCGATGCTGTAATTGGTACAAATTCTGACACATTTTGGTACATCAGTCATGGCTCTTTATTACAAATACACAAGTGCTTACACCCAAAATGCTGTTATTAATGAATTACTGCACAATGATTTCACACAGCATGGGAAATTGATACTGCTGCAGCATGAATTTAACTACAGCCAGCCTCATTAAAAACTAAACAACAAGTCAATTAACAGACAAAACTTTAGAATTTATGGTTCTAATAATTTGAAGGAAACAAACCATTACAACAAGGACAGTCTCTTGTGAAAGCTGGATGGCACTGCTCCAGCACAGCTCACTCTAAGCACTTGTGCTGTGTATCTGACACACAAATATTTCTGAATTGAAACACCAAAAAGCAAAGTACCAATCCTTTACTAACAGGTGATTTCTTGCTGAAAAAAATCAGTACTCTGAGAGGGCAGGGTTAGATAGGATATTAAGAAGAAGTTCTCCCCTGTGAGGGTGGTGAGGCCCTGGCACAGGTTGCCCAGAGAAGCTGTGGCTGCCTCATCCCTGGGAGTGTCCAAGGCCAGGTTGGATGGGGCTTGGAGCAACCTGGGATAGTGGAAGGTGTCCCTGCCCATGGCAGGGGGTAGCAATGGGTGAGCTTTAAGGTCCCTTCCAACCCAAACCACTCTGTGATTCTCTGAAACAATTCCTGCTAACGTGAAATAAAGTTGCAGTGCCAACCCCTGCATTCCAGATAAATTAACTCACAGGTCGTAATGCTGGTTCCATTTGGGGTCCAACGTGTTCTTCACAGTGTCAGTGGAATGGCACTGACCTGACCCATCCACAACTATTTTTGCAAATGGGTCAGGAAGTCCTGTGGAAGAGAAAAGGTGCCATTAAACACAGCCCCTTGTTTTGGTTCTTCCCAGAAAATGCCAGCATGAGCTTCTGCTCCCCCCTCCAAGAAAGGAAAGTTGTGATTATCCTAAAACTATTTTCCTTAATCCTGTCTTTGAGATGGATGCTCTTGGTACCCACAAGGATGTTCTTGGTACTCCCCACCACAAAGCTGTGAGCAGCAGACTGACTGTGGTATCATCAGAATTTGGGAGCCCTCAGCCTTTTCACCCCTAAATTCTACACAACCTACAACTGAGAGTAACACGTACTCATGTAGTAATGCAGTGCTCCTGCAAGAAGGGAACCACAGAGCAAAAGACACACTGCAGTAATGCACCATCCACAAACAAATCTGATTAATCCAGAGCAGAAAGTTACACAATTAGGACATACTTACTGAAGAAATCTTTCTTTGCAAGATTCTTGGCACATAATACTGCAAAACAAAACAGCAGATAAAGAAATCTTAAGACTGTAAAACAAAGCTTTCTGGTAATCACATCAGTTAAAATAATACCTGATCATAATTCATAAAACCCACCTAAATATTAAATACAGGCATTGTTTTCTTTCTCTGTGATTGGAATATGGATTTACATAAAAATGCCTTTGCTGCTGTAGTTCTATTGTTACAAGACACAGAAGATTTAATCAATGTCCCTTTGCATTAAAATCTCCTAATTTTCTATACTTAACGCTAAACCAGATTTTTGTTGTTGTTTCCGAATCCGCCTAGTTTAGAACAAGGATTACACAGTTTCTGAACTAAGAAAATTGAATTCCCATGTTCTGGGATTCCTGGAAGAGACCTCTATGCTAAGTCCCATCAAATGCAGTGCAACCTCCTGCTCCTTGCACGCAAAAGGGACAAGGATACACGGTGAAACGACATAGAAGGAATCCTGCAACAGCAAAAGCAATCTGTAAACACAGCAAGGTTTGGGGGTCAGTATGACAGGACCTCCCTCAGGAGAAAAATAAACATCCTGGCGAAAAAAAATCTGCATCAAGAAGTTTTTCCTTACAAAGAGCCACAAATGAGACGCTGATTCCCTCTCTCCAATTCTACTCAGCAGCACAGTGGTTTAAGAAAAAATTAGATCAGGAAACACACATCAATCTCCATTTCTACCAGGTCTATTACCAGATACAAGGCTGATTTTGCTTTTCCATAAGGACTGCTCAGTATGATCTCAGCAATCCAAGTTGTTTGGCATCCATTAAAAACAACTCCAGAGCCAAAGACGAAAATATTAGAGCTTTAACTTATCTCAAACTAGGATCCAAGAGAGGGAGGTAACCATAAAAAACCTAATTACTCTTTCCTTCAGTGGGGAAAAGAGGTCTTTCAGGATGAGAATGAAGGCACAGAAGATACTCAGTTCCTCTTGTATAGGCTTTTCCTCCCTCTCATCTCCATCTTCCCTTGTTCCTTACTGACCCTCAGCCTCACTGTAATTCTATATTGTGGAGAGGGAAGGTGCAAGGGAACAAATACTTTATTTATTTTTTTTATATATACTTTACTAGAATTCCACCTCTCAGCATTCCCTACTCAACACAGCCAGCAGAATAAAAACTGCCTCACCTCAAGTGTCAAGTAAACAGACCAAAGAAATCCACTATTTAACCCAGAAGCTCATGGAAAAAAAAAATACACAAATCCTCCGTCTTAGCAATAATTAAAGCAGCCGCACAGGAAACTATTTTTGGAATGGATTAAAAATTACTTATTTCTTACACTGGTAAACTGCACAATCAGAGAAAGCTTCTCTTGTGTTTTTGGGGGTTTTTTTAACCAACTGACCAAAAAAGAAAAATCTGCAGGACTGTGGAAATTCAATTTGAAACAAAACAGGATTACAGAGTCACCATCCACTGCTCTATGGAAGCGCGACAGAGTGACCTTTAACTTCCTCTTCCTGTTGGGAGCACTTCAGAGCAAAAAACATCCCAAAACTAGGGATTAAGTACAGGTAAAATCCGAACTTTTGTGTGCTACTACCAGCCAAAAGGAATTTTAAAGTTCCTGTGAGATTTTTAAAACCCAACAACTCGTTTCAATTCGCCATCCCCCATTTTAAGAATAATTTATTGTGGTGGAGAAGTATGACAACTGTAACTTTGTGCACACGGTCTGTCTATATAATTATTACCTTTATTCTGTATTTCAGGTGTACTTTCTAGAGCTAAATAGCAACATAAATTTCTAAAGCTCTTATTGAAGAATTATATTTTTCATTTAACTCTTTTCCTTCTGTCACAGCCTTTCAGTCTACAGCAGACGAGCTCAGCTGCCAATTTTCCACTCACAGCCTGTGAAACCCTCAATTTTAGGTTGCAAAAATCATTACCCTTTCTTGTAAGAAAAATATTGGCACAGCAGCTAATAGCTGAAATAAACCTTTATGGAGCAATCTCCAGGATCAGGCTGCCTGAGATGGACCATTGGCTCTGTTCCACTGTTTGCATATTAAACCCACTAGAGCAAAAAATATTTTCAAGAGCTCTATCACTTAAAAGCCACAGATTCCTAAATTCCGGTAAAGGAACAGGTGACAATGGTCAGCAAAGGGAGACTTGGATGTGAAACCATGCCAGCAGTGGAGCAGACAGCCCCTCCCTGCTCTGCAAAGCTGGGAATGTGCCAGATTTCCTTCTTAAACGCATCATCTCCAAGAGGAGAGACCTGTCGGCTGCTACTCGAAGCCTGAAATCCATGAACTCAGGTAGGTTTTGCTACAAGGACTTAAAAAGTTATTAATTTCATCCCTGCTTCAGAGGTGGTTTAGGAGAATGGGATGGATCCTTAACTGCAAACCAGGCGCCCTTTGCCCAGGCCTTGCCCAAACCCCGTTTTCCGAAGTGCTTTTTCTTTTGTTTTTTCTTTCTTTCAAACAAGGAAGGTTTCGGGCTTGTCAGCAGGAACGATCTCCCTGCATTTGTTGCAATGTTACAAAAGGTACTAATTCCCCTGACTTGGGAATTTACATTCTGCCTCCTCAAAGTCAACCGACTTGTTTAAGCCTGACACAGGATTTGTTTATGCTCCGCTCTGGATTGCTGCACAGCCCGGCACAACTCCTTCTTTTAACACAACAGATCCCAAACACCACCGAAACAATGTCTGTACATCTAGATTATAATATTTATAAAGGGATGGGAATGTTTTTTTAAGTACCTGACATTACTAAGATAATTTCAAAGGCCAAATTAGCCAGCTGGGTGAAGTATTAGTGTGAAAGCATATTTGGCAGGAGGTGAAGAAAGGATGAGCCTTAGACAAAGTCAGTATCCACCCTGGGGATGTAACTTGAGTGAGTTGAGAGGTTCCTCTGCCAGCCTCTGGTTGTCCACCCTGCTTCCAAACAGAAATGAATCATCTGCTGTGGTTCAGGAGGTGCTGCAGGAGCAGGACGGGTGTAGTGAGGAGAGCCCAGAGAGGCACCGATGTCTGAACAACCCAGCTGAGAATTGCATCAGAAAGCTGCTGCTTCACCATCTCTGCAGCAGGAGCAGCACTGTCAGGAAGGAGGCACAGTCTGGGTGAGGACAGACCCAGCCTAGAAAATCAAAGCCCTGGTGTGCAAGTTCTCCTCCAGAGCTGTCAGCGCTCAAAGGATGGATGTGAGAGAGTCCTCACATCACTGACTCTGCATCAGCACTGGATTTATTCACATACAACACAGAACACCTCAGTTAAGAAGGGACCCATAAGGATAACCAACTCCAACTCCCATCCCAGAGCACCCTGCTAAAATCCTACAACTGTTTCCAGCTGCCCAATGTACCAACGAGGCAGTGGTGTTTTGAGACCTGAGGGGAAAAAGTAAAATAAATAAGGTAAGAGATGAAAATATTCCGTAGGTCCCAGCCTGTACAATGCAAAACAGCAGGCAAATCTGCACCTGGGCCTGCATTCATTCCCACTTTGCAAGTTAAAGGGACAAACCTCCTTAGTCAAATGAAGGACCTTTACATGTGGATATGATCTGAGCTACCACGGCCTTCAATTTAGTACCCAAGTTAATCCTGGAGACAAGACAAACCAGCAGTATGTCCACAGCTCCCTTAGGAAAGGTGTGGGGGGAAGGTTATAGTGAAAGATCCTGGCAAATGCACCTTTCAACCATCTCTGGCCTTCCCCTGGATATTCCAGGTTAATAATTTATGCTTGTACAAACAGGCAGCCAGATTCCAGGATACACTGGTTTTACTTTCTGATGGAAGATAAACACAGGCCAGCAGGCTGATGACACAGAGAGGACTTCACTTAGTATTTCCTTCTTTTTCTTAATCACACAGATATGCAGCATAATCATTAAAAGGTTGGTTGGTTGAAGTCAGAAGCAAAGAAGAACAATGAGGCTTTGGAAGAGAAAGTAATAAAAGATCTTGACATAAAACGGAACTAAAGTTACTGCATACAACTGAAAAATGGAAACATCTCAAAGTCTGCTCAGCTTTTGACTCGTGAAGTTGGAAGCCTGTGCTGGAGGTACAGTTGTTTCAGCTCTACTGTCCGACAGCAGGGCACCAGTTCACAGCAAAAATCCCACCATTCTAAAAAAGTTTTTGGAAGGCCACATAGCAAAAATAACATGCCTGAAGTGGGAAAAAAAGCCTCCAAAAAAAGTAGTAAAAACCAAACATCAGCTATTCACCACACGCTGCTCTAATGCCCCAAAGCTCATGGGCCAACAATTAAAATCTGTGCTGAATCTGTTCTGTGAAATCACGTCTCATCCAAACGGTTCCGTGGATTTTGTGGAAAATACTCTGAATACCACAAGCCACCCCTTCTGAACTGCCTTTAGGAACGACTCTGCTTATCCTTCTGTTCCTGTACATAACCTTAAACGAGACTTCTCTGCAGATAAACGTCTGGTTTTAGTTCTACTGCCAGGCAACACTGGCAGTAGAAATGCAAAGGTTTTACGTGTCTGGCTTTTTAAGGGTGACAATCATTTATATGTGGCAGGGCACAAAAACGTGGGGTTTATGGGAAAGATGGCTAAAGGCAGCAAGTGTGTGAAAATGCAGTTTCTTTACAGCTCCCACATCATTGAACTGAAATCCACCACTTTATTCACAAATTGCAGTTTAAATTGTCACCGCAAAGGCCAAGGTTTCTATTCTAGTTGTTTTTTTTGTTTGCTTTAGGAATACTTTTGGTCTTTCTCTTCGTCTGCTCGAGACTGAAATGCAGGAATCCACAGAGGGCTTTAACTTCTCAGCAACCGAACCCGAACCGCTGCAGAGCCTGCGAGCAGAGAGATAAACAAACCCACAGCCAAATAAACCAATTAGCTGTATGGAGCTAATTTCATACTGCCACATGTACCCTGAGTGGCCTTCACTAATGATCTCTGCATCACAGTGCCAACGAGATTTGCAACCTGAGATGTAAGCCCAGCAAAAAAACCTCCAAGACCCCTCTGACGTCAGGCCCCGCATTCACGCCCTGACATTGAAAGACTTGCCTTGAACTTGTGTTAAACCAGACCTTGACAACCAGATTAAAGCAGTGCTTCATTACAAACCCCTCAATTCTCAAAGAGTCGCTGGAGTTGATACACGAAGCCTTTTTGTGGCCCTTTTGTGTAGGCTGCAGTAAAAATCAAAGCCTCTTTTCAAGGCACGATCTCCTCGTGGGTTGGAACTTGGCTTTGTGCAGCCAGTTGCAAACACTAGACAACTTTGAAGAGATCTTCAAAAAACCACACACCCAGAAAAAGCCATTTTTATTAGTCCATTAACATGTCATTAAAGTATCTACTTAGCCAGGAATCAAAATTCCATCCTACCTAAGCAGAAACTAGTCACGAAATGAGAGGCAGTTCTCGTAGTGCAAACAAAACCAAGTTGACAAAACACAAGAGTTTCATCTCCTGGATTCCTAGGAATTACTCAAACTGAAAAATTCTCCTGGGCACTGACCAACCATGAGTCTTCATGCCCACACCAGCAAGGCCTGATTTAGCTCTCAGTAACAAAAATCATTGAAAAGCCCAGCACAGGGCTATTGGAAGAACAACTCAATAAATTCCCAGTTAACTGAGACTGTGCAACAAAGACCAGTAAGTTTAAGAATGAACTGACTGAGATGTAAAACTTGGAGAAACACTTAAGAGTTTTGGAATCAGCTGAAGAACTTTGCAGGGATAAAAGAGGGAGATCAAGCTGAATTAATGCTGATGTACAGAATCAGAGAAAGACATAAATCAGAGGTGGAAATAAGCTTATCAACTACCCCCCATACCAACTTTTCTTTCTCTTCTTCCCCCTTTGCTCACCCATAACAAATGCCTGAGATAAAGGTTACCTCTCAGATTAAATCTTTCATTAAATCCCAGCTATTGCATCCATTTCCTTATGACTTTGCTACACCTTCCTGTAATCCAGGCCAAGAACCTTGTCATATGCTCCACAGAGTTCCCTATTTCCTAGATAGGCATAAACCCCAAATATCCCTGAGTTTTACAGACCTGCTCATGGGATTTATCTGTTCCATGTACCACAGGGCAAATTCCAGCCACATGAAGTTCCTATTTCTCACTCAACTTGTACTTCCAGGGGCTTTTTTTCTTTTTGTTTAATGTTGATTTTTTTTAGGCTAAACCTTTAATAAGCTGCTATTTCACCTCCTTTAGCTAATTATTGGCCCTACAGTGGCTGCTCAGCTGTAAGAAATACAGATGGAGATAGCGGGAAAAGAGTGAGACCGTAACTGGTGACACCTCCTCTGTCATCAAGATGCCCTTGAATTGCCACCCTCCCTCACATCCTTCCCCTTTTTCTTTGCAGACTGTCCCCAAACATGTCCACAGCACAACCACTGCCTGTGAGAACTGGAAGCTAAGAGGTAAGTCAGATATTGCTGTCACCATTTTACAGCCATTTTCAAAAACACCCCATCAATTACAGTTTTACCAGAAAATATGTTAACAGAACATAAAATAATTTATGCCCACTGTATGGCTTTTGAAACTCAGTCCCCCACCTCCACCCATACATCTGTCAGAACCACAGCCAAGTGGGATAATGATGCCATAAGGAGAGAACTTTTTGCTTTGTCAAAGAGTCCACAAATGGTCTCCCAACTCCCTGAAAACAAAGGACATGCTCAGGCTTCACCTACAGCATCAGCTTCTGTACACACCACTGAGATACAGAAATATCTGTAAGGAACTCAAAAATTCTGTTAAAAACGCACAGAATAATATCCTGTTCTCAGGGCAAACACGACCTCTCAGCTGAGAACTACACAAAAACAATTTCAACAACAAAATTCCTACTGGAAATACAAAATGGCCTTTTACATTTCCTCCACGCTTCCCTGCGCAAGTTGTAGTTACTGGGATCACCACAGCTCTGGAATTCTTCCCTCACTCAATCTCTTGCATCTCCCACCACGTGCACTTGCATTGAATAATTCATATTTCCAAGCAAGTGGTGTCTATCAGGACAGGCTTCTCTGCAAGGCTTGCACATTCCTGTGCTCACACTTTGGATCAGACACCAACGTGCGCTGTGCGGCATCATCACCATAATCAAGTTAAAAACACATCAGGAATGTGGCTCAGCTTTCTTAAACTGCATTAAAACTAAGGAATAGGTCCATGCTGAAGTTTCAATACTTTGCTTTTATAGTTACCCAAGCACTGCAAAAGCATCTGGAAAAAAATTCCTAAAGCATGAAAAACACGTTCCTCCACCCACACGCACTCATAGCTCGGATTCCAAACTGAGTTTTACTAAGATCGCCAATATTTTGTGCTTTTAACACTTGGGAGTTTTCAAAGCATCTTTTTCAACCCCCTACAAAATGTCAGTACCTAACAGGACCATAAATTCATCCCAAGGTTGCTCACAGCAGGCTATAGGCAGAGCAGGGGACTGAGCTTAAAACCAGCCCTACTCCCAGAGTCCCAGTAACAAAAAAGGTCCTTTCTAGAAAGACTGCCCAAATCTTCAGATGAATGGATTTGTTTCTCTGGAAATTGTGAGATGAACAACAGTGAATTAACAATCAAATACAGAAAAGAAAACCTGAACACTCTAGAAACTACTTGGGCAAAAATTAAGTGTTAGTTGACACTCCTGTAGTGGAGAAGGAGAGCCCCTGTGCTCAGTCAGCATTTCAGAGAGGTATGTTTAATTTAACATCTCCACTTTCCCAAGTTAAATGTGTAAAGCCTCAGATGCCTTATTTTCATTACCAAATAAGAAGCCTGGAAGGACTCTCCCGTGCAGCTGATCATTTGCTTACTAATTCAGTACATAAAAAGCGTCTCCAATAAATATTATGTTCGCTATAAAACACAGAAATTTAGATTCCCCTTCTTCCCAGATATTCTCTGTGGGGGTACCCAGGCCACTACTACAGCTCTGTGTTTTATAACCAGTTTGTGAGACTCAAGTTACAAGTATGTTCCTGTACTAACAGCAGCTTCCCCTCTCCCCCCCTCAAAACACCATCCAATTAATGGACTTAGAGCTTTTACAAGCCACCATTTAATAATTCCGTGAGGAAAACCTGCACAACTGCTCTCTGCTGCTTTATAACGGAGAAAAAGTGCAGGACAAGAGACCAAAACCAGGAGCAGCACATTTGCGGGTGCTTACCAGGCACCGGCAATTAGCAGGAAGCCCAAGCACTCACACCAATTAAAGCAGCTCCAGCCTTGGGGTCCTGCCCATGGAGCAAAACGGTTTTGAAATGCCAGGAACACCACACACAACTTCTGTACTTTCTGACCCAGTGGCATCTCCAGCTCTGCTCATATTTATATATTGTCTTGCCTTGAAATAATTGCTTGTTATGCAGAAAGCAGAAAGGAGTCTGATCTACTGCTGCAAAACACGTGAAACCTGTGAAAGCAGAAACCTTGGTATTGAGAATCTTGGCGAAGTTTGACCAGATACAGCCAAGCAACAGTTCAATAGAAACACTGAATTTCTGTCAAATAGCAAAATGTCTACAACTTCCAAGCTAAAACGAAGCAGATTTTTCACTTTAAAACCTAAAACATATATTTTGTATCTCCAAAGGTTGGCTGGTATTTACATCCCTTCACATACAGGTAGTGTCAGTACTTCAACAAGGCAATTACAATGTTAAACACTATTTTAAAGGAGCAAAAAAAAAAGCAATTTAACACATTCTCAATCTCAATTTAAAACTGAGATTTGTTTTTCCAGACAAAACCAGTTATTTGGCTTCTTTGATATCTTACTGCAATTAAACAAGGTACAAAATCAACTTTACAGGAACAAAAGTTTCCAATGGGGGTATTTTAATAAACAGTACAAAGTTAATGTCTGGTTTTCATCAAGCACTAAGTAGGTTGCTCAAAAGTAAGAACACTGTTATTCAAAAAATGAATGGTGTTATGTGCAAGTTGTAAACTATGTAAACTATTAGTTCATCCCATGAGGGCTTAAACATATCAGCAGAAGAGTTACAGTTAAACAATCCACATGGAACCTTGCCCTAATGCTCAATATTCAGGTTTGGCTCTGGGCTGCTTGGTGCTAAACTAAAACCTCCTTGTGAACCAAGAACAGGAAGCTGGCAATGGAACTACTTAGGTGACCCAGGATGCTGCTGATCCTGAGATTAACTAACTGCCAGCAAAATGAAGAGGGGGAAAAAACCCCCATTTTAAAAGCACTGAAAATACAAAACAACAAATTTTGGCTGAGTAGTTTTTAGAAGTCGTAAATAGAAGTATAAAACACGGCTGGATACCACGGTCACGATACTCACACCTCTTCATTCATACTGAAGCACTTGAGTGCAGAATCTCCAGTGCAAGAAACCCCATAGAAAAAGAAATTTAGCCTGCACACTATTAGGTATATAAAAGAAAAAAGCTCAGGGAAAAGCAGTGCACTGGGCTTAAGCTGTTTCAGTATAACCCCCAATCTTATAACAAGCAGTTGCTAGAAATTTACTGCAAAGAATGACACTTACCCAGCACCTCTTCTAGCACTACTAACTTCAGTAACTTCTACCAGAGCAAATTCCAGCAGGTACTGGACGACTTTTCAAGAGGCACAGTCAACACCCCAAATTTTTCTGCAAGTAAATGAAAAGCATTCCTTCTTTCAAGTAAGGCATCAGCACTGTATCACTGCTGTAACACCACATACCTCAGGTTAGCAAATGCCTCAGACACTCTCCCTGATTTCCAGCACACCTCGCTGCTCTCCAGGCTGGGATTTTAACCGAGGTATGCCGAGTGCTTTTTGGCATGCTTGGAGAGAAACATAAAAAGCCTCAAGTCTTGTCATGTAAAGCTTTTCAAAGCCATGGGGGCCTTGCTGCCAGAGAAACTTTTTCATGCTCTTACAGCTTTTGCCTTCCTTATTCTCAAATGTGCTGTTTGCTTGGTGGTGAGGATGAGAACAAACAGATGAGATGGGGCAGTTCCTTCTGAAGTGACCCAGAGCAGGCTCAGAGTTAAAACTCAGGGCAGGGAAAGTCCATATTTAGTGAAGAGTTAAAAGAATACAAAAGCCTAGAGCCATGAGTTCATTTTGTTCTAGGCTACTTAGTGAGTGGCCAGCCAGGAACTGAACCAGCTGGAATTCATTCAGAAGTGCTTCTTTCTTCCCAGAGCTCCCTGGGCTGTCGTTATCAACCTGAGGATAACAAACACATGGATCATCAAGAAGGAGTTGGTGCTGGAAAGAAGTGGCAGAGCCTAATAGCCCATAACACATAAATGAAGTTTTGATCCCAACTTGGATCTTAGAACTGAGGTATAAATGCTTTTAATGTCTTAGGGGAAAACTGCCCACACTAGATGGAATTAAACATTCCACTGACTTCTCTTCTTGATGGTTTCCTTGTTACCAGCTCTTGCATGCATCCATTTTTGTCTTCATTACCATTCCATATTCAAATTATATCCATCAGGTTCCAGACGATTCAAGAGGCACATGTATGAATATGGGAAAAATGACCATCCCTACCTTGACCATCCAGATAAAATAAAAAAAAAAAAATTCAGGCTGAACAACAAAAGGGAAAAATGACTTTAATTTCCTATACAACAGCTAAAATAGAGGTGCAAAGTTTAAAATCAGGAAGAGGGAAGAAAAACTGTGTTTGCCCAAATTAAATTCTTGGCATCACTTCTTGAATAAGGTACATCAGCTGCTTTACAAGATTGTTTTTAATTCCTGGAAATTTTTTCAATCTCCAGCAGTTTGTCTTGTGATTATTCAGCCTGTTATAATCCCTTTCAACATCCGCCCAAGAGGCTGCAAATCGCTCTCCACTGTCTTTAGCCTCTCTTCTTTTCTTCAGTTTGTTCGGAGAACTCGGCTCAAACCCTCCTTGTTTACAAATGAAAAAAACCCAGGGAGCCCCAAACACGCCCCTGTCTGTGAAGGGCACCGAGGGTACAAGGTGAGCAGCCACCTGGACAGTGGCCAGAGGGAATCAGCTCGTCTGGGCTTTATCAGCCCGGGCCCTGTGCCAGCCCTGCTGAACTCACGGGGGGAGCGGGAGGGGACAGAGGTGGCACCGGGGAAGGAGGGGGCTGCGAGCGGATGTTCGGGAATAAGCTGTGGTAGAGGGGAAGGAGAATGGGACAGAAACGAGGCTTGTTCCAAAAAAGACTGCAATTACAGAGATATCAATTGCTTTGGGAAGCCACATTTTTATCATTCATTCACCTCCTTTTGTTCTTTTGTTAACACCAGCAGAGAATCACTGTTTTCTTCTGTAGGACATTTATCCATCTGTTGCAGGAAAAACACCCCTACAAAATAAACTTCCCAAGGAATTAGTATGAAAGCTTTTATGTAGAGGAAAAAAGTCTGATTTAATAACCAGTCCCATTTAAAAGCGACAATGAGAGAATGACGCACAAGAGACTTTTTTGGTGCTGCCATTGTCACAGGGTAAGCCCTGTCTACAAGAAGCACGTAGACACACTCCCTCCAATCCACCTAATCACCTATTAGTCACCCAGGCGGTAAATCCCTACAAGCACTCTGGCTGGGGCCGTGCAAAGGCCGGGTGAACCGAGTGGCATCAGTTCCCATCTGATTTCCCGGCGGTGGGGCGCACGTGAGGGCCGCTGTGCCCGAGGGAATGTGGGTCAATCCGTGTGCGGCCGGTGCTGGACGTGCAGCTCTCGAGGGACGCGCACCGTGACTCAGGGGCAGCCCCGGCTGTGGGATTAGCGCTGCTCCGGTGCTGGGACGTTCACAGGGCGCCGCTGCCCGACCTCTGGAGCGGCCCTCGGAGCAGCCCGGAGCTCACACAGCAGGATGTGCCACGTGTCTCCCGGCCACGCTCCATCCGCAGCGTTAGGATGATGGGAAAGGCTGACAGGCACGTGGCACGATGGCAGCCACCAAGAGGAAATGTCTTCCTTCAGAAGTCATTAATCACCCGTCGTGTTTGGGTGTAAACACCCAGATTTAACAGCCGCCTGTTCCTCCCTGCAGCAGCGAGATGGACAATCCAAAACTGCTGCTGTTTTGGAGATGGGAGCAACACTGTGCCAGCCTGGAGCAGGATTCCTCCCAGGACATGTCCTAGCTGGATGTGGTTAACCAGTAACTTCAGGGTATCACCCCCTTCTTCCAAACGGGATTTGCAATTTGTATCAAAGTTCAGCAGATCCATATTACGGCCGTGTTGTCGCTCTCTTACACAACCAAAGCCATCCTCTTCACTTTAGGCATTTTAAGCAAAACGTCTCATTCTTGCGTGACCTAAGGGAGGCACAAAACTGAGAGCTGAATGGCACCAAACAAGATTCCATGAAAAGAAGGCTTTTATTCCGAATAAAGCTGTATCAGCCTATGTGTTACTCCCTTGTTCTAATCATATAGGCCAGCATCTATTTAAACTGCCAAGTTAATGACTTCAAATTTGATCAATAGTCTCTGTTTATTCAGCCCAGTGCTACTGACGATCACCAGGGCTGAACAACAAAACAAACACACTGCTCGGGGCCAATCTGTGGCTGAGGAAGAAAATCCAGTCCACAACAGCAAATCCCCTTGGATGGAGTTGGAAGGTGGGGAGGTCAGTCTGTCCCTATGGACGTGGCCCCTGTCCTTTGTGCCCACTAAACATTTATCCACATTATTCTGCTCACAGCCACCTCGTGAGGTGAGTGAGCTCAAGCAGAACTAACATCCCAGATCCAGGGTGACTCCAACTCTTCTCCTGTGCCATCAGGCTACGCTAAAATACTTCCATTTGTTTTCAGATGAAGCCTGGTAGGACATGACAACAGCAAGGGGATGTCACTAAGCCTTTGGATCATAAGCAGTGATTTCCCTCACTGTCACCATATCCACTACAGAAGGAAACTTCCTTTGGAGAAGCTTCAAGAAAGTCTGGAATCATCTTCTTGAAAGCAGGATGAAAATGTCCTTGACTGAATCTCCAGCCAAAAGATGCTAGGAATGTTTTAGTTACAGACTGGCTGCAGAGAGCAAAATAAAAATAGAGTTTAGAATGAAAACAGATAAGTAGAGCATGCCTGTAGCATTCTAGCACAGATTCTTCTTTTTAAAAGAATAAACATTTTCACTGCAAAGCCAGTCTCTCAATAGTGACTTAACAACAATGTATGTGGACCTTCCTCCCCTGAGCAATTTTTATTAACAACTTGCAAGCTACTCACTAATGGAAACTCCCTTTCCAATCCCAAGTGAATCCACAGTCACAAAGACTGGGATCTTGGTGAAAACGCTGTAGTGCATTATCCTGACCAGGATGTTTTGATCACAATTTTCTCGACATTATACATTCATCACTTTGCCTGCAACAGCACCTGTTTGCTGTTTTCCTTGTACAGAATGTCAGTGTCCATCACATCAATAAATTCTAATCCCACCACGGCTCCGAGGTGCCTCAATCAAAGGTATTGCAAAAATACACTGGAGCCTGAGGGAAAATACATGATGCCTCTTCCTATACAACCTTAATGTATGTGATATTCAGACACAGGATTTTATGCAAGGGACTGACCACTTGGCTGCAACAAAAAACATGAAGGAAGTTCTCTTAAACAAAAAGTTCTTTATCAAACTTACTATATTAACACATCCAAAGCCCCAAATTTAATATCTATAAACCAATATATGAGGACAGTCGGTTCAGTCAAAGCCTAAGACATTTGCTTTCCACTTTAAATTGATTAAACAGATTCAATACACTGCATTTCGCATGGATGGTTAACAGGGCTAATATTGCAGATAAAATGAAATGCTGGATGAGGAAAATTCTCACCAGGGCTACCTCCCCCTGGATATATTCCTGGCTCTCACAGTAATTTAGTATAACGGAGGCCTAACAATTTCACTGAACAGGATTACAAAAACCACCTCTTCACAGTTCATGGCACAGAAGCTCCCAGAAATATCTGTTTCTTCACTACCTCATGCACACAGGGAATGCACTTGAAAAACAGGCTGATGCTGCTTTGTGGGAAGCATAAAATAATACAATGCTTGCCTGTTGTTTTGTTTTTATTAAGAAGGTGGTTCTTGTTTATCAAATAGTCGAGATATTAAAAGTCAGCCTTTTGTTTGCATTCATATCACTAAGAGCACACCTCAGAATCAGATATTGTCCAAGCACTGAATGACAAACTCTAGATAAAACCTAAAGAGAGCGAATTTTAATAAAAAATTGTCACGAGAGGAAAACCTTTAAACACCATTTCACTCCTTACTCCAGTAAGCTATGTGGCACTAATTTGAAGTGATAGTGCTGTTCTTTTAATTAAAAAATGCCAGTAGGAGGTTGATGCAGTGGCTGATGCTGGAAGCGACGTGCTCACAGGGCACAGCTGAGGCTTTGTGTAAGGAATTAACACACAATTTCAGCTGGGTTTAAGAGGCAAAACAAAACCCTTAAGTCAAAACAAACATATAGGGAGTGTTATTACAGGTGCTTGATAAAGTCATCTGGATGTTTGCCTCAATGCTGTTCAATTCTGGAGGGAAAAAATAAACCAACAAAACCCCCGAAACACTCTCACCGCAGTTGTGCAATCCGTGAATCTTGGTTTACCTACAGGTGTGGGGGACTTAAATCTTGTATATCCCTCCCCTTCCTACCTCAGAGCTCCTCTCCCACATTGTTCCTTCCACATCTCCTGTCCACAGGGCTGGGATTGGGACCTGGCCATGGGAGGGTGGAGTTGCTCTACCAAGCTACTCATCCCCATGAGTCTTGAAGCCCTGATATGCTTAATATCTCTGCCTTTATCAAATTTGACTGAAATCAGATGAAGAGCCAAAAATTAGTCCAGAGGAGAATGACAGGTGAGATCCTTTTTCAGCCTGGTAATTTTTTACTCTGGAAAGAAGATTAAGCTTGTCCCTAAGTTTATCCTCTGTAGACAGCTTCCACGTGCCAGGCTTCACTGCTGATTTGTGAAACACAGCCTAGAAAACTGATTAATCTAGAAGAAATCCCCCCCAAAATATTTGCTTGATCATCTCCCCCTCGGTCTTGCAATGCTTTTAATTCCACCAGCCCAGAGGAGGCTGACAGCCACAACCAGGACATAAAAGAAGAGCTGTACATTGACATCTGGGAGCACAACAATCCTTAAAACTGGCAGCTGCTCCTCCTGATACAGCCTCCCTGGGGAAGGAACATCCCAGAAACAAGCAGGACATTTTGCCTTTACTTGGCATATGGACTAGCAAAGAGAAGTCAGCCTATCCAAAGGCTTCTAGTTGATTTACTCACCACTCCTACAATGACTATTTCAATCACGTTTACACTACCAGCATCACCTCAGACATCACAGATAAATCTGTTTTCTTCGGCTGTTTCAAAGTCTGTTTTCTCCCTGCACACTTGTAGGATTTACATCCTAAGGCAACGAGAAAAAAAAGCTGTTACTACTTTCCAACTGGGCTTTCTTTTCGTTTTTTCCCCCTTTCTATCAAAAATAGCTCTCATCTACGTTCTAGTTCAATTTGGAAGTAGCACATGCAGACTTGATAAGCATCCTGCGAAGGAAATGCCTTGAATTGCAGACTACTTACAACACATTTTCCCAAGCAACTTTTTATAAATCCCATTTGATGGCTGGTTTGCTAATTTCTATTGAAGTTTATCAAAACATTATTTGTAGACAAGCCCAATTACTTCTCTGATTGCACAAATAAAAAAATTAACCAAGAAATGACTGTGGCTAGAAGTCCAAGCCAAGCTGCTGAGTTACACTGAAGTGTTATTTATCCTGTTAGCAGACAGACCTTTAACTGCAAGGAGGTGTTTAATTTTAAACTGAAGAACACAACACAGAAAAGCACCTATTTACATGTTTCTTTTGTCTGACAAAGTCTCCTTCTAGACCGTGCAAAAGCACTGCTAAGAGCTGGTGACAGCCCAATTATTGGAGCTGATTCCATTACCCTAAGCAGATCTAGGGGTTGCAGGCTGGTGTCAGGCTGCCCGGCTGCCTCTCATAGCTGTGCTCATTTATTGTGCTGGAACAGACACGTTGAAAAATACCCATTAACATTCAATCCCTTAAAAACCTTGGAAAGAAGGTAGGTGCTCCTATTAGGGTGTATTAGCTGTAAATGTAGCTAACTATATTTTAGTTAATTATTGCCTGATATGCAGAAGTCAGTCTTACAAAGAGCCACACACTTATTCCTACAGCCTGTGGTTTTTACAGGATGTTGGATTATTGAATGAGTGATCTCTGGGAAAAGGGGCAGAGATGTAAATCCGAGTCTGGTTACATCACACAACTTGGTTACATCACACAATTACCAAGTTGTATAAAGTCATTAAAGCCTGAGTTCACCACCGAAACCCTTCTCTGAGTCCAGGACATCCACGGGCTGATGGACCACAGCATGTTTCAAACAGCTGAACCCCTCCCTCGCACCTCTGAGCTCCTTAACTTCACTCCTGCCTTTTAACCTCATCCCACCTTATTTCAGCACTCACCTGTGCAAGGAGGGGGTCTCAGCAGAAGTATTTTCACCCTGGTCAGAAAGAATCCCAGGAGTGGGTTCAGTGCATCAGCCGATCACAGTGTAACAACACCACATGTAAGAAACGGCTGGGAGGTGAAAAACCAGATGCACAGGAGTTCTCTGCAAATCCCAAAAGCCAAAACATTTCAGGCATTGGGTTTTTTTCCCACCAAGCCATTTCTGCTCCCTCTGATCTGTTCAGTTGGGTACTTACAGACACATGAGATATGGACGTGCCCTCTGCAGTGCTCAGCCTGACTGTTACCTGTCTGCAGATGGTTTTGAGAAAGAGATACAAGGGACACTGCTTGGAATTCCTAGGAATATATAGCTCTGAAGTAAACAGCTTTTCTACAGCCCAGAAAATTCAACCCATTTCTCTTTCAGAGGCTGGCATCAGACCTTTAGCTTACATTCATTCACACACTCCATTCTGAACACAAAATGAATGGATTCTCTTCCTGTTAATGTTAAAGAAACCCCTCTCACAACAAGGTATCTGCTAATTAGACTTAGTCTTGCAGAATAGGACACCTCTGCATTTTAAGCCAGAGTTTAAAGTGAAGTTCCCCCATGCTTACAAAAATGCCTGCACGTGAGAAAAGAACCAGAACATATCAGCTGCAAGGATGAAGAACAAGGATTCTCCTGGAAGTGCATCAATCACTGCAAGTCTGAATCAAAATGAAATACCTCGTTTTTCTAAACTCTGCACTTGTGTAGTGAAAAGAATTATGTTAAGGCACCAGCACAATCCATACACTCAGTTCATTTTCAGTCTGGAGTTTTGGTGGCTTTGTTGTTTTTTTTTTTTTCCTTTTGCTCTCCAGGAAAACTGAGCCACGTGCATCTCAAAAGATGTTTCCTTTCCAACAAACTTTGTGGGTCGTACACCCTGTGTACTAAAGGATGTAAAAACACTGACCACAGGGGCTGATTTTTCTGCTGTAATGTCCAGTTGGCTCAAAGGATGCAACACAGAACCACATCCGGGAGGAAGAAAGGTCAGGACCATGAAAAAGAAAATTCAGGCTGATGTTAGGAGTTGCCAAAATAAAGAAATTATTTTTCAATATAAATAGGAAGGCAGCTGTCTTCAGTGGGGTTTTAACCTTTATTTTCAGGAGAAAAATATGAAGGAGAGCTTTTAATACAGTGTTCTGGAAACACCAGGGAGATTAACTAGAAACACGGATTTGAATACATGCAAATTTAGTTTGCTATTTTGTGAAGTAAACAAGATATGGAAACTTTAAATTGGTAAGAACTTATGCATTTTTTTAGTCCAATTATTAGAGGAAATAGGCAGATTTTTAAGGAAGAGAAAAATGTACACATATGAAAAGGTCAAAGAAGACACCATTTTTCCCAATTCCCTCATCCAAAAATGCCATTTTACTCCAAATAATGAAATGTACCTAGAAAGATCTCATCAACTTGAGGAAAAAAGACTGAATCCTATCAAAAGTATTTCTTTACCTACTACTGGTCACCTATGAAAGCAAAAACTACTGCAAGAGAAGGACAGTACCAGGTTACCTATGAAGGGAAAAGAAACGGGCTGGGAGAGAAACATCCACCATTCAGAAAAGCCAATCACGGGTAAAACTGTACATTAGTGAGGCCATTCAGGGACAACAACACTCCTGGCCAACAATACTTGGGAGTTAACAGTGTGCTTTAACACCGCCTTCAGCGCTGGGAGAGCATCAGGACCCGGCGGGTAAAACGGGAGGCTCTTACAAACGCCCAATTCCGTGGGATTTTCCATCGTTTCTTACGGTTTAGGATTAAGAGCTTAACCCGTTTGAACGGCTCCACCGCACCAGAGCCACCCGGTGCTCGCCGGGACGGACGCGGGGCCGGAGCCGCTGCCCCGCCAAGGACAATCCTCCCTCCAGCTGTGCCGAGGTGAGCGCAGCTGGAACAGCTGCCTGCGGCACCCGCGCTCACCGCGGGGATTGTGCATTATTCCCGCCGCGCTCCCAAACAAGAATGGATTGTTTTACCCACAAAACAGACAGAACAAACCTCCCATTTAAATAGTTTCTGTTAAATTGTATTAGTATGCGGAATAGTGCCCATATCCTCCCCAAAAAAAAAAAAAATTAGGGAAAAGGATTTTTTTTCGTGGGGGAGGGGAAGACGAGTAAAGCAGGCTCTGCCAGCTTTATCTATCTATGCTGTGAATTGGGTAGCCTTGGGGATTTTTGCCTGCTGTGCTTAGTGTCCTTGACAACAAGCCAGTTTGAATTTTGGCCTTTAACTTGACAAAAATGACTTACTGAAGAGGAAGGCATCAGGCTATTACAGCCCTGTGGAGAGATTCTTTCTAAAACAGCATGGATGCTTACTCTGCCAATTCAACTCAAGTATCCTCAGATTTATCATCCAGCTCCTACACCCCCAAATATTCACCGTGTCCATAAGAGAATATGTGAAAGAAAAACTTCCAGCATTTTTGCTTTGTCTCCCCTTCGCATTTTACGACTTTCACAAAGAGACAGAAAACACTAAAATATCCTGAGGGATCCCCTCTCACAAAATTATTGAATTTCCCTTTAAAGGGATGTGAAGCGAAGTTGAAAAACGTGCAGCATCTTAACCTGTTATGGACCTACTGACTCCCTTTTAGCAAATATCCATTGCAGCTTTCTTCTAATATTACATTAATACTTAAATAAATATTTTTAAATTGTTACATACACACTTGCTGCGCGGTTTAAGAAATCACTGCTCTGTTTTTCTGCCCCAAAAACTCCCAATACATGCACATACCTCAGCTTTTCACTGTTCAGCATCTTAGTGTAAGCTGGACTTACAGGGGGAAGCTGAATCTGCACTGAAGCAGCTGAAGTGTGACCACAGATTTTCTTCCGCCGGTTTTCTTGCGGCAGGTGACAAATTTTTGGCAACTCGGGTCAGCAGACCAGCAAGGAGATAACATCTTGAGTTACTGCAGCAGCATTGCAGGAACTCATTTGTAAGCACCTGAAACATCACAATCTGAGAGCAGCAGCTTCCTCCCCACCAGCCAAATGCTCCGTGTCAACTACCCGCAGGTTTAACTCCAGGTTTTCCAACAGACATGCCAGAGAAGGTGAGATGGTATCAAGGTAAAAAGAGCTGGAAGTGGATCAACTGCAGTGCTGTCCTCACTGCCAAAAGAGGAGGCATCCTGGGATGGCAAAGCATCGAGGACTATTGTGAGACCTCAACAAAGACATTCCCTACAACCTGAACAGATCCACAGCACAGTGGTCCTCAACAAGTGCTTCAAGACTCAAGATGTCCCCAACTCCTTTGTCCCCTGGCAACTGTTGGTACAGGAAAGAACAAATCATTTTCAGTAAGTTCATTTTATTCTGGGAGAACAGATCAGCACCTGTTTCCATGAAAAGTATCTAAGCCCTAACACAGGTAAAAGCTTTCAATTATATCCAGACTTCAGTCCTTCTCAGAGTAATATTTTGACTATTTCCTGAGGAATCAAAATGGAAAACCAGAAAAGGTTCAATTCCTAACTTCAGGAAAAAGACAACAGATGGAACATCTCTTCTAGCCTTTTTTTTGTTTTTTTTTTAAATATTCTCTCCTCTCAGGTCTTTATTGAGTTGCTCTGCTGTGCTCATACCTAAACTTCACACCCAGCAGACCAATTTCATCACATCTTCTCCAAACCACTCTGCCCTATTACTCTGCCTCCACCAAGAGAACCCAAACCAACACGGCAGCCAGGTGGGTAGTTAACTAGAGAACCATAAATAGCAGCAAGTAATCCAACCAGAGTAATCCAACTCTAAGCATTTCTACTGGACTTGCTTCAAGTTGGGCAGCAATCCAGGCAAACCTCCAAAACACACACAGGGATGGTGTTTCCATGCAGTACTTGTTCACTCTGTGACCCACCACGCAAACCCCCAGCCAGCTCAGAAGCATCTGAGGGGTCTCATGGCTCTTTATTTACAGGGGCAGTTTGAGAAGCCCCAGAGTTGCTGTCAGTGAAGTTCCGCTGCTGGCACAGAGAACGCTGTGGTGTAAAATCAACTTCCTCCCTGACAAATCAAACACTGCCCGTGTTACCCCAGAACTGATGATTAACTTTGAAACACAAAGAGAAAGGATGATGCTACAAATGTTTAGAAATGTGATAAAGCTGTTCCAGGAAATGGATGAGAAAAGTGTTCTTAGACTGGTGGGTATTATGGAATAAAAAAGAAGAAACCATGAACTGCACAACCACATCCCAAATTGCATTTCTTTATATGAAGACATTCAATTTGACAAAAGAAAGTTTCAAGTTAGGAATAGAGTAGTTATTGTTTCTACTTTCCCTTCCTTGAGGGGGATATTCAAACAAACTCCTTCTGGTGATTTAATTTACTTCCACCAGGACAATGGTGCTGGCACAGCTTTGACTTACTGGGAGAAACAAAAAAGGAGACTCGCTCCCCCCATAGCCTGCCCAGAGGAAAAGGCTGCTCTTTGGATTCCCACTCTGGCAGCCCAAAAATGCCAGCTGGCTGCCTGCAAAGGCTGTGCTCTCCACTTCCTCCCAGGAAAGCAACATTTTATTTTATTTTTTCTTAAAGTCCTCATAGCTATATGCCCTGAGCCTCTTTGCCATCTCTATCCATGGGGCTCTGAACAGCCACAAATTTACCTTCAGGAAAAAGCTCCTGCCTCCCAAGGCAAATGGGGAAGGGAGGCAGAGGCAGATTAAGCTCCTTGCTCAGCACCACACAGGAAATCTGTGGCCAAGCTCTGTGTGGAGCTCCAGCCCTGCGCTCCAATCCCAGCCGGGCCCCTGCTCCCCACAGACGTGGGGCACGGAAAATCCTTCGGAGAACGGAGTAACGAGCTGTGGATTTCCATGTGATCCCAGGTCACCACACACACAAAAAAAAAGGAATAAATTTGGAGCTACTCAACCACCATGTTCCCCACGGCACCAAACGGGCTCGATATTCAACTGCAGCCACCAGGGAGGCTGCGATGAGCAGGGAGCTGCTGCTGCCTTCCTGCCCTGGTGCTCTTCACCTGGAACCTGTAGTCCTTCTGAGGCCCAACCCTAAAACTACAGCCACCCTATGGTGTATTTACCACGTCTGACAGAGGGATCCCTACACAGATATTCATTGTTTCTGACCACTGGACATGGAAGTGTCCAGGTCACCAATATCAGTGTTGCCATTGATCAGTCAACTCTGCTGCATCGATCGATGCATTAGCCATGAAAGGGAAGCAGAGCATCCTGACATTTGGGACACATTTTAGCCTGTGTCTCTGTAACAGCCCTGCTCTTACAGAAATGCAGTGTTTTATCTTCTACTCAAAATCACTTAAATTACAAATGCACAAAGTCCCAAAGCCGCCCATTTACCAGCTACCAACTGGTCAGGCTGTGTGGCTGGGGCTTCCCTGAACTGAACTTCCACAGTGAAGTGGAAGTGTGTGCAGGACACTCCTCTGTGTCACTTCTTTCCTCTTCCCTTTCCTAGCTGCTGCCAAGCCACCTTCCCTACAGGAATCAAACCTGTCACAAATCCCCTCCAGCTCTTCCCCTCACCTCACCCGCTTCATCATCATCTTCCTCACTCCTCCCTGATGCCTCTGACACCACACCTGGGAGGATTCTCACCTACACCTTCCTTCCAAAACTGCCACCACCAGCAGCACAGCACCTTCCCAGGCCAGGTTTTCCAAGGAGGAAAGTATTTTCACACCCTTAGGACTCTGAACTGCAGCTGGGGGAGGTGCTTGGAGATGATTATTTGTATTCTCCTGTTACACAGACTCTGGCTTCTCTGTTAAGGAAACTGTTTTGCCATCAGTCCTTGACATGGCCATCTATACAGGAGAGCTAGGAAGTGATCCAGAAAGTTTAAATTAATGCCTTTTCCTTCCCAAGCTTGTCTCTGTTCCACAATGGCCCCAGAAGCCAGGCAGCTTTTAACACCTCAGCCGAGCCCCTGCTGAAGAAGCCAGAACCGATGAAGCCATAACACAACCTGCAGCGTGTTTTGGTAGAAAAGTTCCATGTTTAGACCATTTCTTCATGGCCTTTCCAATTCCATCTGTCACCTTTACCTGCAAGCTGCCCCGAACAGGCGCGTCTCCAATAACCCAGCACGGCAGGACTGCAGGTTCCACCAGTACTTGTGGGTGACAGAAGAGTGAGAGCAAGACAAGTGTGAGCCCTGGGGATGGTGAACCCTTTGGAACTTCCCCAGGGAGCAGTGACTGCAGCAGCAAACAAAGGTTTCAGGGAAGCACAGGGGTGAAAAGGGACACGTGCTCCGTGGAGGATCCTGAGCTGACCTGGTGAGCACAAACACTCACAGTGTCACTTGATTCCTTCCATCCTGGTGTTGGAAAATCTGCCACTGCTGTGCTGCCCTGATGACACCAAGGACAAGGAGAGACCACAGGCTTAAGAGGAAGTTTTACCTTACTTTGCCTACATCTGCTCCAAGGAGCAAGAGACAAGGCCACGAGTGGCTTGTACGTCACCAGCAGTGGTGAAGGGTTCAGAGGAAATAAGAGGAAGAGGCTTTTGGAGGAACAGAGATATGACAGGAGATGAACATGTTTGAGATCCACAGGACACAAAGTCATTTTATCCTCCATCCAACTCACTGCTGATGTTGCTTTTTTTTATTATTTCCACACAGGATGCTTTATTTGCCATTTTACTTGGCTGTGATTTGCATCAGGCTAAGACTGACATTGCAAGCTGGGAGTTCACTTCTGGAGATCATCAGAGGATCCAGAACTTTTTAGATCTATTCACACAAATAACCTCAACGGGCTGCTGACACAAACACCTGTCCAATATATGAGGGGACAAAAATGATGTCTCTAAAAAGCCACGAGAGATTCAACCACTGCTCCCTTCCCATTCACACGGTGACGCTCACAGGCATCCCCAGCCTGAGTGGTGTTTACCCAGCTATTTTCAGTACTGCAAAACTTAAACGGTTTCTAAGCACAGGAAACACAATGCAGGTAATAAATCATAACAAAAGAGGTCCTCTGTCTTGATTTAAATCTGCTCAAACCTCCCAATAGCCAAAGAGATGGGAAAACAACAGCCAGGTTGGCTGCAGCCATTTGAAACAGGTAAGTCAGCACCCAGTCCCAGCCAAGCTGAGAACTCTCAGATTGCCCAACAATTCCAAAGTTAAACCTCTCCCAGAGCAATTTATTTGTTGATTAAATACAGCAATTTTTGTCACACCACCCAGATTTCCTGCTTGTAAAAACAGAAGATGTGTTTGAGCAAGCAGGAGATTTCTTCAGTATAGTTAAAAAATGGAGAGTAATAAAAAATAAATCCACCAAGTTGCTCAATAAACTGAAACTTCAGTCTCTTCCAGGAAACGTTCCCAGCTCAGAGAGAAGACTAGTGCATGCTAAAATTTAAAAAGCGTTTTGCTGCAGCATTCAGCCTTTAAAATTAAACCCAACAGCTTCTCTCTGTTATTTAAATGATCTCCTCCAGCTCAGAAGGGCTATGACCATGGCCTAAGTTACTTAACTCACATTTCTATTGACTGACTTGCATAAAAATAAGCCACATTAATGACTGAGCTGACATTTGGTATACATCACCACAAAACTCATTTCAGATCAAACATCACCCATACAACCTAAAAATATTTCCAGCCTTCTCGCATCCAAGAAAAGGATTTTCAGATTTACATTATCCTCGCAAACTTTGGTCCTCTGAAGCACCAGCGGTGCAGAATCAAAGGATTAAAAGAACACCGGGATTTTTATTTTATTTTGCCTCTCACTGAGTGTGTTATGTGCCAGGAGCAAGTTAACCTGTAACTGCAGTTTAACCAGTACTGTTTTCTCGTTAACAGCCAAGGATTTATGCACCCACAGACATGGGATTCCTCTCTAGGGATCAACATCGGTCACCCAGAGCAGCACCGTGGCTCCTCCAGCCCAAGAGATCTCCAAGCATCCACCTGTTGCCTTTGAAAGACTGGATTGGACCTTATTTTTTTAATAATTCACACAGCAGCCTCAACAAGCAGGAACTGTGTCCCTTCCCATTAAAGGAGCAGGCTCGGCAGCGACCGGAGCAGCTTCCAAAAGACTTAATCCAGATCTTCCAGGGTACAACACAAATTGGTTTATCCATCCCTGCACCCTCCAGAGGCCTCCTGGGGAGGCAGGACACACACACACAGAGCCCTGGGTGTCACCTCCTGCAGGGGGAAGGAACTTCCAAAGTTGAATGAACAATGTGCCAGGTGAGAGAGTAAGTCAGGGGGAAGGAGGGAAAATAATAAAATACACTGAAAAAAAAAAAGACAAAAGCAACTAAATGAATGTTAGGGACTGAGTTCTCCTCCTTGGCACCCCAGAGGCTGGGGGGGTGTTAATTAAAGTGAAGTAAGGCAAATTATGAAAGGCTTTGCTGAAAGCCAGTCTGTGGGAGAGGTGGCCCCGGGAATTCTCCTGGGAAAGGTGAAGAGGAGACCCCAAGAAGGGGCAGGGTGGTGTGGCTGGAAGAAGGGGAGGGCACAGGGAAACCCCCATGGGGGAAGGTGCAGAAGAGCCCCCAGGAAGGAGCAGGGATCCCTGGTCTGCTATTGGGGGGGGTGTAGAACACATCCTAGGAAAGGGCTGGGAGGGGGCAAAGGGTGTCACAGGGAGGCCCTAAACAGGGAGGGTGCAGAGGAGACCCCATGGAGGAGCAGAGGGCTGGGGGGGTATCACAGACACCCCCCCGAGTTGGGAACAGTGCAGATGAGACCCCAATGAAGGGTCAGGGGGTGTGTGTGGAGGGGAGTGAACAGCACTTTCCACAGGGGAGGGTGCAGAAAAGACCCCAGGAAGGAGCAGGGCGCCCTGACCTGCTGGAAAACGAGGGAGAGGCAATGACAAAGCACCCCCCGTCCCCCAAATTTATGTCACCCCAAGGAGGGCTCAAGCACCCCACGGAGGGGCGGTGGGTGCGGGGGGGAGGCAGGGAAAAAAATATAAA
>VYXB01002720.1:220631-270687 GCA_013397135.1 Pachyramphus minor
TGTTGTGTGGAGCGCCCCCTGGCGGGGGGAAATGGGGGGGGAGAGGGGGTGGGATGGGGGGATATGGGGAATGGAGGGGGAAATGGGGGATAAGGCATACAGGGCTGGGAAGGGAGGGGATGGGGGAGCGCGGGGGTGGAATAGGGAAGAACGGTGTGAATTCGAGGGAACAGGGCTGTCTGGGGGGGCAAAGNGTGGGGTGCCTGTGGTTGGCACGGGGGTGAATAGCGGCTCTCAGGGGTGGCACAGAGGGTGGTCACGCACTAGCCCAGGCTGCCCAGGGCAGTAGTGGAGTCACTGTTGCTGGGAACGTTCAAAGAATGAGTAGATGTGACATTTAGGTTTTGGTGGGCTGGGGGTATTCAGCTGAAGGTTGGACTTGATGATCTTGGAGGTCTTTTCCAGCCTTTATGGTTCTCTGACTCCAAGTGCTTTCTTGGGGTCAGGACACTGGAGGCTTTAATTAGAAAAATTACTTTTTTTCCATGTGTCTCTAGAGGAAGGTCGGGCTGCCCTGAGGAAGCACTGGGAATGCAGCACAGCAGCATCTCACCCTCCCTGCTCCCCGTGGATGCCCCATCCCGCCCCACCAGGAGAAGCAGGTGCCTCCAGTCCCACAGAGCAGAGCACCAAGGCCAGAATTGCCTTTCCTGGTGCCTGTGCCCCAGGCAGGAGAGCTGGGGCCAGAGCAGGGCAGCTCCAGCGAGCCAGGCAAGCAGCTGCCTGCAGGTCCCACGCCCACACCACAGCAGCCTTGGTGAGCCTCCAGCTGCCAGGGCAGACAGCAGGCACATCCCAGCACTCTTCAGCAAAGGGATGTGCTTCTCCTCTTTTCATCTTGGTTTTAGGCATCAGAGCAGCAGCAAGGAACAGCCCTGCACGGCCCTGGGAAAAGCCACACAGTCCAAAGTCAGGGTGGTCACACAGACCCCAGATCCGGTCTGTGTCTCCACTTACACTGAGGAAGCACCTTGCTCAGATTTGTTTTACCCAGTGAAATGTGACCATTCCCCAGTGCCACATCAGCCCTGTCAGCAGTGGGAGGGCACACACAGCCCAGCCACCACCCTCAGCATCAATCCCCAGGCACAGAGGGTTTCTCACATGCACTTGTTTCAGCTGCACGTTCAGGCATTGCTTTAGTGTGTTTTTAAGGCCACAGTGTTGGATCCAAGAGGCATTTTGCATTTCAGACCCTGGCATTTTAATATTAAAGAAGTGATACTCAGCTCTGGCACCCACAGCTGGGGCTGCACAGCTCCTCCCAGGGCACAGAGCACAGACTTTACTATCAGTTCCCTGGGTGGCCTGCAGGAGAAATGCATAAATTCACTGATGAGCAGAGCCAGGGCAGAGGAAGAATCTCTGCTTCCTGAAGAGGAAATTTTCCCTTCAGATTAAGCTGCCTGTCACATCACCTCCCACTCCCAGGAAGCAAAGCCCTGAGCCCACCCAGGGTCCTTTAGAAGAGCCAAACCCCACAAAGCAGGGAGGGCAAAGCCTTTGAGATGCTTCAAGCCCTGTCCACCACCACTGCAGGGATGGAAGTGTCCAGCAGCTTGTTGTGAACCCACAGCACAGAACCTTTGGACTCAAGAGTCACATCAGCTCCAGCCCCAGCTTCTGCTCACAGATCACAGCTGGAGGGCTGGGAGAGAGGAAGGACAAGGAGCACTGAATGCAGTGGAAACCTGAAATATGGGGCCTCAGAATTAAAGGGCAGCTCCAGATCCTCAGGCTCCAGGTTGGTGGATGGCACCAGGGGAGCTGCAGCAGAAGGGAATCATTCCTACTGCACCATCTGCCTCTGAGAGCTTTCCTTCCAAAGGACCAGCATTTACCCAGCAGCTCCCACATCCAGACTCCAGTGTCTCCACAGGCACATGAAACAACACACAGCAAGGACAGTGACCCACCTTCCCCTGGCTGAGCTCCTTCTCTGCCAAAAGCATCTCCTCCTATAGAGGAGGAGCCTGCAGGAGGGTGAAACCCTTCTCAGAGCTATTCCAGCTACTCCAAGTCAAGCCTAGAAGTTTCAGGACAAGGATTTTGTGGAAAGATGCTGCTCTCCAGCAGCTTAATGTACTTAGAAGAAAGTTTCTGCCTAGAAAACATGCCCAGGAGTTCCAACACATTTCTGCAAGGCCTTAAGATGCTATTGGAAAAAAACCAAGCCATGTCATTTGCAGCAGCACCTTAACAGGGGGCAGAAAATAATCACAGGCAAGAGGTACAAAGCCAGAAGTGCAATTTATTGACAAATTTCAGAAGTAAAAGGACTCAGCATCTCAGCTCCTCATGAACTGGATGTCTGAGCTCTTCCAAAGCACGTTCATCAACCAGCTCAGAGCTGTGTCGTGCTTTAGTCTTTAGAAGTTGAAGTCTTGCTTCTCCACTGAGAAATCATACAGCCCATCTTGGCCAGTCTGAGGCTCCAGGTCTGAGTTTTCCTGTGAGGAAAGTGATATCAATCAGTTATAGGATCTGCATCTGAATAAACTTAAGCTCTTTTTTTTGCAGCAATTTACTACTTTATTCGTGTTTGAAAGATTCATCTGCTTTAACAAGCTCTAACAGAGCCCTGAGAGACAAGACCCAAGTTCTCCTGTTCCTGACAGCACACTGAAGCTGCAGTGTCCCTGCATCCCACACACAAAAGCAGCCAAGCCTATGGGCTGAGACACCAGAGGGAGAAGAAAAAAAAAGAGTGGCTGCAGTGGCAGAACTCACTCAAATTGAACTGGAACAGCAACAAACCAGGACTGCTTAGGAGAGACATTCCCCCTGGCATCCAGCCCCTCAGGAAGGTGCTGGTGTGTGGGAGAGCTTCCCCCACAGCCTCTCACAGGGACATCCCACAGACCCTGCTCTGGGCAAAGGACTAAACCAGGCATTTGCTCCCTGCTGCAGCTCACATCCAGCCTGAGCCTCAGCTCTAAGATCTGCCAGACCTTTAAGCCTCTTCCCTGATGTTTTCCCATTTGCAAGACTAAGGCTGGGACCAAGCATGGCATCTGTGACAGCCACAGGACTCTTGCAGCTCCTAGCTGGTGCCCCAGCCCCCTTTTCCACAGATTCATTACCATGGGAAGGGTCAAGTAATCCAAATGCAACCTGAGCACTGTTATCAGCCAAGTAGGAGGCTTCCATTCATAGTGACAAGCCAGCTCAGCTCTGGAGGAGGAAACTTCTCCACATTTGGTATTCATATCAGCAACTGCAGTAACTCCAGCAGATGCCAGTTTAAATTCCAGCAGCAAGATGCTATCAAGGCACCCATGTCTGCTGTGCAACCCATTGGCTGACAACTTGGAGCTTTCACAGACCTTCAGAAGCAGCTGAAAGAAGCTGCAAGGACTACTCCAGCCATGGGGAGGTCTCCTACAAAAGCCTGTTTCAGTACTCTTAATTCTTCATTCCAGTGCATAACAGCTTCATATTTTCAGATGAGAAACAGCAAAGGGTCACATACCTCACCAGAGAAGTACTTCTCTATGATGTTCAGGGCAGCTTTGTAGACCATGTTGTTCTCATGGTTTTGCAAGTCCTCAATTTTCTCCAGACCATTGAGCTCCTCCAGCAGCAGACACAACTTCTCTGTCTCTCCCAGCTTCTCAGCTGCCTGTAACATCAGGAAACCAAGCAGGAAAATAGAACATTGCATCAGTAACAGGTCTGAGATAGTCTTTACTGTAGTTACAACCCTGATCTACGAGTCAAAAGGATCACAGTCCCTACCTGATGCCAGGGATATGGCTGTGGTGTCTATGGAACACCAGTCTCTGCTGGGACAACTGCAGTGGCTTGACTGCCAACCAAACCAGCAGCAAGGGGATGAGAAGGGACACTTTAACCTTGTCAAGCCCTTTGGACAACCCAAGAACAAGTTAGACAACACAAAGTCTATCTCTTACTCCAAAAATCAAGCAGCCACTGTTCTAACCACACAGTCTGAGCACTTGGCTCACTCCTTGCTGCTGTTTTGGGGGAAGGAATTTGAAAGATATGAGGTCTTACCATGAAGAGATTTGAAATGGTGTCCAGGATGATCAGGATAGTTTTGCTGTCCTTGGCTAAGAGCAGGTTGAGCAGAGGTTTGAGGACCCCAGAACTGACGAGCTCCAACACCTGATCCACTGTTCCTCCAGTCGTGATGTTGGCCACTACCCACACACCCTCCTTCTGAGTCTTGAAGTCACCCTGGAAAAGAAGAACAGGGAAGGCATTCCCAAGCTTTAGCATCCCTCCAGGATCAGTGTGAGGTGAGGACAGTCCTTTCCCTTGTACTCAGCTCAGACTGACCCCCCTTTTCCCAGCCCTTTGGGGACACTGCCAAGAGCAGCTCCAGGACATGTTTCCATGCAGGTGTACTGACAAGTCTGAATGTCCAGGCTGTTCCAAGGATCTCAGCAGCTCTGAAACAGCCTGTTCAGGTGGCTGTCGGGGCAGAGTCCCTCACAGGTGAGGCACCACAGACCTCAGGAACCTCAGCAGATCTTCCCCATCCCTTACCTTGTCAAGCAGCTCCACCAAGGGTGGCAATAACCCACAGGCAATGAGCTGTTGGATCTGCTGGGAAGGCCCTGCTGCAATGTTACTGAGTGTCCACGCTGCTTCCTTCTGGATCTCCGGCTTCCTGTGCCGCAGCAGACGGGGCAGGACAGCCAGGACACCGGCATTGATGGCTGCCTGGGTCTGCTGGTCCGTCCCTGTCACCACATTCCCAATGGCACGCAGAGCTGGAGTCTAGACAGGGATTAAAGGAGATGAGGAGAGGCCTTACCTCGAGGGATACATGTCAAAGTCCAGCAAGATCCCTCACTAAGTGCTTGATCCCTCAAACAAGGAGAGCATTGTGGGTGAGCGCTGCTTATTTACAGACCTATCGCCCTCCTGTTTGCTCTAAGCAGCTTTGGAGTCTCTATCCAGCCTCCAGCCACAGCAAGCTGGAGCAGAGCAGGGCCTTGACAGCACCACAGGCTGAGGGGACAGCAGACCACAGGTGCCACAGAATAAGATGTGCCTTCCCTCCCCTCAGACATTTCTACATTAAGGCACCAGAGGATGGAGATCACTGATTGTTCCCTACCATAACCATCAAGTTCATGCTCGCCAAGAGTTCCACCAGCCTGGGGAGAACCCCTGTGTCCACCACGATTTGGATGCGGTCGTTGGAGCCGTCGGTCAGGTAGGAGAGAGCCCAGCAGCAGTCAGTGATGATCTCCTTGTCCTCGTGCTGTATCAGGCAGACAAGGACAGGGAGTATCTTCTGCATTGCATCCAAGGGAGGGCAGGGGTTCTTGTTCCTGCAGAGGTTGGACAGTGTCCAGGTGATGTTCCTCAGGAAGCCAATCTGAAACACAAGGGAGGTGTAAGATTCTCAGAGAGCTTCTCTGTCCACCTTATGCCACCCTGTGAAGGTCCTTCTTTCTCAGAGACAGAAAGCAGTGGGACAGGCACCATTGCAGAAAGCCAGAGATAATCCACAAATCCAGCAGTTTAGAGCTACCCAAGAAGCAGCAGAAGGAAGCTTGAAGGGCAAGTTCAGCCCTTCCACATGCATATGTAAGTCTGCCCTGCACCAGTCTCTTATTGCTGGGCTGAGACAGTCAAAGCTGGGTAAAAAAGCCAAGACTGGAAGATATCACACTGACTTGGAGACTGTCTGCTTGGCACCCCCAGCTTTGTGCATAAGCAGGGGCCATCACAGCAGTTTAGAGCAGGGTCTCATTCAATTTTACAAACAGCTTATTGTGCACCACACAGATGACAGACCATCACTCCCCCATCACCCAAGTGATTAAGAGCTGGTAAGCCATGAAAATGAAGGTTATTTACTGGAGTTACAGGTGACACCAGAGCCAGCAAGGGAGGAATCACATCATGACTGATAAGAGCATCTCTGTAGAGAGGACCATCCCCTGTACATGTAAAGGGTTGGTTATTGCACCTGCCCAAGTCACAAGGCAGTCAACATCAAACAGCAATCAGACCTGCAGGGACAAGGCTGGGTGACCAGGCTCCCCCACCACCATTAGACATTTCCAGGTGGGAAGGATTTACTGGGCAGACTGGAGTGCCAGCAGGGCTGGGTGGTGGCAGGCTAACCAGACACAACCCCTTCTATTCCCCCTACTGACCACATTAGGGGGTTAAACCATCCCAGCAGGATGGAGTTCTGCCCTTGGCTTTGGCCAAAATCCTCTTGCAGAGCCCACATAGGATCTCAAAGGCTGCCAGGCCACACCAAGGGGCTGAAGGGTCAAGGGGTTCAATAGGGGCAGCAGCTTGGGCACAAAGCTGCAGGGAGAGAGGGCTATGGTGAGGAGCACCAATATTTCATCCCTCCAGCACTGGCTTGGCCAGTGACCCTCTGTGTGCCCCCACACCTCTCCTCACCTGCAATGTTGCCCAGAGCCCACACTGACTGCTCACTGATGTGCATGTGTGGGGAGGACAGCAGGGAGATGAAGGCTGGGATGGCACCTCCCTCCACCACAGCCCTGGTGTGCTCTGAGGTGCCAGAGGCAATGTTAGTCAGTGCCCAGGCTGCCTCAAACTGCAGGGCAGCATTGTCAGCACAGCCCAGGAATTCCACCATCCTGGGGATGATCCTCAGCTGGATGATCTGATTGATGGGAGGGTCCTTCTGCCTGGACAGCATTCTCCTGCAAGAGGACACAGCACAGCCTGCCATGAGGAACCCTGTGAGGTGCCACCACAGCCCACAACCAGGTACAAGGTTGTGGCTTGCTGGGGAAGCATCACCTGCAAGAGATGACAGTTCAGCATCCCACCCCAGCAAACCTCAGCACAGGGGTTGCCATAGAGAGGGAAGACACATCAAAAGATGCTGAAGCAACAGCAGGGTCTCTGTTGGAGTGCAATACCTCACATATCCTTCTGGGACCATGGTAACATTCCATGCCCCCTACCTTGCAGGAGTTTGAGACTGTGATAAAAATACATGCCCTGTGTTCTCTTCCAGCCTGGCTTTGCCACTCCCAGGGTCAGGAGCACTGGCCAGCCCTGCACAGACCAGAGCTCAGACAGCCCGTTTCAGGCTGGTTTTCCAGCTTAAAGACAAACATATAATCTCTCCTGGACCCTCAGGAGTCATCCCAGGTGCCAGCTGGGTGATGGTGACACCCTGTAATCCTTCCTACAGCCACCCCAGTGGGGACAGTCCCACTCAGCACTGACCCTCACAGAGCCAGGCTCTCCACTCCCTGGCCTGCCCAGGCACTTGGCTCTTGATTTCCTGCAGGATCCAACGTGATCCCTGGCACAGCAAGGGGGGCAGCACCAGGAGCCACAGCAAACCCCTCAGCTGGGTTCAACCCCACCGGTCCGTGCTACAAGCACTGCCCAAGACTGTGACAGAGAGAAGCACGGCACACAGGGCACACAACAGGCACCAGCTAAGGTTCCCCAGAGCAGTTTGGGTTACCAGGCCCCTTCCCTCTTTGCCATCTCTCTAGAGAGCTCCTCAAACAGGAATAAATGCCTTTTGCCACCAGGACCCACCACAGCTCCACCAGCCACCTCCCTCCTGGCCCAGGCAGCCAGGCACATACCTGGTGGCCTGTGTGGCCAGCAGCTGCAGTTTGGGGTTGTTGGTATTCACGCCTTCCACGATCTCCTCCAAGGACAGCTGAATAATCTGTGTCACAGGGAATGATTCAGAGTCAGCCGGGGAGCCGGGACTCCCTCTGGTTTAATCTCTGCAGTCAATCAGCTGTCTAGACCCGAGTCAGTCACCACTTCATATCTAAGCAGTGTCTACTCTTTATGCAACACAGTTTCAAGATGAGGCAGAGAATCCACAAAAGCCTTCAAGGCAACTAATGCTTATAATCAAGCACTGAAAGAGTCACTGACACACCATAATGGGCCTTCCAGCTCAGTAATTACCCCTCGCTGTGCAGGGAGCCAGACAGGAGCTGTGCCAGCTCCCAGCAAGCCAGAGCACCAGCCTGTTCTACCTGCCATCAAGGGAGGCCAACAGGACATCATCTCCATGAAAAATGGCAAAGGCAGAGGCCAGGCAGTCTGAAACACTCCCCAGCACCGGGCATGGCAATCAGGAATGACACCAGCTACTCAACCCAGGTCACGCCAGCTGGACTTGGTAGTGCTCCAAGTAGGGGATGGTAACTACTGCACTGATCCTGCCCAGGTGCAGAGGACCCAGCACTCACCTCATGTGCCTTGTTTTGTCCTGGAGGGACATTCTCATCCTTCACATGAAGGGACACATTTCTGCGCTTCAGGATCTGCTCATCCTTCTTGGCCTTCCTCAGCTCAATGCTCACCTCCACCCTGTGCATCCGCAGGGCCTGGAGGGGAGAAGGGCACCATCCCAACGGTGTCTGCATCCCCCCATTCCCCAGGGAGGTCATCTCTGCAACCTCCTGCCCCACATTTCCCACGGGAGGAGTGCAGACAGCCGGCATCTCCTCGCTGTGGCCTGGAGGGCGATGCAGGAGATGGGGCAGAGTAAACCTCTCCCTTGGTGCCTCCCAGGGACATGGACTGCTGGGTGAACCGACAACCAGTGGGTGTTTTCAAAACTAGATTTGCTGAACTTGAAAGGCAAACCCTCATCTCCTCTACTGGCTTAAAGCAAGTTGACAGATCCCAGGGTCTGACATCCCATACCAGCCCCCGCTCCGCAGGGATAACTGCTGCAGAGAGCTCAGCAGGCTGGGGCTGAGCTACCCCCCTTCCCCAGCCCAGAGTAACCCACATCCCACCCTTGCCTGTGTCACCACACTCCCTGCAGCCCAGCCAGCTCCACATCACATCTCAAAAGCCACCAGAGCATCCCAGCTGGCAGAGCCATCCCCCTGCTCTCCCTTTGCCACCCCACACAGGTAGATTTGAGGGCCACGGGCCTTCAGAAGAGTCTCCACCTGTTGGAAAGGGGAACAGGCAAACCCCAGAGGGCTCTGCCGTGGCCCAAAGGTGCTGGCACAGGCAGTTGGGTACTCACAGCTGCATCCTTGCCCTTGTTCTTGAACTTCCTCATGCGCTGCTCCTGCTTCCTGACTTCCATCTCAGCAGGGTTTAGAGAGATGCCAGCAGAACGTCTTCACGTGCTCTTGGGCTTCAGGACAGAGCAGGGCCAGGTCACAACCACCCAGCAGCATCCACTGCCATCCACAGAGGGGGCTGGGACCCCCCCCCACTCCCACCAGCAGCCTGTGCCACACATTTCCACCCCACAGTCCCACCCGAGGAGATGCTGCAGGTCCCCTGCCCCAAGCAGGGCTCAGTAGGATCCTCACACACTGCAGCTGAGCCACTGAACTAAACACAAGCACAAAGTACCACTTAATATCAGGCTACAAAAATTACAGCTGCTGCTGTAATCCCATGAGGAAGCCAAGCACAGGCTTCCCTTGGTTACAGAAACACCACCTTGCTCTGGCTCTGATCCTGGGTCTTTTAGTTTTACTTTGACACACAACCCAAGCCTAGCAGGGCCTCTTGCCTTCTAAAGAATCAGCTCAAGGACTGATTTAAGGACACACAATCACATCCAAGCCTCTCACCCAACCACACAGCCCAACTTGGCTTCTTACACCTACACCCCAAACTAAGAAAGACCCACAGTCACATGCAGAGGCATAAAGTGACCAAGTTCAACTAAGGAAGGAGTTCTCCTGGAAATCCAGCAACTAGTGCAGATTGCAAGGGGAGTAACATTAACTAGAGACAGGTAAAAGTCCCTTCTAAACATCTCCTAATAAAAGCCACAGACACACACAAATAAAACAGGAGCTGGCCCTTCAGATAGCTTCTGTCAGAAAAAACAAGGTTCCCACCCAGGAGAAAGAGAGATGTTTTCAAACCAGACACCATCACGGGACCTCTAAACCCAGGCTGTGCCTCAACACACTCAGGGGCTGGTCACACACAGATGGTGCCTCCTCACCTTCCCTCCAGGCTCACAGCCAACACCTGCAGCTCAGACCAGCCTCCAAGAGCTCACTCACACCATCATTCTAAGTTTTTGGTGGGTTTTTTTTTTTTAGTTCTCTCTCTTTCCTGTCCCAGCAACCAAGGCTGGGATGCAGCTCTTTATTCCAGTTACTCAGCTGCAAAACCCCCCCAGCTCACAGAGTGGCCAGGATGAGCCACCACTTGGCTCAAACCAACTCTCCCCCCACAGCCTTAACCCCTGCACTCAAACCTCAAGGCCTGCTCCAGCCTCCCTTCCTCTGCTTCCACAACAGAGCAGAACAGCAACACCCCAAAAAGCCTCTTCCTTTGGAGGAGTTTTCTCTACCTCTGTCTCAGCAGAAGAGCACCACAACCCACCCACTGACACCAGCCCAGCAGGAGAACCAACCAACAGCCCCAACTCAGGGTATAAGGGACTAAACAGCCACCCACTCCAAGGGCAGGGGAGAATCACTTACCCCCAGATTCCTCCCATACCCCACTACCCTCAACTGCCCCTTTTATTGCCCCCGTGGAGCCACGTGCCCCTTCAGCTCCCCTCCAGGATTGGCTCTTCCCAGGACAGCCCCTGTTGTCTCCACCTGCTCCCTCATCATGGCCACCTGGGTGCACCTGGAGGAGGATGGATGCTGATGGCTGCCCTGGGCCACCACTCACTCCCCAATCCTCCTCCATGCATTTATGCTTTGCCCACTTTGGCCTTGTTTTTGGCCAGACCCTTGGTGGGTGATGCCAGCCTGTACCCGTGCAACGTCCAGTGACACTGGAGACAGTCTGGGCACTGCCACCCCATCGCTGTGCAGTCTGGGAATACCCCTGTTTCTTGTCTGGGTAGCTTGTGGGTGGTGCTGCAGGCCAGGAGAGCAACATCCTTCAGTTAGCAGGGCCCAGGACCACTGAACCAGGGGGCAGCTGAGTGGAGGTTGCAAATGAGCCAAGACAGGATTAGGAAACTTGGAGCACCATCAGGTGCTGAGCTGCTGGCTGGCACAGGCAGAGGGGTGGCAAGGAGAGAAACCCAGCAGGAACTCTTTGTCTTCATGAGTCCTTTAGATTTTGGCCAGGAGCTGCTGGGCAGCTCATGTCCTGCTGTGTTCTGTGCCCGTCGCAGTCTCCCTCAGTCAGGAGATTGTTTGCATTTCACAGGATCACAGAAAATGCTGAGTTGGAAGGGATCCACAAGGATCCACAAGGATCATCAAGTCCAACTCCTGGCCCTGTACAGGACCACAGCCAGGAGTCACCCCCTGTGCCCCAGAGGATCATCCAAACCCTCCTGGAGCTCTGGCAGCCTTGGGGCTGTGCCCACTGCCCTGGGGAGCCTGGGCAGTGCCAATCACCTCTGGGGAAAGAACCTTTTCCTGAGATCCAGCCTGACCCTGCCCTGACACAACTCCAGGCCATTCCCTCGAGCCCTGTCTCCAGTCCCCATGAGCAGAGCTCAGTCCTGCCCCTCCTCTGCCCCTCCCCAGGAAGCTGTAACTGCAATGAGGTCTCCCCTCAATCTCTTCTCCAGCTGATCACACCAAGTGCCCTCAGAGCTCCTCAAGGCTCAATTAAAACCTAATTTTAAACTGCTTGACATCTCTTTCTGCGAGGGAGGTGGGGAGCAGAGAAATTCCGAGCTGCAGGAAGGTGGGAGCGAGGTGGGAACAGCACCCACCATGGGGGTCTGCACCCTCCACACCCCTGGACCCCCACAGCCCACCAGCCACGTACACAGAGCCATTTCAGAGCCATTTATAGCAGAACAACTCATTCCCTGTGTGGTTATTTCCAGCATGGAAATACCTATGGAGACAGTGCAACACCCAGGCTGCTTTAAGTCATGGCTTCAAATCCTGGGGGGTGGGGGGTGTCACATCAATTCAGCATTTCAAGGCAAATAAAAAGAGATGTACCAAGCTTTGTGTGGAGGGCGATGGGGGGAGGTTTGAGAAAAGACCTTCAGACAAATCTGTTGTTTGTAGGCGTTAAAAAGCCAGTTGTGCTAATCCTGGCTGCCGTGGTTTTTAAGCTTCAAGTGCCACCGGTTGCATTATCTTGTTTCTTGGCTGCTTGAGACAGGAAAATTACATTTCAATTGCTTTTTAATTCAGCTTAATCTGCTGCAAAAGTTAGCATGCACCCTCTAATTTTGTTTTCTGAGCGGTTTGTTTCCACTAATTCCTAATCAGCCAACACTAAATCAAAACAGGCCTGGCTCAAGCTGAAATAGATGAGTCCTCCGCAACCTTGCCAAGCAATTTAATTAAATTGGCTTAAAATCACCCCCCCAAGATAAGTGGGGACAGCCTCCTGCACAGGCCAGCCCCCAGCTTTTGGTCCCCTGCCTGGAGAGCTCTCGCCCAAGGTGCTGCAGGGTGTGAACAAGGCTGTGAGAGGTTCATCCTTATCCTGGGCTGCTCTTTTTCTCTCTGCTCCTTCCATTCCCTCTCCACCTGCCAAGCACAATCAGCCCCATCCTGTTCAGTTCTCTGTCACTGCCAGCACAAGGAGGGAGAGGATGGGGAGAGAAAACCCCCGTGTGAATGGCTGAACTCCCCCCTCCCTGTTGGTTGCTCTGGTCCCTGATGGAATGAGAGGTGGCACTGCCACCAGGAGCAGGGTGAAGGGGAGGGGGAGGGATGTGAACCCCTGCTGAGGACACGGGGCAGATCAATATTTGGGAAAGGGAACAACCACTGGGAGGAAAAAAGTTTTGGTTTTCAGCATAATAAGAAGGTTTCACTGCTAATGGAGAGCAACGGAGATAAAACCCTAAATCTCCATGACAGTGTCCCCTGAGCTCAGGCGTGTGTGCTCAAGCTGAAAATCCACATCATGACAGGTATGAAAAGCTGTGGTTCTAGTTCAGAGGGGGTTTTTTGAGGCTGTTCTCCCACACTCTGCCACACTTAACCCCACCGCTGCACCCTGGTGAGGCTCTGACTGGGCCACCCCTTGAAAACACCCCTTTTAAGCCCTGAGAGAAAACCCCTGATTTTCCCTCCTCTGTTTTTCCCATGTTTCTTGAATAGGTTCACCCTCACTGCCTGCAGGAAAGGTGCCAGTCAGGAAAGGTGGCATCTCTGTGGCAGGGTGAGACGAGGCAGGAACATCCCAGGATCCACTATGGGATGCTGCCCAGGCACAGCAGCTGGTTGGAGCAGCCCCTCCGTGACAGGAGAACCTCAGCTGGCAGAGAGGGAGCAGAGGGAGGGATCCCTGCCAGCCCCCAAACTTCTGCTCTCACACAGCGTCTCCTCCATCAGCAATGATGTAGTTGCATTAAGTTAACATCAACAAATTGTTTTTACCTATTATTTACACTAACACTGAGGAAATACCCATGTGGGCTCCTGGAACAGCTGATGTTGTAACTGCTGGTGGGTTATAGAATCATCCTGAGTTGGAAGGGACCCAAAAGGATCATCCAGTCCAACTCCTGGCCCTGGACAGGACACCCCAAAAATCCCACCCTGTCCTGTCCAAACACTCCTTGACCTCTGTCAGCCCCGGGGCTGTGCCCATTGCCCTGGGGAGCCTGTTCAGTGCCCCACCACCCTCTAGGGAAAGAACCTTTTCCTCATATCCAGCCTAACCCTCCCCTGACACAGCTTTATGCCTTCCTGCATGTGGGGCATTCCCAAGTGTGGCAGGGATGGGGCCTGGAAATTCCTCCTTTTTCAGCTGGGATCCACACAGTGCCAAGTCCACAGCCTGCACTGTTCCCTCCTGGAGCAGCAGACACCAGGCAGCCCGTGCTCTCCCCAGGGCCAGGAATCAGCTCCGTGTCAGCGCCGCTGTTGGAGCAGGAGCCGCGGGCGGGGCCGGGCTGGGAGCTGCTTTGTGCTCCGTGCCAGGCAGGGCGCAGGCACGGGGTGAGTGACAGCCCCCGGCCGCCACAGTCGCTCTAATCAGGACATGCAGAAGGTGCGAGAAGGGATTTATTGTTATCCCTGCCTTACTGCTGAGCCAGAGGCAAAGCCGAGCACTGCAGCTGGATTGTCTGAGGCTCAAGGTGCAGCTTGTTGTTTCCTCTAATTTAGTGTAGCAGCCTCAAAAATGAGATCCTGCTTTTCTCTTCCTCTGTTTTTCTCCCACTCCCCTGATTTTCTGCCCCTGCTCCTCTGCAGCTGGGGAGCCATGGAGATGAGAGTTCACTGAATCATACAGGATCACAGGATGGGTCGGGTGGGAATGGACCTTAAGAGACAAACCAGTTCCACTCCCTGCCACGGGCAGGGACACCTTCCACTATCCCAGGTTCCTCCAAGCCCCATCCAACCTGGCCTTGGACACTTTCAGGAATGGGGCAGCCACAGCTTCTCTGGGCAACCTGTGCCAGGGCCTCCCCACCCTCACAGGGAGGAATTTCTCCCCAACATCCCATCTAATCCCATTCTGTCAGTGGGAAGCCATTCCCCCTTATTCTGTCACTCCGTGCCCCTATCCAAAGTCCCTCTCCAGCTCTTGGAGCCCCTTTAGGCGCTGGAAGGGGCTCCAAGGTCTCCCCAGAGCCTTCTCTTCTCCAGGTGAACACCCCCAGCTCTCCCAGTCTGTCTCCACAGGAGAGAAAAGAATGAGGAAGAAAAAGAGGAGGAGGAGGAAAGAAGTACAGCTTTCCATCAATTCAGTTGAAACAGCTCCTGCTGTGGCCATGGGACCAACTCTGGTGCTTTTCAAGGCAAAGTGTTCTTCATTTGCCTCTTTCCAGCCAAGAAATGGGATCACTCTGAAATGTAGGTGATGAAAAACAGAGTCACATTGATATTGTACAGAAGAGATGGATATTTATTGATAAAGAGGCCTGGAAGAGCTGGGAATTCCCTGGGAATTAAGGCAAAGGGAATTTCTGCGCAGGAAGACAGTAGTGTCACCCCGACTGATTATCCCATCAGCTGGGCTGGAGCTGGGGAGAGCCTCAGGGAGGAGGACAGCAGCAGGGCTGAGTGTGAGCTGTGGGAGCTCATTCCCACTTTCCAGAGGCAGCTGTTGATGTCCGTTCGGCCGCGCTGTAAGCGGATGCCCCAGAAAACCAGGACAGCCCCGGAGTGCCTGTAACTCCACACCAGGCTGAACGTGTAAGGAACTAATTTTAACTTCTAAGCATCCTCCTTTCTGCCAGCCACGGAGGGATTAGAGTAACAGTTTTTGAAATTACTTAAAAATAACAGCAGACTTAATCATAGCTATTTATTAAATCCATTATCCTCTGTCACTTATGGGACACTGATTCAGCTGTGGAAACTATAATCACCTGTGGCCAAAAACCTCACTTTTTTTTTTTCCTAAAGGGCCCCAGTAATAATTATTCTTTTAGTCCTTGAATCTGTAACTCAAGGAACTGAAACAGAGAAATCTATGGTGAATTTGGGGATGAGGCACAACAGTAGTGGAGAAACCTTGGAATTACACAAAAGACCTACATAACTTTGTACACATCATGCATGTTCTTGCTTCACAGCACCTAGAAGGGAAAAGGCTCTCTAAAGGGGTGGAATACCTTGGAAACCATGCAGGGAAGAGAAGCCCCACGAAAACACCAGAAAATCCATATAAATCATGGGGTCTTTAGCCTCTGGATGTCTCTTTGCTGTCAGGGAGTCCACGTGCAGCTTAATTAGATGAGGAGATGAGCTTTCCTGCTGCCAGACAGATGCTCACCTTGCTCCAGCGCCTCTGATTATCACAGCTGAGGACAGCATTTCAACAATTAGTGCCTTTGTTTAAAATGTGTATTTAGGGGCCTCCCTTTGAAAGCCACACTCAGGAAAAGCTAAAAAGAGGATTCGACATGCATATTCCACCTGATCACAGGAGCTGAAGGGAATTTTTGCTAAGCCTGGAGGTGATGTTCATCTCTGTTTGAGCTGCTTCACATCTCACACACACACACACACTGGTTTGGTAACGAGCTTCCTGCTGACAGAGGGCAGGGTTAGATGGGGTACTGGGGAGAAATCCTTCCCTGGGAGGGTGGGGAGGCCCTGGCACAGGTTGCCCAGAGAAGCTGTGGCTGCCCCATCCCTGGAAGTGTCCAAGGCCAGGTTGGACGGGGCTTGTTGAGTGCTACTACTGAAAATGTGAGCACTGAAAAGTTGGACATCAGGAAGGCAGACCTGAATTCTGCTTCCCTCTGTGTGTGCCCTTCCCTGTAGAGTTTTTGATCACATAATTGCACAGGCTGCCTCCTGCAGGATCTGTGACTCACTAAGCACCTGGTGGGATTTGGAAGTCCCTGGCATTGTCCCCATCAGACCCTCTGTGCCTCACAAACAGCGATCTGCCCTTGTTTGGTTAGAGCCTGGTCCTGCCTCCATACAGACAACACCCCCTCCAGCCCTCACAGCAATACACTGATCCTCCCCAAGCAAGAACAGACAACAGCTGAGAATGAGGATGCAGCTTTCATTATTTTTTAAATGACTAATAAATGCAAAAACATCTTGCTGTCTCCTGGGGCAGATCTTTATATAACCCTGAGATCCTTCAGCAGGGCTTTCCGATCTGGATTCCGTTCCTCTCCAAACCACCAGGGATCAGTTTGCTGCTAATGCTGAAATGCAACCCTGAAATGCAGCATCCAAAGTGAATTCCTTGTTATTCCAAGGCTTGCCACTTCAGCACAACGGCTGAGGCTCTACAGGAAGCTGTCAAAAGGGGGTTTGTACCCCCTGTTCCTCTCCTTGCCCTCCTCCATTTACAACCTCCTTCTTTTTTAATTGGGAATATCACTGGACACCTGGGCTGCTGTGTTTAGCCTGGTATCCCTGGCAGCACTGAGGGAGAGACCAGAGCCTTTCTTACATGTGGTCTGTATTATATAGGGGGACATTCAGGTTGGATATATGGAGGAAATTCTTCCCTGGGAGGGTGGTGAGGCCCTGGCACAGGCTGCCTGGAGAAACTGTGGCTGCCACATCCCTTAAGTGTCCAAGGCCAGGCTGGAAGGGGCTTGGAGCAACCTGGGATAAGGGAACAGTCATTCCAACTGTTTGGGGGTGGAACGAGATGAGCTTTAAGGTCCCTTCCAACCCAAACCATTCTGTGATTCTCTCTGGGCTGCTCTGCCCCTTATCTGAAGACCGTTTTCCCATCTGAATCATAGCTATGCTCCCCATCCCTTCAGGCAGGAGGGTTGGACTCTCAGTCTCACTTTAACATGATGAAGGAATCTGTGTCAGGGCAACAAACTGAGCCCACACCAAAGGCAAACATCCTGCTCAGACAACTCCCTCCCGTGCCCTGCTGTCTGCAGAGCCCGCTGTGCACTGCTATCGGGCCACGTCACTCCACAATCCCTCCTTCATTCTCTGAGGGAACCTTCCAAAACCCCCTTCCCAGATAACATAATCTGTGGCTGGGTGAACCAGCTGCAGCCCAGCCCAGGCTGTTGCAGCAGGAGCTGTGGGGATGTGCTGGAGCAGAGTGTGCCCAGGATGGGGCCTGGGCTCTGGAGGCTGCAATGGCACACCATTAAACTCATCCAGAGGTATCCTAGGAGGCAGAAGGCAGTTTGGCTGACTCCTGGCTGTTGCTGATCTGTCCATGGGCACAGTAAGCCAACAGCTATTTCAGGTTTGCCATTTTGCCCCGTGTCCCTTCATGGGGAGATCCAATTGCTGCCTTTGCAGCCCACATGGTCAAAACATTGATTTATTCACAGTACACATGAGCAAACAGGTCAGAACTCATTACTTATTTGTGGCCTTTCACATCCTTCTCTAAGATGTTTGGCTGAGAACTGTTTACAATCTTCATTCACAGATTTAAGGTTTGAAATAATTACCTAAAAAAGCCCAGAGAAAATATGACTTGCTCCGGAAAGATTCCTGAGGAGTTAATCACAGTTCCCAGCGTTCAGGACTCAGGCTGGCCATGGTTTCTGTGGTATTATTCTGCTCCTGACGGGACATGCTGAGTTCCTAGAATCAGATTTTCAGGGTGAATAGTCAGTTACAAATTCAAGAGGTGGGTGTAAGATGAACTCTCTAATTTTCACCTCAAAGCAGTTGTTTATCCAAATCTTCCTGCTTGGAAACTCTATCCCAGGCGTATTCACCCACAACACCCACAATGGCAATACTGGCAGGGAAACCACATCCCAAACGCTCCAGCTGAGGCAAATATAGCAGGGAAATACCTAAAGCAGATACAGGAGCTGTTGTCTTTCATGTCTTTCAGGGCAGTTCATACCCACCAAGTAACCAAAACACACGAGACGGTAACACAACAACAGCTTTATCCTCTCCTCTGTTTGTTGCAGCAAACACACAGAATTTGTTCGTCTTAAACATGAATTATTTTAAAATGAAACCTTAATTCCATCAGTAATGTGGCTGCTCCTGCCAAGGGTTCAGTCTGGGGTTTGCCTGCCAAAGATCAGCTCCGAGGAAATGCGCTGTCCCACCCTGGCATGAAGGACATGGTCTAAGAGGTGATTTTAAATGGAAGTTTCTTTAGATGATCTTTCTGATTCAGCCTCTTGTCCCCACACTCCAGCAGCTGTAGGGTGTTCACAGAACACCCTACAAGGCAAGACAAGAAGAAATCCCCACCAAACAAACTATTATCTGACCTCTCTGGAAGGATCAAAGCTTCCCAATCAGGCTCCCAGCATCACTGGGCTTACAGATAAGGCATGTGTGGTCTCTTTTAAGATGTAATTGCTGGCTCAGGCCTTTGGATGGCTCTGAAAGAGCCTGTCCAGCCCTTGCAAACACAGTTCCAGGACCTGGAAGGATCACAGGGTTTAACCTGGTAGGTACCTACTGTGTGTGATGGCTGGGAAGAGCTGTGGGATGGAGGGCAGGAAGGGCCATGGGGCAGAAATGACAAGCAGAGACAGAGAGAGGTGCCTGCAGGGGTATGTGGAACCCATCTGGATTTATATCCACTGTGTTTTATAACAGGTAGGCTTGAATTCATAGGTATTTTAACCACAAGTTTATCAAATTCCACGTGATTTTGTGGAATTTCAGAATGTTAACTCACCCCCAGCTATTGGCATGGCCTTACCCCTTCCTTGACCTTTGGGAATACATTCACACCGAGCTTTTAAAAACACACATAGTCTCTGGGAACCTAAACAACACAAGTGAAGGCTGCCTTCAGAGAAGCTGAGCACCAGTCACTCCTTCTGGCTTCAGACTGAAAGGCCAGAGCAAAACAGGCTTTTTGTAGGTATTTTGTGTGCCAAAAAACGGGCTGACACTGAGTGAACAACTCTGAAGCTGTAAGGTGTTGTCACACCCTGCCTCAGTTTCCCCTGCTGGGAAAGGATGGTGAGGCAAAAAGAATTGAGAGTTCCATAAAAATCTGAGTCCTGCACCCAGGAAACTGCCTGATGCCAGGATGAACTATTTTGTCACCTGCATTCATCTTTTGTAGCTGTTTGGTTTAATGTTTCACTGATCTGTTTTGCAGACCACATCAGTCCCCGTGTTTCAGGGAGGTGACACGTTAATTACAGACCTGAGCCAAGCCTCAAATATACATTGCAAATCCAAGCATCTAAACCCAGCCTGTCCACAGATTCATCTGTGTAGATTGAGAGGGGAAATCATTGCCGAGCTGTTACTTTCCTTATCTCTGCCTGATCAAAGAGGAAATGGTCAGAGGACATTTCTCCTTCCTGCTTTCCGGGTGAAATTCATCCCAGAGCAGCAGATTGCAGCTGGCAGGGTTACACCAGGATCTTTTTGAGCTGTGAAACCAGTTTCCAAAGGTGCAGCGCTGCTGCCTTGGAGTCCTTGCACACATATATTTTTAGACCATCAAGGTTTTCAGGAGGATGGTGGAGAAATGAGATCACCAGAAGAACCAGTGCCATCGCTGCCTCCAACCAGCGCCAAGCTGACTTCAGCCCGAGCAGTGGCCTCTAAAGCCAGGTTCTGGTGGCCAGAATCCCCTTCCCAGCCCGAGGGCTTCTCCCCCTCTCCCCAGAGTGACCCCTGAGCAGGCTGGGAGTCACAAGCCTGGTGCTCAGCATCGCTTGGGGCTGCAGAGGTGGGACAGAGAGCAGCCCTCGCCTGGGCAGTGCGTCCAAAGAAAGCCACAGCACAGTCCCTGCTCCCTGTAATCATGGCAGGGATGAAATCAGCTTCTCCTCAGAGGGGAGCAGCGAGCTGGGCAGGTGGGGCAGGTCCCCGGGAGGCACATCTCCGGGTGCTGGACACACTGCTCCCCAGCGGCAGCGTGGCTGTCGCCTTGACAACATTAAAGCTGGTTCAGATGTGTGGGTGGGGGAAGGAAAACTGCCTGGAGTGTGGGACACAGTCTGCTCCCAGCACGGAACAGGTCCCAAAAAATGCAAAGCCTTGGGACATGAGTCATGCCCTTGAAACTCCCCTGCTCCCTCCCGTGGAGTGGCTTTGCCACAGGTGTGGGCTCAGGTTGTGACAAGGGAGAAAACCACCACGGGCCATGGGAAGTGGATGTGCCGTGGGCTCTCCTGGTAGTTTTTGATGGCTGAGGACGGGAGCTGATGAACCAGGTCCTCCCTTTCACTCTTCCAGTGTCAGCTCCTATCCAAGCCCCTTTTCCCTGCCTGTCTGTCGCTTGTTAAGGCAAATGGCAAAGCACCAGAATGTTTGGGTTTTCTGCTTTTCTCTGCCCTCTCTTCAAATAAATTCCCTGCATTTCTTTTTGCCTGTTCATGAACCAGAGGGGGATCTTGCTTTGTGGCTGCACTGAACCCATACTCAGAGCTCTGGGGGCTCGCAGGTGGTCTGGAAATGGGAATAAATAGCAGTGGGAGGAATAATCACAGTGTTTGCAGAGAACATGGAGATTCCTGAGAGAACAGTGCTGTAAGAGCAGCCTCAGGGATTCTCAGCCAGGTGGGATTTCCCAGCACTTTATTTCCTGCAACCTGCAAAACCAAAACATAGTAAGAAAGTTGTTTTATCTGGGTAAAATACTGTGAAAAGCAAGTTCTCCAAATAATAAAAGAGAAATAAGCATCAATAATCAGGGAGCAAGACCTGTTTTTTTTCTTATGGTAGGAATGAGGAACGTTGCTTGGTATCAAATAGGAAGAATCCCTCCATGCTGATGGCAACTTCTAAGACTGAGAACAGCCTCTTTTCCTTTCTTTTTCTTTTTCTTTTTTTTGTCTTTCTCTTTCTTTTTANAGCTACATTTGGCCTCGCAGCAAAAATCCTGTTATTCAAGCCTTGTGGGATTCCTTCGGTGGCTTCCTATTCCTCCTTCCAGCTTCCTCACCGCCAGACCTCTGGATTGTCAAGCCCCAGCTTGTCCCTCTGCGCCTGTTTCCTCCTCCACAACTTCTCCCCCCAGGCTGTCCCTATCCCACACACATTCCTAGCCTGTCTTATGCTGCCCTCTATCCTTGGAATAACCTTCCTCCTCCTCCAAGCAATAAACTCTCACTCCTCTTTCCCAGCTTTCTTCCTGCAGATCCCATCGTTGCCCAACCATTCCCCCTGTGGGTCTCTCAGTCCTGGAATATCCCAAAATCTCTTCTCTAGAGGGCTGAAGTACCGAGCACAGCAATACAGTTTGCATTTGCTGTTCCTTCTTGGAACCAGGATTAGCCAGACTTCCAAACCCACAAGGCTGGACCCCTGTGGAGAGGCTTTGGCAGGGCTAAACCTGAATGGAATTGCTGCTCACAGCAGTAATTCAGCTTTTTGTGGGAGCTGACTGACAGAAAATGTGTTTATTGGGTTGGTTTGGATGACGAGGAGTCGCTGTGCTCAAAGCCCAAGGCTTCAGTGTTGAGCATCCTGCTGGTGCTGACTTGTACCTGATTTTTGTAGGAATCCCTGGAAGATCAAGTCATCCAGGTGAATCCTCCTCTGGAGACTCTTAATTATGCTGAAACGGGGAGGAAGAACAAGTCTTCCCCTTTTGTAAGTACCAGCCCTTCACTGGTAGTTCACTGTAGATCATACAAAAATCTTCCCTCAGGAAAAAATACACCCAAAAAATATCTTCACATGCTTCCTCAAGCAGCAAAGTTAATTTCTGTTTACTTCACATTTCCCACGAGGCATTATTGCTTCCCATTTTTCTTGAGCTGAGCTGGCCAGTCAGTTTTGGTTTGCCTTCCTATTTTTAGATGTCAAGTTTTTATATGTGAAATAAAAACATAGTTTTGATCAACCCCAAATCAGTGCCCTTTCAACTGATCGCTGCTGCAGTGATAGAAAATGCAGGTTATTTTTAATTTTGCAGATTTTTTTGCAGATTAATTTTGAAATTGTCAGTTAAAATGTAAAACATTGGGGTTTTCAACTGCAGTCTCACTCCTGTTTCTGTGTGCTACATACTTCTGCCATATGCTGCAGAGAAAGGAGGATTTCTTTAAGCTCTAATACAGAATCCAAGAAGAAAGAGGGTTTTTTATAGATTTGATCTTTGAAAAGATTAAATTTCCTCTCACTGACTTGCAAATTTGCCCCTACAGGCAACGCTGTCTATCCCTGATGAACGTGCGGAACCTCTCAGCTACTTTCTGTTTTCCTACAGATATTGCAATCTTGATTAACAGGCTCATCTTTTATTTTCTCATCTAGGGCAAATTTATCTGAATTCGCTGTGGTGGCACAGCCAAGCTGGCTGGGACTAACACTGGGAGTTGTAAGTAAGCAGATAATTCTCTATATTAACTTTGCTTTGGTTTTTTTTCTTGTGTTGAATGGGCTCTGTTCTGATTAAATCAGACACGTGCGAATCTGAAATGAATTCCTTGAACTGGAGGGATCTGCACTGCTGTAAATGAAACCAAACTCTGTCCCTTCTTCCACAGTGAAGTTACAGAGTGTATCAGATGATGACAAATTTATTTCCTCTCTCTTTAGCTGCCCATGAGACTCTGAGCACACATAAAGGGCACAGTGCCTCCTCCAAAAGCTGCACACTTTTCATTCTACAATTATATTGCAACCATTACTAACACTCATCAGCACAAAACCACAATTGTCTTGCAACCAAGACCCCAAAAATAGCTCTCCAGGGAAGGTTCATTGTTCTGGGCTTGCACATGTGCATCCAAGACTAAATTGAGAGCCACAAATCCCGGCTCTCAAGGTAAAAGACCCCACCACATTTCCTGACTTAAGCCCTCCAGGACACAGAAAAAGGAGAGAGGAAACATATGGACCAGTTATTCTTTAATGTGGGATTGTCTGCATCCCTCCTACTTTCAACTCATCCCAGATTTGCATCATGCTCAGGGACCATATGTTGGATTTGCCTCTCTGGACAGTTCAAGGCCAAAGCAAGTTCAGTTTGTTTACTGGAAGGTTTCAGCCCCTTCCAGCCTGTCCTGGAGAGCCAGGGCATGGCCAGACCTTCCCTGGGTGGGCAGCAGCACTGGCCAAGGTCCTCCTGCACCTGGATGGAGCTCTGAGGGCAGAGGGGACTGTGGGACCTCCCCAAGGTCACTTGGACTAACTAAGATTGACAGTAAAGGTGGTTTGGGTCAACATAAACTTGTCTGCAGAACTCACATGATGCCACTCCAAGCAGAGCCATGAGGAGAGGGGAACTTCAGCTGGGAGGAAATGGTGAAAATGCCCAGGCAGGACTGCCAGCAAGTTCTGGTGATTTGGTACCCCTTTGGTGACTTTGGAATGAAGTGATGTTAGTCAGGTCTAGAGGAGGATGGGTTTTTATGGAGACCAGAAGCCAAACTAATAAGTATGTTAGGGACAGGGTGATTACGGGGTACCAGCCACTTTTCCAAAAGGGCAGTGTAAGGACACATTTCACAGGACAACCTTACAAACCATGCACTGGTAATTCAGAGGATGCTCAGAAGCAGGATGAGTTACTCTGGAGAGCTGCTCCTGAACCCAGCAATGACAGAACCGGACAAGCAACAGCATCTCCTGCCTCCATTTCACGAGATGCCAAAATATCTCTACTAAAACTTGTGCCAGTGAACATAGTGAAGGTTAGAGGCATGTTCTGAGAGCAGCACTGAAGGATGCTGTGGTTCTTGCTGCACTCACAGGACTTCCAAACACAGTGAAATACTGGCTTCACTGATATCAAAACCAAAACTCTCACTGACATCGACAGGGCTGTGACTTTTCAATCTCTGGCTGCTGCCAACGCACCTTGATGTGTTTCCCTCTGTGTTCCAGGTCTGGAGAAGTGACGTGCCATTTCCCAGGAAGCAGCTAAAAGATATTATATCTTCCTTGGACTTACTCATATGGCACTTTGCGTGTGTTATTCACTCCCTTTAGTGCACAAATCCCTGCTCAATCCTCTGTTTCTAGGATAAGAAACCTACACACCAGAGCTGTGCTTGGCCAGAGATTGAAATAGGTTCTCTGCAGTGGGGGGTTGTTACTAATTATCCAGGAAGAAGAGGATTGCAAGTGACTTTTCCTTAGGCAGGTCAGAGTGAGAAAGGAAATCTGTCTTCCCTTATCTGCATCAATGCATGGTGAGATCCCCCTTGATGTGGCAGGGCTGCCACTAAGGTAAAAATGATCATTTTTAAGCTGAAGTGTTGGGCTGCTTCATGCCAATTGCTTACATCTCCTCAGGACAGAGAAGACAGCCTGGACAAGCTTTTCAATACTGCTGAAAAGGTTTGGGTGTTCAATCCCACTGACTTTGACGTGGCTGCCATGGCAAAATCTCCTGGGTAGCCTAAGCAACTCATCCCACAAAAGGGTTTTTTTCTTAAGTAATACACTCAAGATGTGCTCAGGAATGGAAATCTAGAGGAACACTCAGTCTCCAACCCAAAAGCTTGTGTTGTGTCTTGACTGGACTGATGGTAATTGGTGTAATCACCTCTTGGTCCTTCTCTTGCTGCAGAAAGTGCTGCTTGTGCCCAATCCTAATTGTTACCTCTGGGTGCATCAAAGTATGATCACAGCAAACAACACAGATGATGGAAGAGCCACTTCTCACTAATGGAAGTGTGGAGGAACATCAGTGAGAGTGGAAGTACAGCACACAGGATGCTGCCCCCCTGGCCTAAGCTTCCCCTAGGAATAAAATTCAGCTCCTTCAACCTGAGGATAAAGAAGCTACTGAGGAGCCTGAAGATTTGTTCAGTTGTCTGTGAGCTGAAGGCTGAATGTAAAATATCTGCTCCAAAGCAAACGAGCTTGACGTAGGAGTTTCTGGTTAACATTCAATGGCCTGGGGTTTGCAGGACTTCAAACGAGCTGTTACAGGGTTTGTTTGAAGCCTCAAAACTGACAGATCTGAAAGCTGTGGCAGAGACCACGGGTTAAAACCTGCTCATCTCGCATACATGTGTAATCTCAAGAAGCAGCTTTTGTGAGAGGAAGACTTGACCCTTTGTCTGGTTTTGACACACATTTTCCTTTTTAATATAATTTTGAAGAGTATCTGTTACTGAGAAGAGCTTATTGGGAATATCTGCTGGCTCCTGAGACTATTACTATAAGCAGGACTTGAGCTACAGAGAGATCAAACGAGTCTCCAGCTGCTGAACTTCCAGTGCCCTTTCCAGCAGCTGTTGGTATTTTACAGCTCCCAGGATTTGTACATTGCAAACAAGCCTTTTGTACAGAGCAGATATGATTTTCATAGCCACGAAGACAGGCAGTCCCAAATCATGGCTCACAAGTAACACACTGCAAGGTTCTCTGGAATCCTGCTCTGGGCAGGACGGGACAGCAAAGCACAGGGTTGGTCTGATGGGACCTGGCTGGGCAAATCTCAGAGGGCTGGAAAATTACTTTAGATGTTTGGCACTATGGGCTGGCTTCCAGCTTGTGGTGCAGATTAAGAATTACCTTGGGTGGGCCTGTGTGCCTTCTGTCCTGTCCCCTTTGATGTCCTGGGCTCTGGTCCAGAAGAGATCTGTGGCTACAAATGACTTGGGTGCATTTGGGCACGAAGAAGTTCAAGCAGAAGCCAAGGAGGAGCAGGCAGAGGTGGGCAAAACGGAGGTGGGTTGAGATCTCACACTTGGTGACACCAAACCAGGACAAAGCCAGTGTGCCACGAGCTCAGCCAGTTCACTGAGATTGAAAAAGCTGCTAAAACCAGGCTCTTGTTTCCAGGGAGTATAGAATGACCTTAAACAACACGCTGCCTCTTCTTTTAAATGAACAGATGTGCTATTGAGAGGTGGAGCTGGCATCCACAGCTGCCACAGGGCAGCGGGCCTGGCAGATGGCTGAGCTGTCAGCTGAGGACTTGATCCTGCTTTGTCCAACAGCCCTGCCTTGCCCATGAATTTGGATCCACAGTGGAGCACAGGCACAGACCTCCCAGAGCTTCGGGGAGCCCAGGCACAGCAGCTGCTGCAGCACCTTGTCTGAGGTGTTTATTGTTGCTCTGCTCCATCCAGCAAGCTCTGCTGAACAGGGGGTGTGTGAAGGGATGGATCCAAGAGCTGCTTCCCTTCTGTCCTTTCCAGCTGGTTCCCAGCAGGGCTGAAGAGCTTGTCTGCACCCATTTTCCTGATTATGCAGCAAGGGAATGGGGACAATGAGGGATTTTCTTCCAGTTGCCCAGATTAACATGTTCATCTTCCCTCCAAGAATGGCTGACAAAGTTATTCAGCTCATGGTTCTGCAGCCTGGAGAGCTCCAGAGGGGTCATCACCAGGCCCAGGGGAAAAGCTGGAGCAGAAGGGCATCCCCTTAGCACCACAGTGCCAGAATGGAGGAGGTGGCCAACAGGTCACTGAAAACCTTTCCAGTAACAATTAATTGAAAACACTGATTATGCAAATGTCTGACCAGTGATGCCACAGTTGAGCATTTTAACGTACAAAGAGCAGCAAGGCTGTTCCATGATCCCCAACATGTTGCCACTGGCCTTGATTAAAAATATAATCCTTACAGATATTCTGAAAAGGAACAAAACCCCCAAAAACTCAAGCCAAGGCTTGTTCCTAGTAACATAAAGCTGTAGGAAAGCTACCTAAAAGGTACATCAGCCAAAGATTAAATTCATTTTTGCTGCCCTTGCTTACATGTTGCTGGAAGAGCCAGAGCCCTGCAGCTCCTGCAGCTTGTCTTGCCTTTCCTGGTGGATGTGACTCTCCTCTCTGCTGTGCTGTCATGCAGCCATGCTAATGCTTAGCAGCAGGAGCAGTATTTAAGCATATTATCAAACTCCACCAGTTATTCATATACTCCACTGCACAGACACACTGACAGAACACGATCAGAGCATGAATCACAGGCCCTTTGGTCTATCTTTTTTACACTCAGCAACTATTTCCCTTCTTTGCTACCAAGCAGGTTTTTGAAAGTGGCATTTGACTGTGGCAAAATGTGTTCTGATTGTGCCTGGTTCTAGCAGTCTATAAGCCACATTGTCCTCTCTGCCAGCGGATCAAAGTATGAGCCCAAAAGGTAAAAATATAATCTCTCCACAACATGCTTTCCTTTGGCAGTGCTGCAGAATCATTTATTCAGGGCAAATGGGTTTTCCATGGTAAGGGCCCCCCGTGAGGACTGAGACTCCAGGGAATGCTTTAATGCTATTCCCATGCCAGCATTAACTCGTTTCCTTTCCCTGTACCCATGGAGAGGATTTCTTCCTCTCTCTACCCAGGTTAAATCTGCTTTCTCCTGCACTACCAGGCTGTCCTCTGGCTGTATCCAAATGGGTCGTGCCTTTCCTCCCTTGCTCTTTTCCAGGTGTGACACAGCACCACAGGGCAGCTACAAAAGAGCAAGGATCCCACCAAGATCCAGAAATCCACCATGGCCCTGCTCTGGGTCTGCAGCAGAGGAGGCTGCAGTTGAGTGAACATCACAGGTACAATCAATACTGTCAGCTCGATGTGTCGGCACGCAAATGTCATCGGTCCTGGTGCCCAGTGCTTCCCCATCATTCCTTTGTGGAAAGGATTCAACCTGTCAGGTAACAGCCTGTGTCTGCCCCTGCATCCTTCTCTTCTGTGCTGGGAGACAATCTTGCTCCGACCTTGAGGTTTCTGCCCCTCCAGCACCGAGAGGCAGACGGAGCGCGCTGCGTCTGTGCGCTCGGGGAAGGCAGCGAGAGCCCTGCTGTGGAAACATTCCTGCACAGATGGAAGCGTGAGTGCAGGCCTGGATTAATGACAGGCTACATAATCCCCCCTCTGGCAGTCAGTGGCCTTCTGCTGCCCAGAAAAATGTCAGGTTTCGATCAACCAGAAAAACTTGCTGCCTATGAGGATTGTCATCAGCTCGGCCCAGGACTTCGCTGCTGAGAGGTGAATGGGAAAGTTTGGGACACTGCTTGGCAGACTTTGGGCTATCAGATGGATGGGGTGGATCTTACATCTACTTCCTTTATGCAGGTATGGTTATGTTTCCAGCTGTGAAATGCAAATCACTTTACAAAACAGAAGCTTTTCTCTCTCCTGCCTTGGTATCTCCTGGTAGTTTACTCACTCCATCCCCCTTTGTCTCATTCCAGGAGCAGCTGAACTAGCTGATGGCTCCTTTGGACAGCACATCCATGCATTTCATCCACTGCATTGTTCCAAATGGATTCAAACAGTCTGGTACAGCAATCCTCAGGCAAAGCCACACGGTGCCTTCTGCACAAGGTGGGGCTGGCTGAGCAGCAAATCCTCCTTCAGGAACGAAAGATGTTGGGTCATCACTTCACCTTACGCCCCTTCAAGGGAATGTTAGTCTGAGAGACACTTCCAAGTGCCAGAGCCAGGGACAGGATGTCTAATAGACCTCTCATTGCATGAGAAGCACAAAGAGTTAGGAAATACATGACCTGGAACTAGACAAATTGACACCGTTACTTATTAGGCTGCGTTGCCTCCTGCATCCCTGTTTTTGCAGGATCAACCACGGAACAAGCGAGTTGCAGAGAGGAAGAGCAACCCAAGTTTTCACCTGTGACATATAATAAAGTGGAAGGGCAAGTGGTGGAAAGCAGGGAACAGCAAACAAATGTGCTATGAACAGGCAGTTACTCATGTTTGAATTCCAACACCATTACGGAAGGCGCGTCTTCCACTTGCAGAGGCCAGAGCTCTGCATCCTGTGCAGGGATCATATCCATGGGAAATCAGACAGGGAGCAGGTAGGAATGCCTGGTTCCATTGCTTCTGCCTCCCCCTCTAAGAACTGCCACAGATAGGAATATCCACAGGCTTCCTTACACCACTATTTCAGTGCCTGTGGGGCTGTGAGGCTACACTGGGGAAGATCTCCAGTGGTGATGAGGTTCTCTGCACTGTCTCTACCTGTAGCTCTTCTATCATTACACCCAGCTTTCCCTTTTACATACCAAAACCTGAATCCCAGCTTAATCTCTCCAGGGTTTGTGGACAAGTTCCTGCTTGGCTCTCCTGAGCTGGGGCAAAAGGGGGGCAGAATAGGATCCAAGAAGGGACCATTTACTCCCACCCAAACTGGGCTGACTAAACTGGTGGCAGTTGTGACTCAGCATGTCCTTGGTGGAGATGGAGCTGCAGAATTAGAGTTTCTACAGCAACCCACTTCCTCATGCATATAATGTTCTCTCTTACACACGCTCCTGAAACTGACTTTTAATCAGACAGTTCAGTTAATAAAATGCAAATGAAATGCACCTTCAGCTATGCGATAAATCTCACTTGCTCTTTACTATTCCTTAGTCAGGCAAGAACCTTACTAACTGATCATTTATCCAATTTAAGACTGGAAAGTGAAATGGAGAGAGATTGTTGTAGTCATCTAATATTAGCAGCATACATCATTAATTTTGCACATATGTTTTTATCACAACATAATGAAAGCAGCTATTGTAACCGACCACGCAAAAGGGAACATTCTGTTCTTCCTGTGAACCTAAAATCTGCATTGCCCAACTTTTACAATAATTACACAGTATGCATCCCTCCTCCAGCCCATTCTATCCTTAGATTTCAACTTATGGATGCCTCAATCTCACTTTTAAAGCCAACAGCCACAAGATTACTACTATTATTTTTTTGTTGTTGTTTCTGAAACTACTGCGTTTCCTATCACAGGACAGCACAAGGTATATTTGGGTTTTATCAAGGACAAAACCTCCACCTGTGCTGTTGTTTCTAAGCCCCACACATTCTGTTTGCCACAGGTTAGACCTGATGGCAATTCAGAGGAATGTCAGAAGTTTCTGCAGCTGCTTTTCTGGGGAAAATTATACATTAGGGTGAGGAAAATAATCTGAGGTTGTCCTGTTCTGCAGAATTAAACAGTGGCAATTACAGGCACTGAGAACCTTGGGATGTCTGGGCAGGGAAGATAAGGGCTGGGAGAGAAAATAACAGCCATGTTCACTTAGAGACACTGAGAAAGCTGGTGACTTTCTTGTTAATTATTGATAGGGCAAGGGGCCTGAATGATTTCTTTCCAAAGCAATGCCAGCAAAGTTAGTAAACCGAGAAAATCCTGAAATCTGAGTCTAAGCCTGCTGCCTCCAGGGAGAGGAAAGACAGTGTCTTAGAAATTCAAGGCCTGGACTTCCTACTTCTCAAAGCAGCATAGAGAGAAGGGGTGAGGATATGAGCATGGGAATACAAGATTTCACTATTCATTAACATTTAAAAGCTGAAACAAAGCTGCTTGGTTCTCTTCTCTTGAGCGGGACCATGCTGTCGTCACAAAGGGGCAGGTCCAGCTCAGACTCTCTTCACTTACTCCCAGGATGGATAAATCAGTTGGTTTCCTGGTAAGAGAGGAAAGAAAGTGCTGCCCAAGATACACAGTTTTAGGTGAAACAAAACTGTTAAAGCCGATTTTCCACATGTAGGTGAAAGAAAATCTGCCTTTTAGCTGGGGATACACCTTCCCAACTCCAGTGTGAGCCAAACCTTCACAGCCTTAGATAAGAAAAAGCTTTCCAAGGGTTCTGGTTCCACTTGGACTGGTATGAATGTAGACCATGGTAAGAATCATTCTGCATTTATCAGTTCAGAACCTGGCACACAGTCCTGATTTCTGAGCTGGCACATGGAGCTGCTCCTGTGCACCATAACAACCTTTCCAAGGAGCTGCATTACTCACACTGGAGATATGAAACTCTGCTCTAAACAGGCATTTCAGGAAACACCAGGCCTCCCACTGGTATGCAAAACCCACCATGATCTGATAATAAAATGACCACCCCGGGCCTTACAGGGACCATTATAATAGAAAAGGCTTGTTTTGGGAACCTCACTGCTTAAAGTCCTTTCTTCCAGGTGAAACTGTGCTCAACGGGAGGAGGAAATGGAACTGAAGGAACTGGACATGAGAAGCAAACATGTCAAAGACTTGGGAGCTCAGAGAACAAGCAGAAGAGCAGAGGAGCTGAACACCCTGAACCAGGAGAAGGGTGACCTCCTCATCCAGCTGCAGGCTGAGTGTTATCCATAGGGGATGGTTAGAGGTTTGGGATTCACCACGGCAGGGCATCAGCTTCCTCCTCATAAAAGGCTCCTTTTCAGAATATGGAATGAATAAAGAGCATATGGGGATGATGCATGAGATTTACAGACAGCCTGTAAATCTCATGTATCTTAAATAAAGATAAGTCCTTAGATAACAAAGGATACTAAAAGCAAAGGAGTTATTGTCCCAAGTCCCAAGTTCTGTTCCTGGCCCACCACTGATGCTCAGCACGAGCTACAGCAAAAGGCAGAGCGGCATGTTTTTAAAATGCACTCTTCTTTAGGGATCTGTGTGTGTACAAACAGGCATTTTTGATGCTTAACTTTAAGAAGCTATGGTCTGAGTCATGGAGAGCAACTCCAACACAGGTGTGTTAAAGGGATCTTAGGAAACTCGGCAGAAGAAGCAAAGTCTTGCATTTTTGCAAATATGGAAGTTTGCTGCCATGAGAGGCAGGAGTTTTAGCAGCCTTTCATAGGATGAACACAATATTCTTATATGTTATATATATATTCTTTTATTTTTATATATTCTTCCAGCACCTTATATAACCTGAGATGGATTTAATGCTTCACTTCACTTCCTACCCCACAGTCACATTCATTTCACAGCAATTTTTAGGGATCCCTCTACATAAAGACATTGCATCTCCTTGACATTCTTTATTAATTAGATCCACTTTCACATGGTAATATTGGTAGGCTTATCAAATGCTCCCCTCCATGTAACTCCTTTCCAGCCTTGAGGAATGCTTCTCCCTTTCCTGCACCTGAACTGGTTTTTATTTAATGTAATTGGAGAAGTTTTAAATCTGCGCTGGAGCAGCCATGTGGTTGTCTGCTGCTCCTTCTGAAGTCAGTGTTAACTTCCACAGGATGTTAAATTCACAGATGCCTCATATGCCTCAGAATTTATTAACTGAATCTCAGATTCCTTCTAAAGAAACACAAGTTTCCAGTGACATTTTGTCCTTCTGCCGCTAACGGCTCGTGTGATCCACACAAACCTTTTCCTGTCTGCAGGCATTAGACCACAGAGTTCAAACTCACATCTCTCTGCTCAGAATGACTCAGTCACTAAATGCCAAAAGCAGAAGAGGGCTTTGGAGGGAGCTCATCAGGCAGAAATTAATTTTTTCTTTATTCTCTCCCATCCTTGTTCTCCCAGTCTGGGGAAAGGAAAAAAAACACCAACAACCCATTGTCTACTTGCTTAAATGTGAGACTACAGTGTGCTGCACAAACAGGAAGGGGCTGTGTTTTTCCAGGGATTAATTCCTGGCAGCAGAGAGAAGTGTTGCCAAGTTGTGCCCCTGCCCAAAAGAGCTGTGTGAGCCCTGAGGAAGAGCAGGATGCTCCGGGAAGAGTCACTGCTGGGCCTGTTGGAAACACACATGGATTCATCCAAGAATGGATTCATCCAAGATGCTTCTGGAGAGCAGCACAGGCTGCTCTCCAGAAGCATCTTGGATGAATCCATTCTTGGGATCTTCACTCTCCTGCCAGGACAGGGTTTAGCTTCTCACACTTCTGGAAAAGCATGAGGTGAGGAGAACAAGGAGACCAAGAACATCAAACCTGCCACTCAGATGCACGAGGTGAGGTGCAGTTGCCACAGTCTCTATTTTAGAGAGGCCCTCTTAGGCCTGGTTTTGACATCTTGGGCCCTTCTGATGAACACCCTCTACATGTTTGTTGTGGCTGCCCCATCCCTGAAAGTGTTCCAGGCCAGGCTGGACGGGGCTTGGAGCAACCTGGGATGGTGGAAGGTGTCCCTGGCAGGGAGTTGGAAAAAGATGAGCTTTAAGGTCCCTTCCACCCCAAACCATTTTGGGATTCTATCATTCTATGCTTGTGACAAAGTTCTTTTTTACACTTATTCCCCTTTTTTCAACTTGCTGGAGGACAACTGGGAACAAGAAGAGAAGATCCACGACAAAATGAAAAGGACTCATCATTGCCAACCTCGGTGAGATGGAATGAGCCAAACTTGGAAGATGTTCCAAGGAATTGTCATGGTTTAATGTGTCAATTGGAATGGAATTTCCCAGGATAGACTGTACTGGGTGCAGTTGTGCTACATCACAGCTCTGACAGCATCAGCTACACCTGAAAAGTCTCTTGACAGTAAATTCACTAGGAAAATCCACAGTCACACCCTGATCTTTTCATTATTAACCCCATGACAAGCAGCAGTACAGTTTAGTAATTCAGGCAAGCACAATCAGAAATACAAGATTTTGTTTCCTAAGTCTTTCTCTGACTCATTGTCTGATATTTGTAATTCATCTTCCACGTTCACCCACATATAAAATGTGTACAATCACCAGGAAGTTATGAGGCTTAAATGATTCATGTTTATGTAAGGCCTTCTGATCCTCAGATAAAAACTGGTTTAGAACTGCAAAATATTATCACAAATTAGATCTTTATTTTAGTGTCACTATTGACTACTTCAGTGATGGGTCTGCCAGCGCTGTTCTGACAAACCTCCCCTTGGAAATTAACTTCCCAGAATACAAATATCCAACTCTGCATCATCCAAACCACTAATTTACCTAGTTAACGAGCTAAGTAGCTAAGGCAATGTGCACAATCATTAATAAATACTGGCAAGTTCTGCTAAATCAAACTCTCCACAGGGAGTACAAGCTCCCTGTGCTTCAGAGCAAGGCCACCGGGACACTTAAGTGACAGAAGAAAAGTTAAGTGCCGGTTTTGGTCCTTTAAGAGCTGCAAACAGGCTCAGCTTTCCTTTGTGCTGTGCCTTAATGTGCAGACTAATTAATGATGGGGTGAGGAGGAGATTCCACAAAGGGAAAAGGGACTTCAGAGCCCATCCAGTCCCACTGAAGAGACAGGACACTAAACCTCAGCCAAGACTAACCTGTCCACTATGGGGCAAAAATGCTAATTTGGCTCAGTCAGTTTGCTGTAACATCCTGCCTTCTCCACCACACAGTAGCCAGCTCACACAGCTTTTTGCTAAGACTGACTTGGCATAAAAGATCATCACAGCCCTTTTAAACCTACCCTGTTAAAACAGAGCATGGAGCCTATCACTCTCTAAACCCTTAAAAAACCAGAACCAGCTGAGATCTGGTTTTTATTTTTCCCCGGGTAGAGGCTGGTGGTTTTTGTACAGCAGATTCTGACTTCTCTATGAGCTTGTGAAACCCCTGGGCTTGGAAACATTTGCCTTTTAGCTTCCAGAGAATGAACAGTTCAGCCAGCTCTGAGATCCACCTTGTTTTGTGTATTATCCACTCACTGGAAACTCCACCTCCTTTGAAGTCTGTGGAACCTCATGCTCACTGCAGATCTCCTGCCCTGCTGCCATGGCCAGGGGGAAGGTGATCTGCTGCAGGAAGCTGCTCTTCTGCTTGCAGGCAGTCAGCAAAATGTCTGACAAACCTTTCCATGGACATTTCTGTCCTTCCAGGCACTCTCCCTCTCACTCTGGAAGGAAAGGTGGTAAATCAAACCAGAAATGAGGCCACAGTTCACAGGATGTGCAGTATTACCATTAGGGATTCAAATATTTATTTCATCCAACATATTTCAGTATTTAAATATTTAACCAAACACTCAGCATTTCTACAAAAACATGACCCACAGACCTAGATTGCAGCTATTTCTATGAACAAGCAGCTATTTCCCTCAAGTAGCCAAATCAGCTTGATTACATTCCTGAAGGCCAAATTCCAACAAAACACAGGAAGCCAACCATGCTGCAGATAACATCAGTGTCTGCTGAGACACCTGGCCAGGTCTTTCCTGCTTTGTTGGCTGAGTATTCCCAGCTGTAGATCTCTTCCAGGAAAGAAAATCCACTAGAGCTGATAAGCATACAGAAAAGGGAGTGAAGAAATTAAGTTTCTTGTTCATATTTCCACGGATTTCTCTCACATCTCTTGCGCACACACACTGCTGTGCTCGTGTGGGTACTCCAGGCCTTGTACACTGAAGAGCTGGAAGAAGACCTGGAAGCTGAGGTTATATTTTGATAGAGTGCTCTGAACACATTCTGATGACTAGTACAGATTGATGGCAGCAGTAACAAGGAACATTCCCATTTCAGTTCACTTTAGAAATGCGAGATAATTAATCCTCAACCATATTAGGAGGTGGGTCCGTGTTGTTAAGACACCTTGAAGAGGTGGGAAGACAGAGGAAAAGGAACTTGTTCAGTGGCACAGAAAGCAGCAACATCAGTTAAAGCAGAGCAGGGCCATGGGAAGCACGTGGGTGCCATGGCTGAGATGGCAGAGCTCATGGAGAAGCCCCAGAGTGAAAGCAAAGCTGGACAAACAGGTCATGAAAGCAGAGATGGCTGAGCTCAGCGCAGCATGGAGTCTGTGCAGAAATCCAGGGGGAGAGGCCAGCAGGGAATTCTGGCAACCACAGGGGAAGCCATGAGCACAAGGCAGGATCCAGCTCTCTGCAGAGGGAGCTGATGATGCCAGGAAGCAGCTGTTGGCAGCTGGTGCTGAACTCTAGCTGTCCCAGCTGATGGAACAGGCCTCCCCCTCGCAAAGGTCAGGACACTCTGCACTCCCCCGGGCTGTTACAGTCACCCCAGTGCAATCACCAACTGCAATAAACTGAGTTTGCAAGAGAGGCAGGATATTTTGGCCCTTGATGACTGACTCAGCATCATATAACTGACCTCCCTTTTCCAACTGAACTCCAGTGCTCATGTTCACAAGCTGGAAGATAACCTGGCTGAGCCAAAGCCCAGTCGGCTGCGGGGGAGAAGAGCCAAGCTGAAAATAAAGCCATCAGGCTCCGAGGTAAATTCCTTGACAGCTTTGTGCAATGTTACCTCCCTTGGATCCTCATCTTCCCCTACATTTCTTCCAGCTCTGGCAGCCCTGCCCTTGTCTCCTCTCTGCCCAGTCCTTCTCCTCTTTTTCTCTCCAGTCAGATTGAATTAGTTCCTCTCCTGATTCTTTATGTGGTTTTCCTGCAGCTCTCCCAGCTGAGTTGGGAGCACGAGGAAGCTCAGAGGAGGCTTAACCAGACTGTCCTCATGAAGATTTCTCTCTTCTTGCAAGCAGGAGGCAGCTGGATGAGGAGCCCAAGGTGCTGGGGAGCACCAACTGCCTGCAGAGGCTGCTGCTGTCATGGGACATGCACTGCCTGCTCTTTTGCCCAGTGTCCACTTCAGAGTAACAAATCTTCTGTGCCACCTCTCACAAAGGGAACCTTTCTCATCCAAATTAATCTCTTGGATTGTCACCAGCTGATCTTGGAGGGGGTGTAGGGCACATGAGCCCTTTGTGGAGATAAAAACAAGATACAGAGTCTCCCATGAGTCAGCAAAGAGCAGAACACACACACCTCCTGATGCTCAGCCCACTGTCCATTCAGTGGATCTTGCAGCAGTTATTTGTACAAATCACATAAGTTTGGCTGAAAAATATACCAATATTTCATCTCTCTGTCTGACACCTGTGTCTTGGAAATTTCTGCTTATCTCCAAAGAGCAACTCTAGTGCTGCACCTGTATATCACCAGTCTGGCAAGGATTCTGTGTTTAGAACAATCACCAAATGGGTTTACTGTCATAATTCTTTGAAACACTGAGAGAAAACAGTGATGATGACAAGCCAAGTTCTGTTTCCAGTTGTATGAGCTCATTTCAATTCACTGCAGTACAGCAGAAAACAGGTATGGAAAAAACCTCTTGGCTCCTGAACAGGGAGAGATTTTGAAGGCTGAGATGTTTCTAGGTGGCCCAGAACTGGGTTGTTCAAGTGGAGCTCAGCGGTTCTGGGCAGCCAGGTCAGCACAGTCTCACTTGCTACAGGACAGATCCACAGCCATGGCTGTGCTTCCTCGAGTCCTGCACAGCTGCTGTGTGAGCCCAGCCAAAACCAAACATAATTTGGATCCAGTGAAAGAGTAGCCTGAGGAAGAGGAGAAAAGCAAAGCTAAGCTGCAGTGCCTGGTCTCTAAACTCAGTGCTGAAGTCACAATCTGGAGGAGTAAATACAGGACTGATGCCACCGAAAGAACCAAAGAGCTGGAGGGAACCAAGTGAACCCTCAGCTTTCAGGGAGTTTGGGACTTAGGGAAGTCTCATTATTTGGTTTGGCTGCTGAGTCACAGCTTATGGATGTGATCTGTTAGGATACATTTTGTTAAGAGAGACAGAAAGCAAAGGGCTCCAGCCAAGAGAAAGAAAATAATACTTGCAATAACAAACAGAGACTATTGAGACCTAACACTTGTACACTTACAACAGAAAACAAACCCTTCTGATAAAGGCTTGAATGTGTGTAATCTTTTTTTATTTCAATAGGACTTTGCTCTTCCAGCAGCCCAACAAAAGCCACTAGAATTTCCTAAGGATAAAGCACCACAGCTCTTTACAGTCTGCTTTCTGAGGCTGCTGCCAGGATTCCCCTTTTCCCTGGTGAGAACAGTGATGGGGCTGTAGGAGATGAGGGATGCCAATTCTAGCACTCCTCCCTCCAAGAGCAACTCCCCAGGATATTTCTGCCCTCCTTCCCTCAGGACAAAGCTGGCTGTGAGGCTCCAGAAGCAGAGACAGCAGAATCAGTCCAAGCCTGGATTGCCAACATGGGGAATGCTAAGCAGAGGCCTCAGAGCACGGTGATGAACCTCACTGTTGACCTTGAGAGGCAAGGAATCCAACTATCCAGGAGTGCATCCAGCACGAGCCAGACCACCAAGATCTAAGATGTGGTACTGGAGGCCCCGGGAGTCTTTCTGTCAACTCAAGTCAGCTTTAGACCAGCCTCTTATTTCTTAATATTTTAAGATATCTCTATTAAACGTCAAGTAATCTGTATGGCCATGAGAAGCAAGGCTAAGATTTACCACATCAAGAGAAAACCCAGATGAGAGCCACAGCTAATTCCTGGGAGCACACAGCATGCTGCTCATAAGCTCATTAGCTGACTTCCAGAAACAAGAGTACAGTTAAAGCAAAAGCCCTCCTTTACTGCAAGGCAAGGTATTCATCTCCTTTTAAAGGATAATGATATCCTGCTTTGAACTTTTCAGTGTTGCAGGACTGGTGGGTTGGCCACTGGTTATTAACTACCAAACTCAAAGCAGATCTAAACAACGCGCAGTTTAAACACCACCGACAAACGCTCCTTCATTAAATTAGTGTTGCTACTCCTGCTAGTGTTAGTGTAAGAGCATGAATAGTAGTGCAACTGTGGGATATTTGAATAAAAATGTTACTTAAAATAGGCACAAAGGCTGCTCCAAATCCACTGAAGTCCTTGGGTACCTGCCAATGACTGCAGTTGGCTTTAGAACAGATCCCAGGAGCCGAAAATCCCACATACAGCATTACATTACTGGGCTGAAAAAAAATCTGTTTCACCATCCCTTTCTTTAATGAAGCAGCTCTTTATTCTATGGTTCCTGTGGTGTGCTTGTCACCATGGTATCTGAATGCATGTGTGGATCATAAGGATATGTAGAACATTTGTGATTAAAAGCTCCTAGGAAAGAAAAATGTACCTTTATTCTTTCCCTTCATGACAAGCAGTTAGACACAGTCTAAAATAGTCTCGAATAACATCTTGTTTGTAACTGAATCTGCTTTGAAATAGGAAGAGTCACACTGATCAACCCAGGCAATTACCAACAGCACATCTGCACAAGGAACATCTGAAGTGGAAAACATTTGCTCCACAGCAGCATCATTATAACCACAGGAGCAAGGAAGACTATCACACTGCTGGGAACTGGGTGATCTTGTTAAATTCCTAATGGTGAGGAGAGAAAGCCTTGTAAACATTTTAATCACCCATTCAGGGGGACCAAGAGAAACTCTGCCAGTCATTAGAGTGGCTGCCAATTTAACTGTGACTGGCTGGCAGGACAGGAAGGGAAGTGAAGTGTGAAGAAAACTTGTGTCCAGTGAATGCTTGGCTTTCTTTTTCCAGGCCAATGCTGCTTGTGCTGCTCTGGACAAGGAGCACAGAGCCTTTGGTAAGATGCCTGCAGAATGGCAACGAAAAGTGCATAGAGGTGGAGTGAATTCCCAGAAGGAATGCACACAACTGAGAAGTTTAAGCTTAAGGCTGCCTGTGAAGAATCCCTGGAATCTATGAGGGAGAAGAACAAAGCCCTTCAGGTTAAGTATTGATTTGATGTTAAAAAATTCTGCACATCATAAGCCCCGTGATTCCTGGTGAATGATCTCTGTGGTGTCTCCCAGCACCAACTCCCTTCCCTTCACCCTTCACTTTCCCTCCACATTCCCTGCAATGCTTTCAGTCTCTGGGAACGTTCATTTGGTGCAATAAGAGAGAGGCTGCAGAGCCAGTTCTGGCTACCAGAATCCTCTATTTATGAGCAATTCACTTAGGGGGCTATTAACAACAGCCAGCTTTACCCTGGGAAGAGGACATTGCCTTTAACCTCAGTGGAGAGGATCCAGCACCTCCAGCATTCAGTTCAGAGCAAGTCAGTCCAACTCCTCTCAGTCTCCCTCTCTGCATCCCTTCTCCCCACTGGCTGTACAGGGAGACCAACTGCCTTGGCTCCTTTTTTAACTTTTTTCTAAAAAACTCTTCTGCAAATTGCAAAAATTGATCTCTTCCAAATATTTAGAAGATGCTACAATCTACTGTCCCTGTGGCCAAGAGGAAACAGTGATGGATACTGTGGAGCAGACCCAGTGTTTTCTGGGCTCTCACCCCCAACCCTTTGCTCCAGCCTCCACCAGCTGAGAGCCCCACCTGATGTGGTGTCCTGTTCCCATTTTGTGAGAGCAACCATCTGAAATGGAGAGAGGGGAAAGGTGGATAAAAAATGAGAAAAAATTCTCTTGATTTAATGGGCTTCATTCTTCCACCTCCATGAGCACATGCAGCTAACGGGGCTCATTCAGAAATCCAGGATAATATCCAGCAATGAAAGAAAAGGGCAGCTGATAAAAAGTGACTGAAACCATTTCATGCTGTTTCCAGTCAAAGGCCCTGTCTGGTGCACTCAGTAAAGTTCATAGTCCTGAAATAAACCCATCACACCAAATATCCGTTTTCTTCCCTAGAGGAAATTAAGGATCTAATCAATCAGCTGGGGAGGGGTGGGGGGAAGAGCATTCAGGAGCTGCAGAAGGTGAGGCTGGAGATTGAGAAGGATGAACTGCAGGTGGCACTGGAGGAAGCAGAGTCTTCCCTGGAGGTACCAACGCTGCAGATGTGAGAGGTGCCTTCCAGCCTCGTGTCTGCTGCCCACATTCCAACAGATGGATTTTTTTATGTACAGTTGGATGTATTTTGTATGTATAATTATGTATAACATAATTACATTATGTATGTAATAAGGCTGCAGCATGGAGGCTTTAAGTTAGACAGTAGGAAAGTTTTAAAATCATTAAGGGGAATTACTCCTTGGACCAGATTGTCTGGGGGCTGTAGATTCTCCCTTACTGCAAGTTAAGTGCAGTCTGGTCACACGTCGTCAAGTGGGTCTGGTTTTAGCAGATGATCTAGATTTGAGGCAGCACATTTTTCAGATGACCTCTTGAAAGCTCTCCAGCCCTGCTTTCAAAGAAGGTATTCATGAGTGGCTTGGTGTGAAATGCTGGTATCTCAGTTTTAACAGGTTTGAAAAGTTACCGTATTTTTATTACTTGGTGGGCAATAATTCGATACAAGGGCTGGATCAGACTCAAGATAACAGACTGCTGCACCATATGCTTCACTGGACTCCACAGAAATAATCACCAGCATGCAATTGAGTCTCTGCAGGCGAGTCTGGAGACTGAAGGGGAATGCTGAAGCTCTCTGGCTGAAGATGATGGACACTGACCTGACCAGAATGGAAATGCAGCTGGATTGTGCCAGCAGGAACAACAGTGAGCTTGTCATGACCTGAATAAACTACAACAGCAAGTCCAGGTAAACTGGAGAGGGTGGAAGCAGGTCCTGGATGGAAAAGCACACCAGTTCTGTTTTATACTTAAGCAACAAAGCAGTAGATTATGTACTCTTGTTTAAAAAGACATCTTGAATACACTGAGAATTTATATTCGAAAGCCCTGGTTCTCCCACTCACACCAATTTCAATCTGCACTAATTCCAAGAAACATTATACAAGAGAAGCAATATTATCAGCTTTTGATAAACTACAAACCTAAGGAACTATTTATATGTAATGAAACCAGAAAACTTCTGTGTTCAAGAGAAGTTGTGATTGCTGTTTGAACAGGATTAGCCAAGAAATGGATTAGAAACTAACAGATATAAAACTAAGGAGCTTCCTTCAGCTCTTCATTGCTAAAATAAAATGAAGTAAATTAGTAAAAGGCTGTCTCTTTGTTGGAATAAATAAAACTGCTGCCAAAAATCCCATTTTAGTAACTTAAAGACTAACAACAAAGATTCCTTCTCTCTACACAAGTGTATATATATATATACACACCCAAACCTAACTTGTCCTCAGTTACATCAGCCTCTAAAAGTCAGTGTGGCTGCAATGACAGGCAAACACAATACTGAGACCCAGAACCAGGGTTTTCGTGGGGTTTGGATTTGAGTTTTGCTTTTTTTTAAAAAAAAAAATCTGGCATCAACTTAAAGAACAGCTTTGCAGAGAGACTTCCTACAACTTTCAGCTTCCTCTCCCTTCATTATTTACATTCATCTTTCATCTGCTCTCAGGACCCTTGGATCCAAAGGGATGGGGATGTTTGCCAGCACGAGGAGCTGCAGGAGCAGTAAGTAAGTGCTGCTTCTGCCCACTTCAGAGAGAGCTGGAAGAAGTGCAAACTGACCTGGAGGGCAGCAAGCACTTGGGATAACTCCGGGAGCAGGCAGAGGTCATGGAGAAAGCCTGGTGAACTCAGAGTCCATGTGCAGAGAAAACACAACTATTTATGCAACAGCAACCTGAGAGCTTCTGTGTGTGTGGTTTAACATTAAATCTTAAGTGTGGGTAAGCAGTGCAGCATTAGCCCAGCAATGGATAAATACAACAGTGGTCTATAAAGCAGGTCTGATAACTCTATGCAAAATGAAGAGCTCAGTCTTTAGAGATATTACACTGACAGCAAGATTTTTTTAAAAAGCACCATCTTGGCCCAGCTTTGCTCCTAAGCAAGGCTTATGAAAAGACTTTTAGCAGATTTGGTGGAAGAGTTAAGACACCGCTGAGGAAAAACCCACCACAAAATGGACAGAGAATCATTCTGCCTCCATTGAAACTCGGGTTTTATTAGTTGTTTCCATGGTGCTCAGGTTTCTTCCATAGTCTGTAGCCCACAGTGAGATCCATTGCAGTGAAATTTTCAGCCTCCTTGCCTTCCAGATTGCAGCATGAAATAACATACCTGCCACTTCATTTTGTGCACAGATTTATGAAGCTGCTTTAACATTCACCATTACATGCTGCAGCACTTTTCCATAAAGACCACCCATGATAACATTTCCAAGGAGAAGAGTATAACTTCTGGAAGGGACTGATAAATCCAAGAAGCATTTCTCAGCTGCAATTATGGGACATTGGTTATAAAAACTGAGTCGTAAAATGTGGCTTTTATTCCAATAGGATAAAAAACACAACCAAAACATTCCCTTCCAATTGACCGATAATAAAAGGATACATTTTTAGCAGGTGAACTGCTATTTCCATACTAAATTGGGAGTTTAAAGCTAATTTGTTATATAAAACCCACATAGCACTGATCTTGTGCAGCATTCTGAAACACAATGGCACATTTACATGATGTTGTTCTGCTGAAGAGCAGCTTGTGTTACTACAATGCAATTTTTCTATTAAAGCCTTTGTAGTTCTCCCTCCATAGAGTGGTGGTTTTTTTCATTATTATTATTTTTACAGCAGCAACAACAACAGTTCTCCAATGATTCATATCAGCAAACAGNTTTTTTTTCCATTATTATTATTTTTACAGCAGCAACAACAACAGTCCTCCAATGATTCATATCAGCAAACAGTAAGCACTAAATGAGCTGTTGGGCTCCTATTTTCCATGAGATAAAAAGACACATCCCTATCATAAAGTGTGGAGCAGAGACTATGTTTGTGGAGGATGCAATCAAACACAGCTTCAGTCAGGTTTAAAGCCAGCTGCTGCTATTGCAGCAGAGCTCTGAAATAAATAATACTGGTGTACAAACTCAAATCCACACAGAAATTCAGAAAAAACAGACTCAGACTCAAGGTCTTCGTAAACAACAGGGTCTGTTTCTGCCTCAGAGGTGTATCATTATTTTAGCTCTCACTTAGCCTGAGAGTAAACACACAGGTCTTAATGCTCTATAATGCGGATCCAGTGGGGATGAATCCCATTTGGCTTAACAGTGCACAGCTTTATAGGGGAAAAACAAACTATACAGTAAACTGATGCACAAATCATCTCCTTGAGAGCTGAATGGAAGAGAGGAGCAGATAAGACATTTGGGGTCTCTAAGATTGATTTCTGCCCTCTAAAATCAGTTTGTTTACTATTAAATGAAAGCTGGGGCCTGACCTTCGACACTGTACTAACGAGCACAAGGAAATCATCAGCGAGCACTGAGCAGCTGAGGAGAGAGAGCAAAGAAAACTGTGGCTGATGCAAGTCACCTCCCCACCTTTCTGCCCTTTATGCTGGCAGCTGGAAACCTTAAGGTATATATTAAATTATTCCTCTTCGGTGCTGATTTGAAAGCACAGTGTTAATAACAGATGTCAGCACCTGCTTTTTGTGATCCTGAAAAGCAGGATGCACGTTAGCTCACTGATTGCAGCCCGGCAAAAATTAATCCACAAAAGAAGAAATTCACTTTCACTCTGCCTCCCTGGTAATCTGCATCACAGATGGCACCCTGAGGAATTCCTCCATTTCCTCTCCATTTGTCCTTTCTTTCCCTTATTACACAACTCCACTCCTCACACCTCTCAGCCCTCCAACAAAGAGTAGGCTGGGTTCCCTCTCCAGCTAGTCAATGGCATTCAGAATTGGCACAGAGGGGAGAGGAGCTGCCAGCACTGAGCAGATTGCTCCTTTGGCACTGTGCTGACAACTGGCACTTCCCAAATATCACAGCGAGCTGTGGGTTTAGTGCACAGCATCTCCTCCCAGACTGAGGCTGAGCCTTCTGCCACCTTTGTGCTTTCTGTTACTGTGTGTTCAGACAATGTCTTCACCCTCCACCTCCCCCTCAGCCACCTTCTTTCCACTGAAGGGCAGAAATAAAAGCCTGAAGTGTCATTAGAACAAAAACTATTGACTTAATAACATGTGATTAACTTAATAACACCTTTGACTAGTCCAGTGGTAAAAAAATGAGCATCCCACCACCTGGTTTATGGTCCAACCTAGAGCTGTCCAAATCAGCTGGGCTTATTTCCATTGATTTCAGTGAACTCTGGATCCATTCTTCAGAAAGGCAGCTTATGACACACAGAAAAATTAAAGATATGGCAAAATTCCCCAGAAGGTGACACACAGATTTCAAATCTACATATGCAGCTTTCCATGAGCTGTATAAATAGCTGTGCTCCCAATCTGTTTCATACCTTCCTCACAGCCTTCCTGTGTGGCAAAGGATCTGTGTCAGGAGCAGGATCATTACGTGCACCTGGAAAAAATTCAGAACAACTATTAAATTGCAATAAGAGACCTGTAAGTCAAGATGGAATAGGCTGAGCAGTTAACCCTGAAAGGAGGGAGTGAAACCCCAGCATTATGAAACTCCAGGGTAAGAAAAACATGTACAAATGTATTAGAAGGATTATTCCAAGAGAGCAGCTCTGAAACCCTTTCCTGCACTTGAGCTTTCACATTCAGCACAAGTACCTGAAAAGGAACATTTTCATTTAACAACAAACATATCCCAAAGGGAATGCAGTAATTCAAGGAAATCCAGACTAGGCAGAAAAGCTGCATGTAGGACACTCTGAACCCACTGGAGCACAAGGGAACTTCAGCACTTCTCACCCCGTGCAGAACTCATCCATCAGGACCTTTCTGGTGCCTGAGCAGAGCAGTAACAAGCCTCTGGTATCAGCAGCTGATCTACACCCACAAAGGGGAATTTGCAAAGTGTACTGTCATCAGCAGCACGATTTGCCTTTTATTTTTCAACTGCAACTAAACTCTTGAGCATGAGAAGCTTCAAATTCTTGGGCTAGATACCATCTTCCTATTTTTGGTCCTCATAATGGGCACATCAATTATCCTTCTGTTCCTCTTCAGTTGAAGGAACTGGAAATAGGACCAGACCCCAAACAGAAACACCATGTGGAACCTGAAAATTCTGCACAAGAACAAGAGGTTTTATTCTTGCAACTTCAAACCAGTGCATGCACGAGCAACTGGGAAAGATGCAGAACAAAGTGTAAATGAGGAGGCTGTAGGTATTCCCTGCCCTAGCTCAGTGTTTCATCACTTGGGAGTTGGATTTAATGATTCTTATGGGTCCCTTCCAACTTGAGCTGTTCTGTGATCACACAATGGCACCCTGTGCACACCTGGGGCATTTTGCCTCTCTAAAAAACACACTGCAGGAAGCACACACTCAGTTTGTACTGACAGCATCTCCAGACATGTAGGCTTGGATGCAGCTTTAAAGACACCTGGAAGTGTGCATCATTCTCCAAAAAGGATTGTTCTCCTCTGCCTTCTTTGCAGCCACTTCCTGTCCTCAAACACAGTCTCTAACACATGCACAGACACGAATTTATAAAATACCTTTTAACCACCATTCTTCAGGGTCATCCAAGGGCCTCAATCCTCTTCCTGTGTGTCAGTGCATCAGGAACAGGCAGCAAAGCTGGAGCTCACATGTTTGGATCCACCTGCCATGAATTTATTAGAGCAGAAAAGGGTGTGGGATGGAGATGAGGAAAGCACAGGTGTGTTCTCAACACCAACTGACTCACGCAGTTCCCTGCAAAAAGGGAACAGAGATATCCCACAAGTCCCTGTAGGTACTTCTGGAACAGCTAATGGTCAGCACAGATGTGTTTTCACTAATGGTAAAACAGAAAGGGAGAAACAGCAGCATCCTTCTGCTCCCAAAAGGGATGCACATTAAAGGCTAAATCCTTTCCCAAGGGCACCAAAGCTCTTAGGAAAAAGCCCCCCTCATCCCAGCCCAGTTCCCCAAGACTTTCTGTACATTCCAGCAGTCTAGCAGGGAAGACAGAGCAAAACTACACAAAGCACAAGTACCCAATTCCTACACCTTCTCCTTTCTCTGGGGTAAAAAGAAGGGGTAGCACCTCAATGCTTCTAAAGTGATTTACTCCCATAGTAGGAGGTTGGATGGGCATGTGCCTAAACACTCCAGCATTTCTACCTTCATTCTGAGCAAGGTTTTAAAAGCTAAAGAGGATAATAAGGCAACACCACTCCAATGTCCTCTTTTCTCCCAGAGTACTGTGTATGTTGCCAAGAGCTGCCCATTAAAACATTGCTATAGTACAGATTGAAAACCAGGTCTGAGATATCAAACATGGGAAAAAGATTAGAAGACGGGAAAAGTATGAAATGATCTGCAGATAAAAGAATTATTTGTGTGTCAGACTCCAAAATCTTGCATATAATACCTTGCTGGTGTACCTGGAATGATGGAAGACATCCAGCACTACGTGGAGGTTCTGTGCTAACACAGATTCGGGATTTTTCAAGTCAAGGATACAAAGTGTGACCTGGGCCGTCCCCTGCAAATAATTCCTCTCATCAACAGCCTTTACTAACAGTCTTATTAAAGCTTATTGTACAGGGAAAACCAAATTTGTTCACAGTGAGAAAGCAGAACATTGTGTTCAGGGCTGAAGCTCAGAATTAAGATGTGAGACATTACAGGGTGCTGCAACAGGAGGGGAGAGAGCCCAGAGAGAGCGAATTCAAAAGAGCTGGGAGGCAGAAGCAGCTCCTGTGGCTGCTTACATTTGTTGCCTCTTGCTTTTAAACATTAGCATGATATAACACTGTGCTAAAAACTGCTGTATTTTCACACACTGGGGCTAACAGGGCACATCCAGAATGCCTCTCAAAGCAAGACTTTTCATCAGCAATTACCTATATGTGTATCTGACAGCCTGCTTCCAAAAGATCTCTTTTTGACTAGCTTTTGTTACTCTTTTGCTGCATGAGGGTGTCCCAGGTCAAATCTTTTCCCTATATACCTTAAGGTCACATTGCACCTAAATCACTTTCACTAAGATCAGTGCTTCTGAGGCTTTAATCTCAAAAACATCAACATCCTTCCTGGATTAAGCACAGTGTAATTGAATCAGATCTACAGCAGGAGCAGTGGTGGAAAGTTCTTTGGAAAGGCTTCACTGGAGGCAGGGTCTTAGCTTTTAATGCTTCAAAGTCCCTGCAGAGTTCCTCATTTAGATACTTTCCCTCCATCTGGTGAAAAGCATTTTGTAAACATATAAAACCCTACTTAAAACGTAATTTCGTTCCCGTTACATAATTTTCCTCGGCCCAGTTGCGTGTCTTTAATCCGTGCAGCTGATCTGGTTTTATTGTTAAGCCAATAAGGGCTGCAATGATTACACATCTCAGAGTCACAGGACTGCAGTGCCATGGGCAGAGACCCCCTCCTTGCCTCCTTCCTGAACCAAGACCTTGTATCCTGCCATTCTGGCAGATATTTCTGATCCACTCTTAAAAACCTGTAGGAGCAGCCCTACGTCCTGTCAAGTCAGTTCCTAACACAGGGCTCGACGACTTCAAAGGAATCACTGAGGATTTTTTCCCCCTGTAGCCCAGATCTGCCTTGCTGTTATCTCAGCTTATGACTTTTCGCCCTACCCCTGTAGACATGAGAGGACAAATTGTTCCTTTCCTCGGAGCTGCAGCCTTTAATCTATTTGAAGGCTATGCACATCTTCCCTCAGCCCTCTGTCCTCTCAACAGGCTCATCAGAACTCATGTGTTCAAAGACTCTGATCATTATTGACAAGATATTTTGGATTCCTGTTCAGCTTTCCACCTATGGTCCCCCCATCCTTTCCTGCAGCACAGCCAGCTGCCCTATTCCCAGTTGTACACCCCTAAAGTTGGTGCTGTTGAAATGCACCTGCTGCTGAACCACATCCTATTTTTCCCATAGAGCTCCTATTTTGAATACTTGCTCTGCCCCTGTGTTTATTCTGAACTTGATCTCATCTTCAAATGCAGTAATTGCATTATTTCATCACAGATGACTAATGTACAGGTACAAGCACTGATATCAAGTACTTTTTCCCTCAACCTGTTTTGCAACTCCTTCAGAGTGGTATCATCTAGACTTGTTTCCCAGCTTATTATTAGAATATCTTGCAAGCCAGTGTCAGAAGCTCTACTAAAAATCAAGATATATGACATACACTGCTTTGCCCTTATCTGCAACCCTTGTTATGCTGCCAGAAGAGGAAATTAGATTGGCTCAATTCATTCATGACAAAGCCATACTGGCCAGCATTCGCCTTCTTTTTTGCCTTCGAGATGCTTATAAATTGTTTATTTTCTCTCAGACTCAAAATTAAACTCCCTACTCTATTGCTTCTCAGTATATCTGGGAGTCACTTATCTCTCCCCATTCCTCCAGACTTTTTTGTTTGTTGTTGCTGTATTTGAGCTCACAAAATATCACAGGTGATGGAGTTTGAAGGAGCCAAACCAGACCCCAAAGAGGAGGCAGTTCCTCAAGGGGGTTAAGAGCAGGGAAAAGTGTTGCTAATGAAATTCTTTTAATATTCCAGCCCTGAACCACAGAATCATGGAATGGTTTGTGACCTTAGAGATCATCCAGTACCAAGCCCTTGGGCAGGGCTAGCCCGGGTTGCTCCAAGCTCTGTCCAACCTGGCCTTGGACACTTCCAGGGATGGAGCAGCCACAGCTTCTTTGGGCAACCTGTGCCAGGGCCTGCCCACCCTCACAGGGAAGAATTTCTCCCTAACATCCCATCTGTCAGTGGGAAGTCATTCCCCCTTGTCCTGTCACTCCGGGCCCTTGTCCCAAGTCCCTCTCCAGCTCTTGGAATCCCTTTACGCACTGGAAGGGGCTCCAAGGATCTCCCTCGAGCCTTCTCTTCTGGTATATCTGTATTGCTGGCACCTCTGTATTTTGGGAGTCATCTACTGGAAACCATTAATCATCATACCCTTGTTTTTTTCTCTTCAGAGAAACATCCTAGGGGAGACCTACCTTCCTGTGTCCTTTTCCCCCTCCTTGTCCTCCAGGCTGATCACAGTAACAGACCTGACAGGACGTTGTTGTGAGGTGGGGGCCAGACACTTCTACCGCCTCTATAGGGACGACTGAAGGAAACGGGCTCAAGCTGAGGCACGGGAGATTCAGATCAAACCTCATAATTTTTTTTTTTTGACTGTCTAAGTGACCACACATCGGAACGGGCTGGGCGGGGTGGGTGGCGGGGCCATCAATCACCCCTGCAGGTATTTAGGTGTTAGCGTGGATCCGGCGCTGGGCGACGATGCGGTTTTAGGAATCACAGCGGCGGTTAGCGCGCTGACGGCTGCACTTTATGATTTTAAAAAGCCTCTCCCACCCCCGACAATTCCGTGATATTTTTTTCCGGCTCTCCCCCGCCCCGCTCCTCCCTGAGGGGCCCGCGCAGGCGCCGCCCCGCCCTTTGTGTGTGAGGGGCGGGGGCGGCGCGTGCGCGCAGCGCGTTTCCTGCCGCCCGTGTCAGAGCCGGGCCCCCTCGGCCTCACCCGCCGCCGGAGCGGAGTCGCGTTGACTGCCCAGAGTCCGCGAGTCCCGCTCCGCCCCCGCCGCCCCAGGTGAGCCCCTGCCCCGCCAGCCA
>VYXB01002720.1:270878-280926 GCA_013397135.1 Pachyramphus minor
CCCCTGTATTCCTGGCCGTGCCCTGCCCGGGCTCCTGCCGTGTCCCCTGTGCTGGCAGGGCCGCAGCCCCCGATCCGTCCCCATCCCGGTGTCCTGTGTCAGGAGATGCCCTGGAGGAGTCACCCCCTTGGGAAAGCTGCGAAGGGAACGACAGTGAAAGGGGGCTGTCCTTAATCACAGGGGCTTTTGGAAGTGATGTAGGTGGCTCTGAGAATGGGCAGGGATTAAAAAGATCCCTTTCTCTCTCTTTCTCTGTCACATGTACACCTTCCATCTCCACTTCCAAGTCCGCATCCTGGCTGGTTGCTTGTCCAGGGATGTCCTTGGACCACATGTTTCTCACCCCATGGAGAAATGCTACCAGCTGAGCCCTGTATTTCCCAACCTTGATCCTTTTGGTCCTTATACTGAAAGAACTCCTCCTGTACAAAGGTGTAAGATTCCCTTTTTTAGAAAAAACCCATTGAAACTCCAGGCCAGTTACTTTGTATTTGGGAAAAAAGCTGAGGGAGAGCTGCATTAAATACCTGACTAACAAAGCCATCATAACATCATCTTCCCTGTGTGAGATTGTGAGGCTGGCTGACAGGAAGGCATTGAGGTTATTAATTTATCATAGGGCCAGTGGCATTTTTCCCTACTGAAATGTGAGTTTGATTTTTGTCTGTGTATTGGTAAGGATTAAATACAGCTGGAAAACTTTATCTCCCCTAAGGAAATAGCACTATCAGGGGACAGAAATAGCAGTGCCTTTTGAGGTTATCATCACTGTTTTATGGGTTTGTTACCAAACCAAAATGGAAAACAGTGACATGTACCAAGTTATGGAGCTCAAGAAACTCAATGAATGGGAAGGGATGGATCACACAGCTTTGGGCCTGTTTTGGGAACAGCTAAGTAAAAATATCTGAACTAGGAGTTAGGATGGGACCATATTTTATATGCAGTGCCAATCTGTGGGGAAAAAAAAAGCAAAACCCAGGGTTGTATTAGAAAGTGTTTCAAAATAGCTGCATTCCTTGGGGAGGGGAGGTTGGATATTTTTACATTTTATTTCGGAAAGAGTATCAAAGGCTGAGCATTCCTTGTTGGTGGAACAGCTCTTGAACTTTTCCTGTATATGGAAATGTGCTGCTACCGAATGTTGGCATGAGCTAAAGCAAGATCCTGGAAAAAGCACTTTGCAGTTGTGTTTTGCTTATATTCACATGTGGAATCTCAAATGATGGATGTCCAAGGTCAGAGGTAACTCAGATTATGTCAACATCTTCACATTAACAAAAAAAAAAAAATTATTTTGCTGAGGACTGCATATATTTAATAACTTCATTTGATTGATAGAATGTAGTTGTTAGAAAAACCATGAAACTCATGCTGGTTAAAATTGTGAACTGGACTTAAAGGTTGTTTAGTTAAGCTATATTTGAAATACATTTGGAATGCAACCATCATTTGCATTTCTTTAGAATAACAGTGCTTGATTTCCTAAAACAAATAAAATTAAATAAGATAAAAGGTCTCTCCAGTTATTCCTAAAAAAAAAAAAAGATAAAATTAAATACAATAAAAAGTTTCTCCAATTACTTGCATTGGTGAAACACAGTTCTCACCTCTTCTCCAAGATTCAGCACTTTCAGGATATTTGTTGAATTTGGTGGTGTGGTAGTAATTGCTAAAGCTCCACAAGAACTTACTCATCCTTCTTTCACTCCCGAGTTTCTGTTGGATTGCCTTCATTTCCTGTTTGCTTCCAAATTCCTACCTTGTCCTGAAGTCTCCACCCTCTGCTAACATGGCCTTACTTGGCTATGTTGTAATTTCAGGCTACAATGGGTGTGGATGTCTTGGAATGACATCATGGAGATGGTTCTCCTCCAGTGTATATGTGGGGGTAAAAGCACTTTGATTCATCAGCCAATGATAAATTGCTGTGAAAATTAGTGGAATATATGGAAAGAATTGACAAATCCGGGTTGGATGTATTGAACTGTGCACATTGTTATTATTACAGGTGACCTTGAGGTTTTATGATGTTATCTTCCATCCATTTATGCTGCCCATGGTTAATACAGGACATAGAATACAATATTTTAGATATTAAACTATTTAAAAAAATTAATATTATTAGTACTAATATTACAAATATTTTTAACAACTTTGTATTTCTGGGTGGATCTGCTTCCAACTGCAGATGTTCAGCACTGACTCTTGTAACACCCATAAACTGAAGAATAGGTATTTAGGCTTTTTTTAAATAAAATTCTCACAAACTACAAGGATTCAGCTTGTTCTTTTAGTGTTTGAATCTCATGGGGGCAAAAGCCTGACTATCAAATATTTAGTGCTAGAATTAATTTGAAGAAATTACTAATTAGTTAATTAGTAATCTTAATAATTTTTCCCTAGGATGCATATAAATGGCTTTATCAAATAATACATCAGCAGATCACAGTTACACATCAGTTTAACCTCCTGAAAGAAGATTTTGTTGTAGTGCTGCTTGTGAGCCTGGGTACATCTCAGGGTTTTTAATCAGTTTACTGAGCTATGTCCTAGATATTTAAGTTTTTTAATGATTCTATTTCTGTAGTAAAATTAGGAAGTTTATTAGATTTCTTGACAACCTGCTCTCTTGTCTGTGAGGATACACTAAGAAACAAGTGTCTGTGGCTCTTAGGGCAGTTGCAATTAGCTAAAGTAAGCAGGGCAATTAATATTCATTGTCCTACTGAAGCTATCAGGGTGTGTGACACAGGCAGCTCTACAGTAAATTAACATATTTACCCAGTAAGTTGTGATCTCCTGCAAGGAAATTGCAACACTGCACTGAAAGATCCTCAGTAAATGTTGAAGTTGATCTTTGTTTTAATAATTCTCTCATTTTGAAGTGTTTTGTTTTCCGTTTTACACCTTTCAGCTCTCTCACTTTTTACAACATAGGAATCCCTTGAGCTCGGAATGTCTCTGCATCAGTTTCTGCTGGAGCCAATCACCTGCCATGCCTGGAACAGAGACCGTACTCGTAAGTAAGATCTTTGCTTTCATCCTTAATTTATTTATTTTAATTGCTATTTCCCTCTTGGCTGTCAGTTTGGGGTCTTGCAGTGCTCTGGGTCATGTTTAGGGGAGGTGTGGTCAGATACATAGTTCTGTGTGTCAGTTGTTCCATTTATGATCCAAAAAGCACTTGTCCCCCAAAGCTGAGCCCTTCTGAACTCATTGCTGGAGCTCTGGCATGGGAGCAAATCGAGTCTTTGTGGTGTTCCAGAAAGCTTTGCCCCCTGCTCTGCACCTCCTGAGATTGACCTGACCCTGTCTGACCCTCGATTTCCATACCCCAAACCAACCCTTTCTTTTAATAGTTTGATTTTCTACTATAATATGGAGTTTTATGTTCCAAACACGTTGTCTTTCTGTGCAGAATATTCATGACCATGGTATGTGTGCCAGTATCTTTCACACTGACAGAGGGCAGGGTTAGATGGGATATTGGGAAGAAACTCTTCCCTGTGAGGGTGGGGAGGCCCTGGCACAGGTTGCCCAGAGAAGCTCTGGCTGCCCCATCCCTGGAAGTGTCCAAGGCCAGGTTTGATGGGGCTTGGAGCAACCTGGGCTGGTGGAAGGTGTCCCTGCCCATGGCAGGGGGTGGCACTGGATGATCTCTAAAGTCCCTTCCAACCCAAACCATTTCATGATTCTGTGTCTGTAATTATTTGAGATTTTCCAGGGATATTGGCCCTTTGTTTACAAAACCCATGTAATGCCCTCAAATTTGAGAATAGAGGGTTTAGGTGGGAAAGTCTTTTCGGATAAAGCATTTGTAATTAAGAAAGAAGCCTTCAGTACTATTAGATTGTTTTATTTCTCCTTTGCAGAGATTGCCATTAGCCCCAATAATCATGAGGTCCACATCTACAAGAAGAATGGGAACCAGTGGGTAAAGGCTCACGAGCTGAAGGAACACAATGGGCACATCACAGGTGAGACTGTGCTGAGCCACACATGGAGTTTTTCCCCCTCCCCTGTTTTCCCCACTTGGGGCTGAACAGGAAATCTGCAAGTGTTGAGTAAATAGATCTTTTTATAGGTTGGCATTCCCACTTACAGAGAGCCTTGCAGCATTTTTCTGGGCTGCATGCAATGAATGTTAGGAAGAAAAGCCCTATCTCATTTCCAGACGTTTCAGTGCAGTAACTGAGCCTTTTTTGCTTGTCTATTGCTTATTTTTCATCCATCATGACATAATGAGAACACATTTTCAGTGTACTGAAGTAATCTGGTTGTGTCACAGTGATACATGCTGTTCCCTTTCAAGTGCTAGTACTAAAATTTCATCAAGTATATGGCTGTAACAGTGGTTTATGGTTCCCAACAGCAATAAATATCCTTTTTTAGGGACTATATAAACATTTGAAGTGGTCAATCCTGGACTTATGACAGACCATCAGTGAGCACATTTACTGCAGGCCCAGAGTATCTGTAGATCCACAATGAAAATTAAGAGGAGCTGCCACGATGAGTCACGAGGTGTTATTTAAAAAATGTGATTATCCTGTGGCACTCTTTTATATTACTGGGGGTTTTTTCCATGGTGATTCTTATATAAAGGCTTTATTCTCTAAGGAAATGAAAATAATTAATACAAGCACTTACCCAAAGCAGCAATATCCTTTATGCTGTTCTCAGCTCACTAATGGGCAGGAGTATCTGCCCAACAGCATTTTGCAGGAATTTTATTCAATTTTTTTCCAATTCTTGCTGTCCAAGAGCACAACTGTCTGTGCTGCTCTGTGAAGTCACTTGGGCTGAATTTACAAACAACATGCTGTTCCCCAAAGACATTTCTCTCCATTTTACTTGTTCCTGTTGATGTTAGAAGGCAAATATTCATGACTTGGGAAAAGAGCTCTCCCTGCCTTTGTGTGTGCCTTTGGAATACTAAATGCTGTGGTGGTTGTAAAGAGTGGAGTTAAGCTGTGGTTACACACAGGAGATCAACTGATCCAACTGTTTGTAACCTCTGACAGGAGTGAGTCAGCTGCTGCCACTCCAGCTCCTGCTCACAGGGGACAAGGTCCTTCTCCTGACTCAGATTTGTGGGGAGCTGCCTCTGCTCACTTACAGGGAGAGCTTTAATTACTCTAATTGCTTAGTTTTCTGCTAAGCTGAACTTGCCATGGGTCAGAACAGCACCAGTGCTGGTGCAGGGGAGGTGGTGGGCTAGAGAGGTAAAGAGAGGCTGGTCCCTGTTTGAAAAGCAGGGTTAGGACTCGTGTAACTGTGGTTCCAGACCACCAGCCTCTTCAAAATGGAACCTTTTAGGCATAAACCTATTTTGAAGTAGACAATGTATGAATAACGTGGTAAAATTAGTGCAAATTCTTCTTGTAGCTTTTATCCCATTTTCAGTTTATAGGCTTAAGGGATGTTTTTAATACTGAATGTAGTAATGGAAAAGCACTGACATATAATTTGTGGCAGGAGGGTTGAGGGTTGCACTCTGCATCTCAAAGAAGGTTGCTAGAGAGAAGATGAAAAATAATGTTCCCATAAGACTTTCCAGTTGAGAACATCCCTCATTGCCTAGGAGGGGAAGAAGGAACGACAGCATTATCAAGGGCTTTGTTTCATTCCTTGAATTGTTCTTTTTGCTTGAGTAAACCTTTCTTTCTCATGGCACAGCTTAAATAGGCATGGAAACAACGTAAGGATTGTGTCAGCACACAAAGATTTATAACTTCTAACAAAGAAAACCCCCTGTTATCTAAACTTTAGATCAGGGCTGCAGTCTGACAGCAAGCAGACGACTTCATTAGAGGTTGTGCAGTTTTAGAACTGCCAGGTTTCAGCTCTTGGGCTGGACCCTGCAGAAGTCAGAGGTGTGGAGGATGCTGAGGACGGACCTTGGCCGGTCTGCAGAGCTCCACCTGTTGGCCAACCTCAGAGCGGGGAATTCCCGCTGGGATCCGGGAATTCGGGATCTGCAATTTCGGTGAAAGCTAGAGGGAGAAACAGGTATCCCTAACAGTTTAAAATGGCTCCTGGAGAATTAGTGAAAAGGGGGAATAACAGAACAGTAACTGTCTCAGTGGTCAGTTCAGCAGGAGCTGTAGTGACAGGACAAGGAGTAATGGGTTCGAACTGGAAGAGGGGAAATTTAAGTTAGATATATGGAAGAAATTCTCCTCTGTGAGGGTGGGGAGGCCCTGGCACAGGTTGCCCAGAGAAGCTGTGGCTGCCCCATCCCTGGAAGTGTCCAAGGCCAGGTTGGACAGGGCTTGGAGCAACCTGGGCTGGTGGAAGGTATCCCTACCCATGGCAAGGGGGTGGAACTGAATGATCTTTAAGATCCCTTCCAACCCAAACCGTTCTATGATAGAAGGCTGTGAGCTGACCTCTGTTTTGCCTTGCTGTGAATTAAACAGCATGAAGGGAGAAGTTCATTCCCGTGATCTCTTCCCTTGCAGGCATCGACTGGGCTCCCAAGAGCGACCGCATCGTGACGTGCGGCGCCGACCGCAACGCCTACGTGTGGAGCCAGAAGGACGGCGTGTGGAAACCCACCCTGGTGATCCTGAGGATCAATCGCGCCGCCACCTTCGTCAAATGGTCTCCCTTGGAGAACAAATTCGCTGTGGGAAGCGGAGCTCGACTTATATCCGTGTGCTACTTCGAATCTGAAAATGACTGGTGAGCTGCTTAAGTCCTGTTTATACCTGCGGGGTCTGCACAGGGAAGCTGAAGCCTGGGGTTCAGCTGTGGGAACTAGGTTACTATTTTACTAATTTCTGAAATCATCAAGAAATGTAGAGGGATGGCGTTTTTCCATTTTGGAGAAAACATTCCCTCTCTTCTTTATTCTGGTGTAGCACCTAAAGGCCTTTGACTTCACTTATTTTCAGGTGGTATGTGTTGGCATGGATCCGTTCTGGCTGACTGCCATAAGCATGTGTTGCCTTTCTAAAAGTGCAAGAACTTCTGCAGAGCAAAAATTTATTTACTACAACTATGTGGTTGAAAAGAGAGAAATGTTTCCTTCCCCCACCTTGTTCCAGAATGAATGAAGAAACCTCCACTTGAGTCTTTCTTCTGTTTACATTATTTTGTGGCATTTCTTGTCATTAAAGAGTTTCCACCATTAACATTTTAATCTCATTGGCATCTAAACTTAGTGCCTCTGGTCTTCTCCCTTTGTAGCTGCATGTGTTGGAGCTACATTTGCTGTATCATCTGTAGGTGAAATCAGTATGGGAAACATCTCTTACTTTGGGTTGCATAAACAGGCACAAAAACACAGGTGTCCTGTGTCCAGTCTGCCACATGGAGATGAAAAACAGTGACACCATCTGCAAAATGCATTTTAAAGTTTGTTTTGGACTTTTGTGCTTTCCAGCATATTCAGTTATCAATATTTTCTCTGCCTCACTTGTCTGCAAAAGAATCAAACCCCTATGTGTTAAAGAAAAATAATGTGATCCTTGAACCTGGTACTTGATGGAAGTAAAATCAAAGAAAAAGCACCATCATCCCAGAGGCCATCAAGTGAATAACAGATTTCATTACTGTTTTGTAAATAGTTCAGATAAACTGAATCTGCTGAGACATATTTAGGCCAATATTGATGCATTCAGCAGCAGGACCACTTTGCACCTCACTGCAGATAATTGAGACGAATGCATTGGTCATATCATTGGCAGTTCCCCCATTTACTTGTTTTGTTTTATAGTTGTTGTGTTGTTAAACAGCAGAAAAGTCAATAGGCAAGAGATGTGACTGTAAAACTCATTGGAAGGAGCTGGAGAGGACTTGGACCTGGTGATCCATGAAAACAGGGCTGCTTAGCTCAGTGTCACACTCAGAGCTGACCTTGTGTTCAGGGGGTGTGAGGGGCCAGGCAATTCCTGTGCCAAATTCACCTTAAGGAGTTCCATCTGATGCTTTATAAGAATTTCTTGGAAGGGGTACAGTACTCAGGTGAGGAGATACATATTTAGCAACTTTGTTCTTAGTGTTTAAAATTTGAGTTAAGATAACCATGAAAATTCACAGATTGCACAAGGGGATGTGAAAGATTTGGGCGTGACGTGCTTTCCAAAACTGATGTGGTTAGTCATGGGCAAGGAGTGATCTTTTTGAGGAGTACTTGGGGGAGTCAGGTAAAAAATGCTCATATAAATTTTATACATCTTTCCTTTTTTATTATTTTAGGTGGGTGAGCAAACACATTAAAAAGCCCATTCGTTCCACTGTCCTTAGCCTGGACTGGCACCCCAACAATGTTCTGTTGGCTGCAGGATCCTGTGACTTCAAGTGCAGGTGAGAGGAACTAAAGCATCTGTGTGTAATTTGGGTTACTGGATCAAGTCAGCAGCATGAGCATCCTCATCAGGCATTTACTCTTAGAATGAAAGGTGGCTCATTGCATGCTCTGGTTGGTGCCAAAATAAAACACCCAGCTTGAGAAACATTGGCTTTGGTGCTCCTGCCTGCTGACTTTGGACTGCCAACATGGATCTGCTGAAGGACACACTTCCAAAGGCCTTATCCCACCCTTTTCATCCCTGAGGCATTGGTGCTCTCCCCTTTCCCTGTGCTGGCCGTAACATTCTCACAGCCCTGTGAGGAGAGCAGGGTCAAGGAATTGATCCACCCTCAAGTGCAATAAAACACATTTTCTGAAGAGCATTTAAAAAAAAGAAAAGGCTGTTAAAACCAGATTGGTATGAGAGATGGATGGGGCAGGCTTTCAAACTGGTGGTGAAATTCCAGCATGAGAGATGGGTCCTGCAGGCTGCTCTTGAGGGAGGGATTGGGGTCACTGCAGGGAAGTTGCTTGGGAAGCTGCCTGCAGTGCCTGGCTTTAATTCACATTTACTTAATCACTTGTACCTTGCATGATAATGAAAGCTTCTTTTCTTAAATTCTTTACATAATAGGGCAATTTTTAAGCTTCGAAGTGTGTACTAAAAATGGCTAAGGAGGAGTGGGAAGGAGAGGTGGGACTGACTGTTACATCCCTTATTTCAGAATGAAACCCTCACATCTAAACCCTATCCTTTGACACTTTTTTATGTAAGGAACAATGTTAAATGGAAGCTGGGAAGAAGAGTTGTCTCCCTTCCCTGCCTTGTCTCATTTTCATTAGACAAACCATATGCATTCCCTTCCTTTCACAAAAAATACAATGTGAGCCGTATTCACTCATCTCCCAGAAGCAGCTGCTTTTCACTTGTGGAAGTTTTCTCATGTGTGTTCATAAAGGATCTTGGGACTTTGACATTACCTGAAATACATTATGTGTGTGTGTATTTATATTACTTTGGACTTGAGCTTTTTCCAGTGGACATTGCATCCCTGGGTTATCTCCTTTTCCCTGTTTGGTTGAAAGTTAGATTCACATCGTTTTTTCTTTTTAGTGTGATTTTTTTTTTTTTTTTAATTATATTTTCTGGAAGAAAGTGCTGTGGTGCTTAGTCTTTTATTTCCCATCAGAAAACTCACTCTGTCCTGCATCTCATTTCTCTGAAAATAGGCTTTATTTTGAATAAAAAAAAAAAGACCAGATCTTGGTTTAAAACATTTGGAAAACTTTCTACTCTTCATTAACATTGTACTTTAGGATGATTCATTAAAAAATGGTGCTGTTTTTGTCATAGAAATCTCCATATAGAAGCATTAAAGGAAGGAAGACTAGTGGAGATTGGTACTGAGTTTGTGTTTCTATTTCTTCCCAAAAACCATGAGAAACTGTTCTCTTGGGTAAACAGGGAGTACAGATCTCTAGAATTCCCCTCTTAGGGAGTGTTCACTTCCATACTAAAGATAATAAAGATACCTGGCTCTGAAATATTCACCTGCTCTGAGGAAAATTATGGAATGGATCTGCCAGAGCCACTGCCAGCTAATAAGATCCAACTGGGAGACATGTTGGGAAAGGATTGGAGGGCAGGAGGCTGCAGGTTGATGGAAATTCAGCAGAGTTTTTTGGTGGTTGGCCTAGGTAGATGATCTCCCCTTACATTTATCTTTTAAAAATATATATTATATA
>VYXB01002720.1:281001-306724 GCA_013397135.1 Pachyramphus minor
TATATATATATATATATATATATATATATATATAAAATAGCACTGCATAGGTGTGAATTTAATATTCTTGCTGGAACAGTGTTGCTGTGGGAATAAAAGTCATTTCCCAGTGTTCTTTTCAAGGCTGGGGACCTTCAAGCTGGTTTTAAAAGAGAGAGAGACTTTAGTAAGGGAAAAGACTTATTCTTATTTTAACTAACAGTTAAATTCGAGGTCTTTCACTACTTAGGAATGATTTTCCTGCCTTGTGTCAAAGGCTGTTGCTTTAAACATCTTGCCCTATTTCCATACATTAGGAGAACCATCCTCTTAGATGGCTCTATAAAATTAAGGTTTTTTGAAGGATTATAATTAGATTATATTTAAACTGATAGAGCCAAATATAAATTCATACTTAATTCCCTGAAAATCTGCCCCTAATATAGCTGCAGTTATGATACCCTTATCATTCCAAATGAGCAGCTTTATTGGAATAAGCTGAATATAGGTACCTTTGGAAGTGCTTACCCCACACATGTAAAACATTTAAAAAACAGGGAAGGGGGAGCTACATTTCCTTAAACTCACTATAAAATAATTCCTGTTTGATGTGTGTGACTGCAGCCATGAGTATTTGATCAGAGATTTTCATTTATACTGAGTTTTTCCCTCTGGTAGTAGCGTGGTGTAGCTGCTTTGCTCCTCCTGCTCAATGGACTCTAATCCTACACTGGTGACGTCCCGGTGAATTCCATGGTTACACACTCAAGAACACCATATTGTGGCACGTCTGAATCATGCAGAAGGAATTTGATGAAAGGGGGAGGCTTTCTATTTAAGCATATCTTGAAAATTGTAGCGCTGGGGGAAAAAAATCTATAAAAACATTGTGGTATTTCAGGTTTTTGAGGCGTTTTTTTTCAATAACGAGCAGGAAGAAGGTGGCTCAGAGCCCCTTTGCTGGCATCAGAACATCAGGTTTCTTTCTTTGAAACCCTGCTAAAATGTGAATGTTCCTAAAAAGTGGGTAATTTTGTAGGTGTTTGTATTAGCTTCTAATTATACAGTGCTGTTCCTGGGTGTTCTCTGGCTGAGGGATTGACCCTGGAGAGCTGTTAGCGCCGCAAAAGGATGAAAAGGGAAATCTTGGCACAGTGGAAAACGCACTGACAACCCTGTATTTTCGTGCCACCTTCTGGAAAAAAAGGAGAGGGGTACAAGAACAGCATTTATGAAAAAACCTGTGTGCTTTACACCCTTTCTCTCTGCACACTGAAGCTTCCAGGCTTGTTTAAAGATACCATAATATTTTATTCGGGGGGAGCAGGATCAAATGAATCCCTCTCCATCCGGAGCTCCCAGGAGGTTTGTTCTCTCTTTGTTCACGCTGGAACCTTTTATTTTTTTATTTGCAGGGTGTTTTCTGCCTACATTAAGGAAGTGGATGAAAAACCAGCCAGTACTCCCTGGGGCTCCAAAATGCCTTTTGGGCAGCTGATGTCGGAGTTTGGGGGAGCGGGAAGCGGGGGGTGGGTGCACAGCGTGAGCTTCTCCGCCAGCGGGAACCGCCTGGCCTGGGTCAGCCACGACAGCACCGTGTCAGTCGCTGATGCCTCCAAAAACATGATGTAAGTACCCCTTTGCTGTTACTCAGCAGCTGTGGGACTGGATGATCTTAAAGGTCCTTCCCAACCCTAACGGCTCCGTGATTCTGTGTGGAATATCTCACCTTTGTCTCACGAGGGCTGTGACTGCTGTTGCCATTTTCACTGCTGCAGGTTCCAGGAGTCTCTTTGAGGCTCGTGTGAGGTTGATACTTAAGAATTTAAGTTATAAATTCTTAGAAGAATTCTTCAGTGAGGGCATAGCCAGTTTACTTTGAGGGTGGGGGGCGGCGGGGAAGCATTTGAAAAGGAGAAATTGCATTCCACTCAGTGTGGAAATCTACAGAGAATTTTGGGGAAACAATATTGACTTATAAATGGATTCAAGAGAGTCCAGAAACTTTCTCACTCCATAATTAATAACACCCTATCCCCAACCAGGATCTGGAAAATAAATTGTTCATTTCATGAGGCATTAATTCCAACCAATGGAATTGGTCCTTAAGATGCTGCTGATGCAAAATCTAACAAAATGTTTAATTAACAGTTACTCCTCCTGCTCCTCCTTTGATCTGCCTAACTTTGCAGTGTCCATGGCTTTCCAAACAAGAAGGAAGAGATTCTCCATATGTTTTGGGAGCAGAGGTCTCTGGGGATCATCCAGGCACTGGCTGCAGTTATATCAGTACCTGGCAGGGGATATCAGTCATATAAAATGTCACAGAATTCTTTTCTCATTCGTCATTAAATCAAAAAAGTTGAATTAATTGAACATCAAGGCTTTTTCCCCTGGAAAAGTTTTCAAACATTAAAATTTCAAGTGTTTTTAGTATGTAAGTGAAGTTAATATCTTCATCAGTCTGAACATTTTTTGGGGGTGTTCGTTTTAAAATCTTGCCCCTGTTTACACACAATATTGGCAACTTCACCCTTTCACCTGTAACACTTCATTTTGTTACAGATCCTCCAGGACACTTTCATTAGGTTAAAACTTCTTGTTACAAATTACAACCCTCTGGAGTCACCACAGGACAACTGAGCTGCGCTGGCTTTTCCAGCAATCCTCGTGTGGGAACGCTGTCTATTTTTTGTTAGAGCCAAAACCGGGAGGTTTCAATGAATTCCTGTAACAAATGTTCTTGTGTTCAGGGTTTCGCAGCTGAAAACAGAGTTCCTCCCACTCCTGAGCGTGTCGTTTGTCTCTGAGAACAGCGTGGTGGCAGCTGTAAGTGCCTGTTATTTTCTGCTTTTAGAGTGTTGTCGTGTTTTGGAGGGGGAGAAACACCACATTTTACACAGCTAATAATAAATAAGCTGTCAGGCAGCAGCACCCGGTGGGGCTGGGCAGGTTGTGTCTCCTGACAGGGTTCCCTGGTGTTTGGTTGCAGGGCCATGACTGCTGCCCCATGCTCTTTAACTGTGACGACCGTGGCCTGCTGACCTTCGTTTCCAAACTAGACATTCCAAAACAGAGCATCCAGCGCAACATTTCCGCCATGGAGCGCTTCCGGAACATGGATAAAAGAGCCACCACGGAAGATCGCAACACCACCCTGGAGACCCTGCACCAAAACAGTATAACGTGAGTGCCCTGCTGCCAGGACGAGGGGAGGGAATGCTCTCCCTGTCAGTTTGGTTTCCTGGGATGTTCTGCAAACCTTGCTCTACCAGTATCCCCTTTTCCTTGTAGTTTTTCCCTAACACCTGCCTCTTTCTAGGACTTAACATGGAGGCTGGAGTTAATCATTGACATGGTGTGCATGCTTCTCCTGTTTGCTCGTGACTGATGTGCTCTGTAACCTGGACACAGCTTATCTTATCAAATATGTGGATAGTTGCCCAAGAGGCTGGTGGCACTGTGCAAAATCTAGGCAGCAAAATCCACCTCAAACAGGAATTCACATCCCAGCTTCCTGTTTCAAGATGTTATTGCCACGTGTATTTAGTTATTATGTATTACTGTTTTTAAAGTGAAAGAAAAGAAATTTGAGTCAGATATATGGAGAATATTCTTCCCTGTGAAGGTCCTGAAGCAGATTGCCCAGAGAAGCTGTGACTGCCCCATCCCTGGAAGTGTCCAAAGCCAGGTGGGATGGGGCTTGGAGCAACCTGGGCTAGTGGAAGGTGTCCCTGCCCATGGCAGGGGGTGGATCTTTAAGGTCCCTTCCAGACCAAACCATTCCATGATTCTGTTGATCAAAAGGATTGATCCAAGTTAATTGAGTAAAGTATCCCTTCATTTTAAAAAAGCACATGATCCCAGAGGATGTTGGGCAGTTCATGTTAATTCAAGGAAAACATTTCAGCTGCAGCCACCAGGCCTTAAAAGAGCTCTCAGCATCCTTTTCTTGGCTTATTTTTCTGAGGCATTTGACCAAAAATCTGGTGTAAGCTCTGGTATACTCATGTCTCCATCTGAAAGAGTAGGAGTAGAATTCAACCCAAATTTTCCCAGCTTTCTGGCTCTCTGTAATGGGTGTCAGAGCTCTCACTCTCTGTTTGCAGCCAAGTGTCTATTTATGAGATAGACAAACGGGATTGTCGGAAATTCTGCACCACCGGCATCGATGGAGCAATGACCATCTGGGATTTCAAGGTAAAAACATGCTCTTACTACTGTGTTTATGTGAACTAGCTGGGGTGGGGTTTTATTTTTTGATCTCTTAAGATCAACTCCTGGGGCTCAGCCCTAAGGCAGGTTTCATTAGCAGCAGGAAATCCTGACAGGAATATTCGAGACTGTTTAGTGAACTCCGTAAGGAAAACAGATCCAAGAATCAACATAAATGCAGATGCACTTTGTTTAGCAGATGGTGCTTATACAGACTTCATTTTTTAATGGAATTACTTAATGTCCCTGTCGGAATTCCCACCAATTCTTTTCTTCTCCAGCCTCAGCCACAGTTGGGCTGGAATACTCATAACCCATTGCCTCTTCCTGCTCCCATCCCATGGGACTCTGCTCCCTGTTCTACTGCAGAACACGGTCCTGCCCTCTCAGAATTAACTTACCAAAGTAGTAAGAAGTTGCCTCAAGCAGTTGGAAAATGCAATAAAGATCCTTAAAGGATTTAATGATGCCCATGCTTGCTTTGCTGAAGCCCAGCCGACAGAGGTCTCTGCCGGCCTTCCTAAAATTCCTGGGATCTGGTTTGGGAAAAGAATGGGTTGTCTGTGTTCTGTGATGCCAGAAAGTTCTGGAGGAGCCAGAGAAGAGATTGAGGTGATCTATAAGCTGCTTTAGTGCAGCTTCAGGTCTGTATCTCTAGTTTATATATGCCTGAGTTTGAAAGGAATGACTGTTGTGGTCTCTGGCTCTTGAATTAGGATGAAATTCTTTCCTTTACAAGGAAATTCTTCCCTGTGAGGGTGGGGAGGCCCTGGCACAGGTTGCCCAGAGAAGCTGTGGCTGCCCCATCCCTGGAAGTGTCCAAGGCCAGGTTGGATGGGGCTTGGAGCACCCTGGGCTGGTGGAAGGTGTCCCTGCCCATGGCAGGGGGTGGAACTGGAGTATCTTTAAGATCCTTTCCAACCCAAACCATTCCATGAATCTATAAATAGGAGTCTAATCTCAAGTACTGGGTTTTTTTACTTGTTTTCTTAGCATTTACACTGAGTTATTTAACACAAATTGCTGCATAGTGATTAAGATTTTTCTCTTTCAAGACCTTGGAGTCCTCCATTCAAGGGCTACGAATCATGTAAGGATGGATCTCCACGCTCTAGCAGGACAAACTGCTTGACAGAATGCAGCTCCCACATCTGCACAAACCTGAAAAGGGAGGAGGAGGAAGGTGAAATGTTTGGAAACACTGAGAAAATACGGCTTGACAGATTTTCCTTTGAATCTAAATTTGGTGAATTGTGTTGGTTTCAAAATCAGCTGTGATTGTTCCTTTTTTTTTTTTTTTTTTTTTTTTTTTTTTTTTTTTTGTTGTTTTTTTTTTTCTTTTTTTTTTTTATTTTGTTTTGTTTTGGTTGGTTGTTTCATTCCATTCTTTACCAAAGCTGCTCCTTAAGTAGTTTATTGCAGGAAGTTGTGAATCACTAACTTAAAAGGGGAATTTTATGTAAATTGTCTGCTAGAAATAATAATAATAATAATAATAAAAAAGAGAAAAACTGATTCTTTGCTTTGATGCTCATTGGTGGCGATTAAAAAAGGGATGTTAAGGGAATTAATTGGGAGAGAGAAGGAATGGGAAGACCCTGCACTGATACTTTATGGCCTTAAAACAAGCAAAGTTCATCTTAACTGAAAGTTTCTCAGAGTTGATAGAGGAAGACCTGGAGTTCTGACCTGATGATCTGGATGTGAAAGTTCAGATGAACTTCTTCCTGGGAAATTGTTCCCTTGAGGTAATGATTTTGGAGAATGAATTATTTTATCCTACTACTCTGAATTCTGGCTGGCTGGCATTTAATCCATAATAACAGCAAATTAACCTGAATGTCTTTTTTTTTATTGTCTGCTCAGTGGGCCACAGTTTTTCCCAAAGGCAAATGACTGGAATTATTTGTAGTTCCCTTCTGGGATTGGTTCCAGCCCTGCTCCCAGTGCAGTGCCCAGGGGATGAGGCGAAGGGCTACGTGTGGAAAGTGAGGCAAAAATCTGCTGAGCCAAATGAAAAGCAAATGACTTTGTAAGTCCCTGAAGCTGCCCAGGCCTGGGTGTTGTGTAGAGCTTGGCCTGTAAGGTCCTGTGTTTATAGTGACAGGTGGGGAATGAGGCACCTGCCAGAGGTGTCACTGTGGTCTGGCTTCAGTGCAGGGCCTTTGACTCCAGGAACCTTTTGCAGTTCAGCTCTGAGCCTCGGGGGCTCACAGAGGCATTTGCACATATTTCACTCACAGGTCTGGTTCCCCCTCCCTGTGTTGCCTTGAGGCTGGGGCAGGCTGTGCTCTGAGGGGGTGAGCTGGCTCATGGCATTGCTTTACAAGGGTCAGGACTCGTTTCTGTTGAAAATGCAGAAGTGTGTTAAAAAAAACCCCCAGTGACTATGTTTACCACTTCCTCTGGAACCAGAGTTGCTTCATACATACCCTGCTTGTTTCTCAGCTCGGGGTGGCTGAAAGGGGAGGGTGGAAGATCAGCTCACAAAGTGACAACTCCTATTCTGCACTGCAGAGCTGGATCCTTGTCAGGTGCTGGGCTGACTGGTTTTCCAGTTCCTTGTGGTTTCCTTGTGTCTCCCACCTTCCTCCCTTGGCAGTCAGGTGTGGCTTTGCACTTTCCTCTCCCTTCTAAACATAAAATAATGAGTGTTTAACCTCTGCTCGTCCCGCAGTCTGGGGATCTGGTGTGTAGGATGGCTGGGGTGGGTGGGGTTTGTCAGCTGGGACACAGGATAATGGAGTTTAGTGTCCTGTGGAGCAGATTGACCCTGGATGGACAGAGGAGCACGAATTTGGCTTTGTCCATCTTAGTATGGACTATTAGATGTTTATCTCTCACAGGCAGCAATGATATTGTTTCTGGACTCACTTTGAAAGGTTGGTGGTTTATTTCCAAAAAGTATTTAAAAAAAAATTCTAAAATATGTGGTCCAGGTAACATAAAAAAGGATGGAAAAATCACCTGATGAGAGAGGGGAGAAAATGGATCTCAGTGTTTATGCCTGGGGCCGAGAAGGGACCCTGCCTTCCCTGCAAAGCTGCTGTCCCAGTCCTGCAGAGTCCCTCGGGGCGGGAAGGGGTGAGTGCATCCCCCTGCTCAGGGAGGGAAGGGGTGAGAAACTGAAGCCCATCTCTCCTTCCCAGAGCTTCCAGCAGGAGCTGAGCTACCCTGCCCGGCCGGGAACGGGATGAAAATGAGTTGCTCTGAAGCAGGAGGGAAAAACCTCGAGGGGTGGATGGGTGGCTGGTGGGTGGGGGCCCCGGCTCGGTGACCCGGCCTGGGCTGGGGTCCCAATGGGCTCCGTGGGCTGCAGGAACCGGCAGCAGCTGCTCCGGGGGCGGCCGGATCTCGGCTCCGTGGATCTCCCCGGCCGTGGGAGGCGATGCCGACGGGAGTCTCGCCCCGGGTGGGCTCCAGACTCAGCTGTTCCCTGCTCCAGGCCAGCACCGGGAGGCAGGCAGGGTGTCCCCATCCCTCCGAAACGCGTCAGGGACCAGACGGTGAACAACACTCCCGCGGCCAGCGGGGGAGGACGGGGATCCTTCCCCTCTGTTCTCCCGGCTGTGTCCTTCCCTCGTACCCCCGGGGCGCGTTGCGCACATCCCACCGGGATCCCGGCGGGAGCATCCCGGGGCCGGTGTCCCGACCACGTGCGGCGATGGAGCGGCCCTGGCCCGCAGGCACAGGGGCAGGGCGGCCGCAGAGCTGCTGTGCGCTCCCCCAACGCCCACGTAAGGAAGTGGTTGCATTTCTCGGAGAGGAAAAGGGAAGTCGGGCAGCCTCGGCGGGGCAGGCACAGCCCCCGCCGCTCGCTCGGGGCTGCGTTCGTGTCGACTGCCCAGAGTCCATGAACGAGCCCCGCCGTCCATGAACTGAGCCCGGCCCGCGCTGCTCCGCAAGGTAAGGACGGGGAGGCAGCTCTGCCATCCCAGCGAGGACCTGGGGCTGTCCCCTGGGGCTGTGGCTGTCACCGCTCCTGCTCCTCCCATCCTGCTAGGGGGGACGTCGGGCATGGGGGTGCAGGCAGCCTCTTGCCTCGTGTGAGCTTTGCTGTCGCTGCGTTTTGGATGTTTGGGGTCCCCCCCCGATTTGGCAGCAAGTTTGAGGTTTTTCCTCTTGCTGGAGGTCTGACAGTTGTGAAGGGAGGTTGGGGTGGGGGGTGAAAAGGGTCCTTCTTGGGGGTCCTGTCGTGGTTGGTGCCGGCAGAACCAGAGCTGCCACAATCTGTCCTCTCCTCGGGAATCAGCTGCTCCCTGCTTTGCCCACCTCGAAGAGGAGGAGGGTCCGAGCTGCCCTCCCTCTGCCCGGGGACGGTGATGTCCCCCCAGGGCCAGGCGGGCTCCTGGGGCACCCCCAGCCAATACTGGGGACCGAGGATGTCCCCAACCTGGCTGGCAGGAGCACAGGGGGGTGACAACCTGAGCTTCCTGAGGGAGCAGAGGGTCTCCCGGGGGTCACTGCCGGGGGCTTGGCAGTGCAGGGGGCCCACCATGGTGGCCGGGGGGAGAGTTCCAAGGGGTCCTGCAGCTCCCGGCGGGATCCTCCCCGTGCCCCCGCACTGGTGGGTGCTCCCAAGAACCCAAAATACAGCTCCTCTGGTGCGTAGCTTCCTCCAGGGAAGGGACTGGGAGGAGCCCCCAGCGCTCAGCTCTGCCAAGGTTTGGTTATCTCCTCCAAGGATGTTTCCGAACTGCTTGGACTGGCCGGGGAGATAACGGAGCTGCTCCGAGTCCCAATCCCGCCCTGTCTGGCCTTTGGAAAATTCCAATTTTCCTCCCTTGCGAGCTCCTGTGTCGAGCAGGGGGACAGCCACAGCCCCTCCAATGCTCTTTCCTGCTGGGGAAGGGGCTGCCAAGCCTCTGTGGGTCACCCCAGGGTGGGACCTTCCCTCAGGGAACTGGTTGTAAATGGGCTGTGGGGGAAATGAAACACCAACCGCTGCAGGGAGGGACTGGAGTATGAAGGGCTGAGCAGCTCTCGCTCCTTCCTGAGGCGGCCTCCACTCCTGGCATGGCAGCTGACCTCATCCCTTCAGGGTAGCATCAAACCAGGGAGCAGCAGGACCCCCAGGGAGGAGGGTTTATGCCTCTGAGCATCCAAACCACCTGAAGAAAATCAAAGCATCGCTGTTTTCTTAGCGAACATCGAGGCCGGAAAGCACCGCGGCGTGCTCTGCCTCCCATCCCTCCTCCTGGGAGCTGTTTCAGCTGGGTCCTGGTTTCAGCCAAGTCCCCATTTCATGTGTTTTCCCTCTCCTGAGGGAACAGCAGTGTCCCCGTTGCGCTGATTTTATCTGTCCCTCATGGTGCTGCTCCATCGGGCACCCGGTGGCAGCAGCTTTATACCCCCTTGGGTCACCCCGTGCTGCATCCCAAGGGGATCAGCTGGGATAGGGCAGCTGCCTGCTCATCCACACCCATGTCCTTGGCCTGTGGGGATGGGTGTTTCTTCAGGGGCTCGACTGTGGGGTGTGTGACAGCAGGGCTTGTGCTGTGTGTTGGCATTGGGACTTCTCCTCATGCAGCAGGCAGGTGATGGAGCTCTTTGCATTTTCTTTTCCCCAGCCCAGGGACGGAGCTTTGCTAGGAGGGACTTTTTTCCTTCCCCTGTAACCGTTTTCAGCTGCCAAAGAAAACGGGACGTGTTCGGGGAGTTCCCAAAATAGCTGAGAGCAAGCTGTGAGTAATCCCCGTCGGTTACGCCCTGGCGAGGTGTTTCCCTACATCCCTGCATTCCCTCAGCGGGATGGCCAGGGGGCTGTGGGGCTGTGACGCTGCTCCAAGCTCTTCCTGGGCCCGTGGCACCTGGGGGGGGCTTGCGGGAAGCTGCTCCATCCGGTGACACCGGAGCAGTTGGTGGGGACCAGCAGGAACGGTGGGAGCTCAGCCAGAAGGGATTAGTCACGGGGACTGAGCACGGATGGGATGGAGCTGCCTCCGTGGGGCTTTGGCACTTCCTACAGGAGAGGTGGGGAAGGAGGAAGTGGATCTGGCTGTGTGGGGATGGAGAGAGGAGGTGCTGCCCGTGGTGGGACACTCAGGATGCACACAGGGTCCCTGTGTGCCCAGCCATCTCCTGCCCATGGAGCTCCAGCCAGCTGGGGCAGGAGCTGGTGGTGGGATTTTGGAAGTCTCTGGAAGCAAACAGTCTCTGAGCTTGGAAATCCTCAGGGAAACCCTCTCCCCAGCAGAGAGGGGACACAGCGGGCTGTGACACAGGGCTGATCCTGGTGGGAGGGATCAGTCAGTGGGTCTGGGAGCTGGGAGTCTCTTGTCCCAGTGGCTGGAGCAGCATGTCCTGACCAGGCACGGGGGTCTCTCCCTGTTCCCAGCCCGTGAGCCATGGCCTACCACAGCTTCCTGCTGGAGCCCATCAGCTGCCATGCCTGGAACAAGGACCGGACCCGTAAGTACGGCCGGGGCACCCCATCCCAAAATACCCAGGGATAACCCGACTGTCCTGGCTAAACATCCCTGAGGTGGGAGATGCTCCTGGGACAGGGCAGAGATGGGTTTGGGGATGTAAATCCTGCCACAGACGGATGTGGGGGTGGGACAGCACATGACCCCCTGTATCCCCCAGATCCCTCTGCTGGGATAGAGCCTGGCACAGGGACAGAGCCTGGAGCAGCACAGTGTCCGGCCCAGAGGCACCGCGGGGCGTGGGGAGGGAGGGACGGAGCGCGGAGCAGAGCAGAGCGGGGCCGGGTGACACACGGCCGATGGCATTTCCCGACCGCGGCACAGGGGATGTGGGAGAACAAAAAGGGCTTTCTCTGCTGCCTCCAGACAGGAGGGGTGGGATGGGGCTGTACTCGGGAGCTGTGCGCCTGCAGCCATCTCGTGTCCTGTCCTATCCCATCCCATCCCTAATCCCACCAGCCCCATGGGATCCCTCTCTAGGGAAAGCAGGACACTGGGCTCTTGGGTCTGGGGTTCTCTCTTCCCTTGGGGACAACTTGCAGCATCAGGGCAGTGCAGGGCCAGGGCTGGGGGGCTTGGTGGGACCCCCCTTGCCATGCAGGGGGACCTGGAGCCCAACAAGGGGCAGGTGGGGCTTTCCTGGCCCTGCTGCCCCCACAGAGCCTGTGACCCGGGGGGGGCTTTGCTCTGGCCCTGTCGCCCCCAGAGATCGCCCTGTGCCCCAACAACCACGAGGTTCACATTTACCGCAAGGATGGGGCCAAGTGGAGCAAAATCCACGAGCTGAAGGAGCACAACGGGCAGGTGACAGGTGAGTCCCAGCTGACCGAGGGGATGGGGACACAGGTGGTGGGTGGCCCTGCCCTGGAGCTGCTCCCAGCCCAGCTTGTGGCATCAGGAGCTCCTGGTGCAGCAGAGGGAGCAGGTTGTGTCCAGCTCTTCTGGCCCCGACCTGGCATATCAGAAGGCACCTGGGGTGGGATGGGAGAGATGGGGAGGCATAAGGTGGGATGAGATGACTGGGGTGGGATAGAATGGATGGGTGGATGGGAAAGGATATGGATAGATGGAAGTGATGGGTGGGATGGACTGGGATGGGAAAGGATGGGGTGAGAGGGGAAGGACGGGTGGGAGAAATGGGGTGGAGTGGGTTGGGATGATATGGGAGGGATGGGAAGGGAAGGGACGGAGTGGGGTGGGATGAGATGGATGGATGGATGGATGACAGACATAGGAGAGATGGGTTGGGATGGAGTGGAATGGTGTGGGAGGGATGGGGAGGGAGAGGGTGAGGAGGGGTGGAATTAGATGAATGGGAGAGATGGGGTGGGTTGGGTTGACATGGAATGCTTTGAGGTGGGAAGGGATGGGGTGGCATCACTTGGGAGGATGTGGGAGTAGAGTAAAGAAGGACTCTGGAGCAGAGACCACCCAGAACAACTCTGCCTTCAAACAGCCCCCAGCCCGGAGTGACCCCTCCCCATTCCCATTCCCGTTCCCATGGCTCCCTGGGCCACCATCACCCTGCTTTACCTTCCAGGCATCGACTGGGCCCCTGAGAGCAACCGGCTGGTGACGTGCGGGACCGACCGCAACGCCTACGTGTGGACCCTGAAGGGCAACGTGTGGAAGCCCACCCTGGTGATCCTGAGGATCAACCGGGCCGCCCGCTGCGTCAAGTGGAGCCCCAAGGAGAACAAGTTCGCCGTGGGCAGCGGCTCCAGGCTCATCTCCATCTGCTACTTCGAGCAGGAGAACGACTGGTGAGGATCCGGCACGGTCTTGGTGGGTCTGTCCTGGGGGAGATGGGGGGATGGATGGGTGGGGGGATGGATGGATGAGTGAGTGGATGGATGGGTGGGTGGATGTGGTGTTTGGATGGATGAATGGATGAATGGTTGGATGGATGGGTGGATGGATGAATAGATGAATGAATAGATGGATGAATGAGATCGATGAANATGGATGGGTGGGGGGATGGATGGATGAGTGAGTGGATGGATGGGTGGGTGGATGTGGTGTTTGGATGGATGAATGGATGAATGGTTGGATGGATGGGTGGATGGATGAATAGATGAATGAATAGATGGATGAATGAGATCGATGAATGAGATGGGTGAATGAGATGGATGGGAGATGCAGGATGGATTAGAAGATAGAAGACTGGAGGAGCTGGAGGTAAGAGATGAGGGAGATAGAGAGGAGCTGGAGACAGACAGGGAGATGGAGAGATGGACTCCACGTGCCTGAGCTGCTACTGCAGGACGGTGGCCCAGGGCAGCTTCTGGGGCACTTGGAGTGTTCACCACCCTCATCCACCCCCCTGACAACCCAGTGGGGTTCCTGGGGGAGGCGATGCTGCCCCCTGATGCCAAGCCCTCTCCATGCAGGTGGGTTTGCAAGCACATCAAGAAGCCCATCCGCTCCACAGTGCTCAGCCTCGACTGGCACCCCAACAATGTCCTCCTGGCCGCCGGCTCCTGCGACTTCAAGTGCCGGTGAGGAGCAGGGGGGTGGGTGACCAGTGGGGCTGAGTGAGGGGACCCCCAAGGATGGGTTGGGGTCACACCCTGGCACAGCACAGAGCTGTGCAGGGCAGCCCAGCGCCCTGGATCGTGTGTGGGGAAGGCTTCACCTCCGGGGTGCTGTTTGGAGCAGGGAGTGGAGCACAGGGGAGATGCAGGGAGGTCTGGGGGTGCCCTGGGGATGATCCCAGCGTTACAGCACCCATGTGAGACCCCACGGGCTCTGCTGGGGAAACGGAGGCGTTCAGGGAGGAGGGATGGACACGGCACAGGTGCTGTGCCCGGGGACACACGGCAGCACTGTCACCCTCCCTCCCAGGATCTTCTCAGCCTACATCAAGGAGGTGGAGGAGCGGCCCAGCCCCACCCCGTGGGGCTCCAAGATGCCCTTTGGGGAGCTGATGTTCGAGTCCAGCAGCAGCTGTGGGTGGGTGCACAGCATCTGCTTCTCGGCCAGCGGGTCCCGCGTGGCCTGGGTGAGCCACGACAGCACCCTGTGCCTCGCTGATGCCGGCAGGAAGATGGGGTAAGCAGGGCTGGGGAGGGCAGGGGGACAGGGGGGACCGGGCTGGGGGTGGTAGGGCAGGGGTTGATCCCCAGACTGACCTCGGGGTGGGGGTATCTGGGTTGGGTTGGGCCAAGAGCGTTCCCAGAGCATCCCTGTGTGTGGGTGGGGGAGACGGAGGGGTCCAGGCCTGGGAGCTGGGACAGACCTAGAGCATCCCTGGAGGGTTGCCAGGTATCCCTAGAGCATTCCTGGGTATCCCAGAGCATCCCTGGGTCTCCCCAAGCATTCCTGGTTTTCCCCAGAGCATTCCTGTGTGTGGGTGGGGGAGATGGAGGGGTCCATCCCCATGAGCTGGGACAGTCCTAGAGTGTCCCTGTAGTATTCCTGGATATCCCTGAGCATCCCTGGGTATTGCCAAGCATTCCTGGGTATCCCCAGAACATCTGGGCACATGGGTAGGGGAGACAGAGGGGTCCAGCACTGCAAGTGGGTGAGGGAGATGGAAGGGTTCAGCCTCAGGAGCTGGGACAGTCCTGGGGCATCCCTAGAGCACACCTGGATATCTCTGAGCATCCCCAAGCATCCCTGGGTATCCTTGGAGCATCCCAGTACATGAGTGGGTAGACAGAGGGGTCCAGGGCTGTGAGGTGGGATTGCCCTAGAGCTGGGACACCCCTGGAGCATTCCTAGAGCCCCATGGATGGAGGAGGCAGCGGGTGCTCTCGTAGTCTTGTGGCTTCCACCTGTGTGACGAGCTGTGCCAGTCTCAGGGCAGAGGCTGCAGCTCAGCTCCCTGCCAACCTCCTGCCTCGCAGCGTTGCCACCCTGTGCACCGAGACCCTGCCCCTCCTGGCTGTCACCTTCATCACCGAGAACAGCCTGGTGGCCGCGGTGAGTCCGGGCGGGGGCACGGGGTGGGCACGGGGTGGGCACCGTGGCCAGAGGGTGCTGAGCAGGGCGGGCTGTTCCCCAGGGCCACGACTGCTGCCCGATGCTGTTCACCTACGAGGAGAGCCAGGGCACCCTGACCTTCGGGGGGAAGCTGGATGTCCCCAAGCAGAGCTCCCAGCGCGGCCTCACCGCCCGCGAGCGCTTCCAGAACCTGGACAAGAAGGCGAGCTCGGACACGGCCAACGCCACGCTGGACACCCTGCACAAGAACAGCATCAGGTGAGGGCTGGGCTGAAGGGTGCAGGGACAGGCTCGGGGTCACCTCAGGGTTGAGGACCCCTGAGCATCCCCTGCGTGTGCTGCTGCCCGGCCTGGGAGCTGGGATAGCCTTGGAGCACCCTTGGGTATCCCTGGAGCATCCCTGAAGATTCCTGTAAACAAGTGAGAGAGATTAAAAGATTCAGCAGGAGGAGCTGGGTCAGGCCTGGATATCCCTGAGTTTCCCTGGGTATCCCCAGAGCATCCCTGCAGGTGGGTGGGGGAAATAGAGGGGTCCAGTCCCAGAAGCCGGGACAGTCCTGGAGCATCCCCAAAGCACACCTGGATATCTCTGAGCATCCCTGGATATCTCTGAGCATCCCTGGCTACCCCCAGTGCCTCCCTGCACATGGGTGGGGGAGAGGAGGGGGTCCAGCCCCACTCCCACCCGTGGCTGCCCGGCAGCTCCAAGGGCTCAGCAGGAACCTTGGATTCACTGATTCCTGCTGCCTCTTTGCACCCACAGCCAGATCTCGGTGCTGGTGGGTGGGAAGGACAAGTGCTCCCAGTTCTGCACCACGGGGATGGACGGTGGCATGAGCATCTGGGATGTGAAGGTGAGGTGTCCCCACAGACCCCCTGAACTCAGAGCACCCAATGTTGAACCCTCATTAGCCACAGCTCTAATTGCAATCCCTCACCCTGTGGTGTTGGGGCCCATCCTGTCCCACAGTCCTGGGTGGGGGACACCCCTGGGTGGCACTTTCACAGCTCTCCATCAGAGGGGGGTGATGCCAGCCTTGCATAGGGATCCAATACCCTCTCTTGGCTTCAGCTTTGCCCACAGGGCTTGGAAAGTGAGCCCAAACCAGCCAAAGTTGGGATCTTCCCCCCACAGGGATGGAAGGGTTGCCATGCCAGGGGACAGCTTCCCTCCCAGTTCCCTTCACTTTCAGCTCCCCAACCACCTCCAGCTGCCTTGGAAAGCAAAGAGCTGCTGCTGAACAACCTCCCATTTCATTTCAGAGCCTGGAATCGGCGCTGAAGGATCTCAAGATCAAATGAAGGAGCCCCCCAGGAAGGGCATCCTGGCTGCCCCTGCTCTGCCACCCCACCTGCTTCCCCCTGCCAGCCCCTTGTGCCACAGAACCCCCCTGTGCCACACGAGCCCCCTGTGCCACGATGCCACCAGCTCAGTCCCTGCTGCCAGCCAGCCCCGGCGGCTGCTCTCAGAGAAAACCTTTTTGTTTTTTACTATTTTTGTTAAAATCCTTCCTGATGCTGGTCATACATCGCTTACAAAACAGAAAATAAAGTTAAGGATTTTCCTGGATAAATCCAAAGGGGTTTTCTTTGCACTTTTTTAGAACAAGTTCAGTGTGAACACGTGGGGCTGAGCCACATCTCACCACAGGTGGTCACATCCTTTCTGCCACCAGTTCTGAGGATGAATCAGGACACTGGAGATAAGTGGGATATCATTTCCCCATTCCCTACTTCAGCACCATTTCAAAACAGGATTGGTGTGAGGAAGAAGGTGGTGGAGGGGATGGAGGGTGCCAGGGGGTGCAGGTTTCCCATACTCAGAGCTCCCCTGGACACCAGCCAAGTCCCATCAGGTGCACAATTCCCAACCCTGGGAACCAGCTCGGAGACCTTGGGCTGCCAAACTAATCCTGCCCCTTTCCAGCCTGTCATCACAGGCTGCCAGGGAATTCTGATCAGAGCAAGTGACCAACTTCCACCTTCCTCATCCCCAGCTTGAGGCAGGAACAGTCTCACCTCACAGCCGAAGCAGGAGGACAAAGCTGCTCCCACAATGCCAAGGAGCCTTGAAGTAGCTGTAAAGACAATGGATAAATCTTCCCCCATTGCAGTGCAGGGTATAATTAACGTGGTAAACACTGGGCAGGGCCACACAGGGCAGAGGCATAACAAGGAGTACCTGGGTTCCACTCACTCATCATCCACAGCTTCCTATCCCAAATCACACCTTGGGCCCAGGAGCAAGGGCTGGGGGAGCAGCTCTAGGGCTCAGGCCATGATCCACGTACAGAGGTGATCCAACATTCCCAGGAAAGCAGCTCCCCACTGTGGTTTCAGCAGCAGCTCACAGTGACTCCCAGTGCTCTGAGCCCTGGGGCTGGATCTCCTCCAGCCTTCAGGGAGCGAGTCTGGGAAGCACTGGTGTCCCAGAACAGGCTGGCAGCAGGACTCCCAGACTTCCTGGGGTGCAGGAGGTTGGAGTATCTCCCCTTCCCCTCCAGCAGCCCTACACTGAGACAGGACATGTGACAGGGTGACAGTTCGGTGACTGCCCTTCTGACACAGTGACTGGGCCAGACAGCACCCTGAGGGCAACTGTTCCCTCCTCCCTGGTGAACAGATTGTGCAAGACATCCATCAAAAACAGCAGGGAAAGCTCTTCCCCCTCAGGCTGCATGGGCTGAACCTGGAGCCAAACTCCACCCCACCAACAGCAGCTGCAGGAGTCCCCCAGCCCCCCTGAGCTGTGCCCTTCACACACACACAAGGCCACAGCAGTTCTGATAACTTACAGTTTAATCAGCCAAATATACAAGTTCTGTTGTTGTTTTTTAAACTTGATCAAGTTTGGTTGTTTTGTTTTGTTTTTTCCCATCTGGATCTGACACAATAAATGTTTGCTTTTTCTCCTTTGAACAAAGGATGATGTGGTTAAAAACTGGCACTATCCCTAATAAAGAGGAGAAAAAAGAAAAATGAAGAGGAGGGAAAAGGGGAGACTGGCTGCAAGAAAGGAGGGATGACTCCGGGAAGGAACGGCACTCCAGATGTCCATGAAGTCAGGCTCCCAGCTTGTGCTGCAACGCCCTGCAGCAAAATTTGATGGGCTCTTTGCCCAACTGGATTCCTCAGATACATTATCCTTTGGGATTTGATACCAAGTCAGTTCCCCACCCCATGCCCCACCCCACAACGACCCCACAATCTATTTTCTTGCNGAACTGTTACAGGGAACTGCTGTTCAGCACAGCTCTGCACTGCAGAGAGCAGCTGCCCCTAACCCCAAATGGAAATCTGTGCCAGGATGAGGACAAACACATCGTCAGTGTCTCTTGGAGGGGGAGGTGACGTGGATGCTGCAGGACACCCCGCGTGGCATCGATGGAAGGCGACACGGCAGAGCTCCCGGCAGGACCAGGCACAGTTCCCTGGTGTTTCCTCCTCTTGCATGGCCTGTGCTTACTTGTTAAGGGATAGTGACTGCAGTCTTTTACCTGCCATGGCCGCTTCGTCTTTTGCTGGGGGAGGAAAACAACAGTTTCATCGTTTCAGGGACTGGGGGTGGGTTGGAAGCCCCCGGGACTGAAATCCTGCCAGAAAAGGGAAAAAAAAATCCCACCCTCCCCACCAATCCCTGGTAGGTCCCCAAAGGGAAGAGGCACAGCTCCCACTTGAGTGTTCCCTTCTACCTGGGCTCTCTTAAGGCATCCACAAATCACCCTGATGCTGGTGCCCAAAAATCTCTGTTGAGATTCGACAAGCTGCACTGTCAGACTTCTGGTTCACACCTCCCAGAGCTATGGAAAGGCCAGGAAGGGAAGGAATGCTCCAAACTCCCTGGGCAGATCAGATTCCCCAGCATGCAAAGAAGGTAAATCACAGCCAGGAACCTGCTGAACCCCTGAACTGGAGCCAGCACTGCCTGGGAGGCACAGGACAATATGGATAAAGGGAAACGCCCTTCTCTCTTGCCCTGCTCCCTGTTCAGGTGTCTGAGAGCTTTATAAATCTAGAGCTTTATAAATCTAGAGCTTTATAAATCCACAGCTTTATAAATCTAGAGCTTTATAAATCTAGAGCTTTATAAATCCAGAGCTTTATGAGAAGGAAACAGCTGAACCTGATTTTGCTGAGGGGAGTTGTGAGAACACTCAGCAACACCCCAGAGGCTCAGGAGATGAGGGATTAGCACGTGTGACATGGGAAATGATGGCTCTTGGCACTGCAGCCGTGGCACAGACAAGTAGGAGGGTGTGATTAATTGCTCTCTAACCTTTCCTTTCCTCTTCTTTCTTTCTGGCAGCTTCTTCCCTTTGCTTCCGGATGATGGCCAGTCGGGCAAGGTCTGCCTTGGCTTGCTCTGTTTTCCCAGCAAGGTGCATTTTCATGTATCTTTCTTTTGCCTTTTGTTTCTCTATTTCCTCTCTGTTTGAGGGGAAAAAAACAAAACAGTCACCAGAGTATCCAGGGAGGTACACAGCTACAGGCAGAGTGGGGGAGGCTTCCAACTGGGAAGGATGGTGAGGACAGACATGGATGACCCACCAAAACTTGGTGGGGGGTCCTACACCAGTTTTCAGGCACAGGTTCTATCTCTTGCAGGGTTTAACAGAGAGGAGGAGAGATTATTTCTACCTTCCTTCAGCTNCCACAAATCACCCTGATGCTGGTGCCCAAAAATCTCTGTTGAGATTCGACAAGCTGCACTGTCAGACTTCTGGTTCACACCTCCCAGAGCTATGGAAAGGCCAGGAAGGGAAGGAATGCTCCAAACTCCCTGGGCAGATCAGATTCCCCAGCATGCAAAGAAGGTAAATCACAGTCAGGAACCTGCTGAACCCCTGAACTGGAGCCAGCACTGCCTGGGAGGCACAGGACAATATGGATGTCAAGGGAAACTCCCTTCTCTCTTGCCCTGCTCCCTGTTCAGGTGTCTGAGAGCTTTATAAATCTAGAGATTTATAAATCTAGAGCTTTATAAATCCAGAGCTTTATGAGAAGGAAACAGCTGAACCTGATTTTGCTGAGGGGAGTTGTGAGAACACTCAGCAACACCCCAGAGGCTCAGGAGATGAGGGATTAGCACGTGTGACATGGGAAATGATGGCTCTTGGCACTGCAGCCGTGGCACAGACAAGTAGGAGGGTGTGATTAATTGCTCTCTAACCTTTCCTTTCCTCTTCTTTCTTTCTGGCAGCTTCTTCCCTTTGCTTCCGGATGATGGCCAGTCGGGCAAGGTCTGCCTTGGCTTGCTCTGTTTTCCCAGCAAGGTGCATTTTCATGTATCTTTCTTTTGCCTTTTGTTTCTCTATTTCCTCTCTGTTTGAGGGGAAAAAAACAAAACAGTCACCAGAGTATCCAGGGAGGTACACAGCTACAGGCAGAGTGGGGGAGGCTTCCAATTGGGAAGGATGGTGAGGACAGACATGGATGACCCACCAAAACTTGGTGGGGGGTCCTACACCAGTTTTCAGGCACAGGTTCTATCTCTTGCAGGGTTTAACAGAGAGGAGGAGAGATTATTTCTACCTTCCTTCAGCTAAATAAGGACATGGACACACAGAGTCAAATGAATTAGCCCCAGACCACAAAGTACTGTGACGTTTTTCCCAGCCTTACCCCCAAAGGTGTCCTGCTGAGGCAATCAATCCCAAACAACCAAAAAAAAAGCTTAAATCTTTCCCTCCAAAACTCGCCACTGATAAATGGAACTAGAAGATTAAACTTTGGTTTACACACTTGAAGAGTCTCCCTGAAACACCAACACCCACAGCAGGGAAACACCTCCCCGTGTGAAGCTGCTGCCACCAGCAAGGATGAAACTCCAGGGATGCACCAAATCCCAGCAAGGGAGCAGGGAAGACTCACCTCTCTCGCCGTGAGAGCTCCTTAGGTCCATCCAGGTCCAGCTGAGTTACTTTTTTGGTTGTCTGAATGACACGATTGGGGTTCTCGATGTCTATCAACCCTTCCACGCCTTTGCGCTTTTGCTGCAGGTCAAGAACAAGGAGGGGGGTTTAAATCCCACACTGGGTTATCTCAGAGCTCATCAAACACACTGCAAAGCACCCCAAAAGCACAACTCAAGAGGGTTTTACTGCCAGCCAGCCAAACCATTTATGAACCAAGACTGTTATCTCAGCATTTCAGCCTTTTAAAAACTCTTCTTGTCTTTCTATTTCATTTATAAACACACACGAGTTTTCATTCTGAGAACAAAATGCTGTCAAAGTGAGGCTTTTTGGGCTCCTAAAAACAGTTCTTCCATAAAATATTTATTATAGGTAGCTCTCAAACTCTTGAATCAAGTGCATGAATCTCCCCCTGGCCCAAGAATCTGGGTGGTGCCACTGCATGAAGTGCCCTGAGAATGACAGTACCTGATAATCCTCATCATCTTCATCACTCTCATCTGAATCTAAAGACTTCTTCTCCTTTTTGGGATCCCCTGTTGCTCCTTCACCTCCTTCTTCTTGCTCCTCTTCTTCCTATGGAACCACAGAAAATCAGAGGAAATGTATGTCAATAAAAAGCCCAAATCCAGCTCTTACAGGAGATGATTTTGGAGGGATGAGAGATGGCTCTGAGCACTGGTGTTCCCAACGTGGCCCTTATGTCACCAAGGGGGCCTGGCCACAGAACAAGAGCTCATCCTCAGAAGTAGGTGTGATCACCTGTGCCAGCAGTTCACGTTTTTTTAACTCTGCTGCTCCCTCTAACAGGAAAATGATTGTACAAGACACAACTGGCACTTTGTTCTGCCCAGATGAAAGATCTCCAGGAGAATTCTGCCCTGGCTTTCCAGTGCATAACATCTCACACTGGAAACTACACAGATGCAGCATGGAGCTGATCCCATCCTGGGTCTACATCAAGAAAAAAAACTTAGAGAAGAGCAAATTGACAGCCTCAACCAGAACATTATTATCCAAGGAATTATAGCCTTTTTTGCACAGCTTCCACCAGTCAGAAGCCTGGGAATTGATTTCTAGAAAGCATTAGAAGGTAAGATTAGAAGAACCAACACAGGTGTGAACAGATTGTTTTACCTCTGCCAACATCAAGCAACTGGCAAAGGGGATGAGCACGGGGCAGTAAGAGGAGTAATTTTGCTAATTTGGGGTTTTTTTAAGCTTTCCTTAATAAAATACTGTTGGATACCATCACTATATGACATGGATTGTCAAAAAAACAAACCCTTCTCAAAGAGCAGCTCTCTGGTTTGTTGAGAAACAAGACACATTTCAAGTAGGTCCTGCTTTTCTGTTCCACTTCCAGCTGGTATTTTTATTAACAGCATGGAAGCAGAGGACACTTATACAGTCTGGGAATGACATCACACTGGTAGGAGTTGGAATCATTTTGGAAAACAGGATCAGACTCATAAGTGGTTTCAGAACTTGGAAATACAGCATGAAACCAAGAAGATGGAATCAGAAAGTAACACAGAGCAGCTACACTTTGGAGAAGAAATCCAACACCAGGCTGGAATATGTGGCTAAGCAGCAAACCAAACAATCATCTCGAGTTCCAGCTGGGTAGAACATCAAAAAGGAGTCAACACTACGGCTCAGAACTGCCTGAAAGAGTCATCCTGGAGGTATTCATCAGTGCTTCCTACATGGGGTGGAATTATCCTCCCGTGGTCAGTGCTGGGAGGCCTCAGCTGGAATTGTGTGTTTGGGCTTAGGCAGCACTTTCAGAAAGTCACAGAAAAAGAGCAGTCAGAGTGTCACCAGAGCTCTGATAACCTGGGAATCAAGAGAGCAAGTGCTGCAAAAAGCAGCCATGGCTTTTAGGACACCAGTCAGGTCATGCAAGCAGGAGGAGCTGTTACAGTCCAACGCGGGGACACAGAAACACACCCAAAAAAAGGCCTCATGCCAGAAAACTCTCTCTCCCTGCAAGTCAGAAGCAAACAAGAAGATCATGTTTACAGGGAAAATTCAAAGGAGTTTGGTCCTTTAAGTCTAGAAGAGGGCAAATATAATAATTTCAACATACAGTAAGATGTCAAGATGCGAGTCCTTGTTCTCCAAAGCCAAGATGCAGAGCACAGATAAAAAAATTAGCTGACACTGGAGACTGGAATGATGAAACATGGGGAGAAAGCATCTCCAGGGCTGCTGAGTAATCAGCTCCCCTGTCCTTTAATCTTCAAATGGTGAACTGGATGGTCCACCACCCTCAGGAACCAGGCTGGATGACACCCTGCAGCCTCCCTAGCTGGGAATATTCAGAGTCCATGCTCTGATCACTGTTGGAAAGATCTTAGCAATGCCTGAGCTGCCATTGCTCCTGAGTCACAAGTAATCAGGCTGGACAAGCCAGGAATCGTGGCAGGAAGCACAAAGTGGAGTCAAACACATACCCTTGCCTTTTGCTTTTCTGCTTGGAGCTGGGCATCAATCTCTTCAGGACTCGTGTACTGTCTTGCTCGGCCTTTGTGGCCTCCTTTTCTACCTGCACAAAATAATAAAATTAACAAATGGGTTAGTGATGAGCATCCAGAAAGGTCTGTTCCTCCTGCAGCACTCTCTGGATTTTCAGTGCAGATTGGACAAACCAAAATAGCTCCTCTGATGGGACCTAAAGAACATAAAACCCCACACTGAACTTGGTGAAACGCTCCAAGATTTTTGGGTAAGATGCACAGAGAATTGGGATTATTGACATCACCCTTCCCTGCCTGCACTCGTGGCCTCTCTGATTCCCTTTCCAGGCTGCCAAGGGGTGCAGAGTCCCACAGCAGATCCCAGCTCCCTGCAGAGGGGGAATCACAGTGTGTTCCTGTGCTTACAACCAACATTCCCAAAGCTTGGCTCTGTTACCCTTCCCTTGCACTGAGGCTGTGCCAGGGGAAAATAGGAAGCTAACTGGACAAAAACTTTGGGAATGACAATGAGAGCTGAAGAAGCACTGTGAAAGGAGCCTCCATGTTTTACTGCTTCAGAAGGAAAAATAAAAACAAGCTCCAGGAACTGGGGAGTCAGCATGGCTGGCACTGCCTGGCTGAGATCTGCCCCAAGCTCCAAACTCTGGTATTAATGAACTGCTGAAGCCATTAATGATTCCTGCAAGTCACTGCTCACTTTATGTTCTTCCAGCCCAAAGAAATGGGAAGCACGTTGGACAGAGTCAGTCCACAGCTCTGAGAGAGGGAGACTGGCAAAAAGAAAACAACTCTGGCAAGGGAGCTCCTTGCTGCTGCAGCAGTCTTGGAAGGAGCAGGAAACCCTGGATCTCACTCACCCTCCTCACTTCACCTGTCCAGGACAACAGGAACCTCACGGTGATGGGGAGGGATGAGGATCATCCCTCCTTCCTTGGGACTGCCTGGGATCCATGGGAGACCTGCCACTGCTCTGTCACTGTGTGCTGTTGGACTGGGAGCACCAGGGCAGGCAGCCCCTGTGGGCTGTGAGCTTTGGAGATCCCACATTTCCTCACCAACTCTCCTGGCCCAGCAGAGACAAACTCTCACATGTTTCAGCTCAGCAGAAGCGGAGCTGTGGAATGAATTATCCCAAAATCTCCACTGTGAAGCCTTACAGACTCCAGAGATGTTTTACCATGAGGAACAGGGAAGCACAGACACCAGAGTTTTCTCCCTGCCCTCAGCTGGGGAGGCTCGTGGGCTCTCAAACCACAAGCACAACACGCTGCACACACAGACTGGTGTTTTCTGCTTGTCTGCTCCCACCATCCCACATGGCAACACTGACACCCTCTGGGAAGGGGATCTACCATGGGAATGCTCCGTAGGAGACATTACCTCACTGCCCAGCCCATGACATCACTCCAAATGGAGCAACACCGGGATCTCTGGCACACCAAGAGGGGACAGGCAGCTCCTCATCCAGCTGCTCCAGAATTCCACACGGGGCTGGGGACTGAGGAACACAAAACCCTCATCACTGCAAATAAACAGGGGTGATAAGGGGGGAAGCAACTAAACAGGAATTATTTTGTGCTAAAAGGCTGAAAAAAACAAATGGAAGAGTGAAGCTCATGAGAGGGATGGTGGGGAGCTCAGGGAGTGCAGGGCCAGGGCTCTGCTCCCAAAACCTCAGTCAGACACAGAGATTGCTGCTCCTACACCTGCCACTGACCACCTCAGTGCCTCAGTTTTCCCATCTGCAAAATAGGGATGATTCTCTTCCTCCTCTGTGAAGCACTTTTAAAAAGTCATCACCTGCAGATTTCACCTGCAGCAAAGCCCACTGTGCCAGGCACACCCTCAAGCACCTACGCCTTCAGCTTTAAACAGCAAAAATAAGAGATTTAAATGAAAGAGAATAGAAAGATACTGCTGGAATCACTTTTCTTTTAAATCAAGTTATCAAAAAAAAAAAACCCACACCAAAACCCCAAAATAATCAGAAATAATAATGTAACAAAATTTATTATTGGCTGATTAATGCTCTCCCTTTTATATTAAACAGTGAGTGCCACAATCCACTGACTGCCAACAACCCACTAATTCCCAATGACTTGGGCTTGGCGGGGGAGAAAACGATCAAAAGGTTTGAGGCAAACATTTAAAGCTGTGCAATGAAATAAAGAACAGGGAATCCTGGGTTACAGGACATTCAAATATGGAAAAAGGGGTTAAAACCGGCCCTCACAAAAACCACGTGAAAGCCACAGCCCCATCTACCAGCACCGTGCAGATGGGCAGAAAATGAGGTGGTTACAGAAAATCTAAACCGGGAACCGGGTCTGGCGCTCGAAGCCTGGGAAATGCTGATGAAATAAACGGCAGAGAAGGGGGAACGGGGAGGGCCGGTCCGCGTTCAACGTGTGCGACCGGGGTTTGCTGGAGCCAATTATGCAGATGGGACCCGTGGAGAAGGTTCTGGGTGGATCCAGCCCGGCCGTGACAGCCCCGTCAGCTCCTGAATCACACGAGGAGCGAGTCGGTGCCCGCTCGGGAACACCCAGAACGCGGCCACATCAAAGGAGCCGCGTCTGGAGCCCAAGAACCACCCGCGGGCCGGGACCCTCTGAGCCCCTTTCCTGCCCCCGAGCCCCCGGGATTCCCCCTCGGTGTGACCCCTCGGGACCCCCCTCCCCGCCAGCCCCAAGCCCCGTCCCGGGGGAGCGGCCGCGGCTCCGATGGCGGGGGGAGCACACCGGGAACACGGGGGGGG
>VYXB01002720.1:323510-405910 GCA_013397135.1 Pachyramphus minor
GGTGGGGACCCGGATGTGGCGGCGGGAGGGGCGGCGCCATGTTGGGAAGGTCACGGGCCCCTGGGCGGGACACGGAGTAACGGGTACGAACAGAGAGAGGGGAAGTTCAGATAGATATCGGGAAGAAATTCTTCCCTGTGAGGGCAGTGGGGGCCCGGCAGAGGTTGCCCGGAGAAGCTGAGGCTGCCTCATTCCTGGGAGTGTGCAAGGCCAGGTTGGACAGGGCTTGGAGCAACTTCAGCTAGTGGAAGGTGTCTCTGCCCATGGCAGGGGAGTGGAACGAGATGATCTTTAAGGTCCATTCCAACCCCTTAAAACGCTTATGATTCCATGATCTCCTCACTGGGGGTTAGCTCCCAATGGGAGCTGCAGGCTGAGGGCTGGGGGGCACTGCCAGCCTGGCACCCTGTCCTGGGCTGTGGGGTTTTCCCTCCTGTCCTGCCCCAGCAGGTCCCTTCAGGGGATGGCAAACGACTCTGAGGGTGTTTGTTCTCCCATGCCCCAGGGCAGGGCAGTGCCTTGGACAGTCCCAATGTACTCTGTGGGGTGTCAGTGCCCTCCTTGACGGTGCTTCATGTTGTCAGAATATAGAGGAGAAATTCACAAATCCTCGTCACCATCATCACAAGACTCCATCAGCGGTCCTGCCGATGTCCCACAAAAGAACCTTTGCCAGTGTGTGGTGAAGTTGCAGCTCTAACACGGTAAATATTAGTTCACAGACAGTATATAGGCAGTACTGCAATACAGATTGACGTTTGTTGTCGTTTATTGTACTGTAAGAAATCCCATTGCAGTGCTCACTCTGGACTTTTCCCTGCGGGAAAATACTGAGTTCTACAACAGCTCCTTGGGAAGGGTATCAAAGGCAAAAAGAGAGGCTGGGTCATGGCATGTGTTGTAAGTAAACCTGCACAACCAGAGTGGTGGAAGAGTTAATGTGCAGATAGGGACTAAATTTGCCTTCCTGCAACAGGAATCAAAATACCTGAGTTGGAAGGGCCTCACAAAGGATCATCCAGTCCAACTCCTGGCCCTGCACAGGACATTCCAACAATCCCACCCTGTCCCTGAGAGTGTTGTCCAAACACTTCCAGAGCTCTGTCAGCCTTGGTGCTGTGCCCACTGCCCTGGGGAGCCTGTTCAGTGCCCAACCACTCTCTGGGTGAAGAACCTTTTCCTTATATCGAGCCTAACCCTCCTCTGACACAGCCATTCCCTCGGGTCCTGTCACTGGTCACAGGGAGCAGAGCTCGGAGCTGCCCCTCATGTGGAAGCTGCGGACCCTGACGAGTCTCCCCTCAGTCTCCTCCAGGCTGAACAGACCAAGTGACCTCAACCACTCCTCGTACGACCCCTTTAGACCCTTCCCCATCTTCATATCCCTCCTCCTCATGGCTTTATATCTTGTATTGTGGTGCCCAACCCGCACCCTGGGGGGTTTAGTGCACACAGGCCCCCGGAAGGTCCGCCCTGAGCAGACACAGACCTGCAGCCCTGGGGCCCCGGCGGGACTCCAGCAGGTGTCACTGGCGGGCAGCGGATGCAGCGGCTGCGGCGATGGTCTCCATTTAGTGACCTCTACAGGCTTCAAATCCTCTCTTCCAGGTTCGTAACAGTGTCATGGTTTGTTGTTGTTGATTGTGCCGAAGCTGAAGAGCAAAGTGATGCAGCAGTAACAAGGGAGCAGCCGTCCCTCGCAGCTCCTGGCAGGTCAGCCAACCCCCCGGGTTTCCTGGATATGAAATCTCCATCCCACAGAGGACTGTTAGAGCGGATCAGAGATGAAAACTAAATTAAAGACGCTGAGGGGAGCCCACAGGGCTCCTATATAAACTCTAAATCTCTGCAGCTTTTGCTGCTCTTAGGTCACAGAGTCTTATTCCACACGCCTCCCTCCTGCCACTGTAGGATTCTTGGATTAGAATCTGCAGGGTTGTGTTACCTGCTATTAAATCAGTTGAAGTGTGGGACCTGTGTTGTCTCAAGAGATATGGCACCGTGTCACACATCTCACTCAGAGGCTGGTCTCCATGTCCAGCTTCACCTTTTAGCAAAATTAATTTATTTACATTGAATAGTGCTCTCCCATAACATAAAAATATAAAAAGCAGAAGGAATTACTCCCTCATTTTTTAAAGTTTAATTAATAACAGAAAGTAAGATTAAGAAAGGATAGTGTGCCTGATCACCTGAAGAAAGGCTTCCAAATTTAGACTCTGTTAAATGGGTTAAAAATCTACTTATTGAATTATCTTTTATTTTATTAGTGGGCTTTACCGGTAACTGTCATTTTATGGCTGAAGTGTCCCCTGATGAATTACTACATGGCATTTTTACAGTACTTGCAGAAAATCATGTTCCAAACTATCTTCCCTCATTCTTACAAGGCAACCTATTGTTTTAAATAGGATTACCCATGCAAGGCAGATTAATTCACCTACAGGAAGAAAGCCAGTGGTGGGAGCCTCACTTTAAGGAGTTCCCTGCAGAGCAGAAGAGCTCAAACTGCCCGTAGCAAGATCAGGGGAAATTTGGGTTGTTAGGGTAGGAATGGAAATCCTGAGTGAGGATCCACCTCCAATGCAGGGACAGCAGTGCCCCAACCCTGGGCCTGAGCCGCCCGCTCTGGCAGTGTGAGAGGAACAGGGCTGTGTCTTTATGCCACCTTAACCTGACCCCAGCAGGAAGAGTGAAATGGTGCAGATATGCAGGAGGTTTTGCAGCACATTTCCTGCCTTCGACCTGTGCTGCTGGCCAAAATTCAGGGTCTTGTTGGTTGACCCAGATGGGAGGAGGAGTGACAAAGAAAGGTGTTTCTGATGTGTCTCTGCTTGCTTGCAAGAATGCTCACAGCCTTTCTTTCCTAAACACAGAAGAAACCAATCATTGAGAGCTAGTTTCCTTGCTTGGAGCTCCAGACCTGCTCCTGGCAGCAACGTGACCCCAAATCCTTGTATTCAGTCCAGGTTTTATATCAGTGATTATTCAGGCTCTTTGAAGTTTCCGTTCCCTGCCTGTTTCAGTGCTCCATCTTTCTGTCTCTTCCTCCACCTGAACTATAGAGTCCATCCACATGTGACCTTCTTTCCTTTGAATGTCCTACCCCAAACTGTCCTCCCAGAGCCTTCAGGTTCTTGAGTAATGTTTTAATGTGGGTGGAAATAGACTTAATGTCTCCTTCAGCTACCCTAAATAAAGGAACGCAGTTAAACCGACCAATTTCAAGAAGGTTTAACCCAACCTCTAAAAATAAAAGCCTAATGGAGTGTTGCCCTGAGGTTTTCATCTCAGTGAAGACATCTCTAGAAAATGCTGTGAAGTTCGTAAGTAATGGCATAGAAATAATAGAAGTAGAAATAGAAACAAACTCAAAAAACACAGAGTATTTTGCAAAAGACGTCAATGGATATGAAAGAGGTTTCCTTCCTCCACTAACAAGGGTAACAAATAATATTGCAGCTTTCAGCCCAGAGATTCATTTGGGACCTGAAAAGTTAAGTAACACTCTTCATTTAGGTTGCTGAAAAGGAGAAGTAAAAAGCACAACTTTAAAAAAACAACAACAAAGCAAACAGTCTCCCTCAGGGGCTGGGATCATTTTTCCCGTTCTGTGTCCCACCCTTTGGAAACTCAGGCTCTCACCTGGGTGGTCAGTGGTACTGTAGTAATGTGCAAACACAGTGTCCATAGGTGTGTGAGGTGGCACAGAGTGGCCTTCAAGAAGGTCAAGAAGCGAGGATTTACCTAAATGGTCCTGCCCCCCATTGAAACCGATGACAAAGCACCCAGTGCTTTTAATAAAGGATCAAACCTTTGGTGGTTTGTGGACTAGATACAGTTCTGAAACATGTGGTTTGGCACAGGATGCCTCTTGGCTCCCAAACACTCATTTCAATCTGATGTCTCCTCACCAGCACAGGTTAAGAGCTGCAGCCATGAAGGAGAGAGAAATCATAAGCTATGGGCACTTCCAGAACTCAACAGAGAGGTGCATGTTTTATCAACCAGTAATTTGGAGAAAAGTTATGGTCCCAGGTTGCTTGATCCAGGCAGTTATTTTTAATTGTATGAACAGTTTAGTGTGGTGAGAGCAGGGCAGCTGCTGAGGTCTCAACATCCTTCATCTAAAGTTGTGCTTGCAGTGGAAACCAGACTCAGTCATTGAACAGGATAAGAAAAGGGTAAGGAGCTTAGAATCTCCTCCATGGCCAGACTTCCTCAGGAAAATGGTGAATTGCCTTGCAGAGGTAATAATACCTAGGGACTGACATGGCAAAAGCAGTTGAGAGCATTAACCTGTGATTGCAGGCAGATTGCTTGCTCTGTGTTATTACAGAGCCATTTTCCTTTGTCAACCTCAAAACACTTTGCAGAGGAGATCACTTACCAGTGATTAATAGTTTAGCATGTACAGAGTTCTTTTCTCCTTCACAGCACTTGAGTGTTCATGCATCTTCATGCTCCTCTGATAAAATGTGTGAGTTAATGTTATGATTATCTTTTCAAGTGGAGAAATTTGAGCCCCGGGTTTAGGACTGGGGGATTCCTCCCTCCTCCTCCTTTGGTCCCATCTTGCTTGTATCTGGTGTCAGTTGCAAAAGAACCTTATTTTGTAGGTCTTTGATCAGGCTGCTGGTTAGCTAAATATATACCTGTGGGGAGATAATTACATGCTATCAGTAGTAAAGTGTACTAAAATAATGTACGTTAATTAAAACACTTGCAAAACCAAAGCAGGAATTTTCACAGAGATAAATCTGCTGCAGCAACAGCTGTATCTGAGGCTGCTTCCCAGAGACAGACATGAAAATAAAGCCAGGGACCAGTAAAAAACAGTTTCCTCATGCTAAAAAGAGGAAAGACATGTACCCATGGGGAAGGGCACGGTGGTGTCAGTCCAGAAGGGCAGGGCTGAACACACCTTCCATCTGTGCAGGCAGATCTGCCTCCCTGAGCAGGGGGAAGGTTGGTGTGATGAATCCCATCTCATCCATGTGTCTATTTGGCTAAGTGTGAGTGGCCCAGCAGCAGGGAAATTGTCCCTCTGGCCTTCTCAGCTAAAGCAGTCAATGGCTGTTCTCCCCCTCCTGCTTTGTGTTTTGGAAGAAGCTCAATTGCTGACCTGAGTCTTAGGCCAGAGGCACTGGTGGGTTTGGGATATTATTGTCTCCACAGCCCTGTGGCATGTGTTGATGATGATTCCTGCAGATCTCAGACCACAGCCAGTCTCCAGTTCAACCCAACACATCTCTCCACTGAGCAGTGTGAGGGTTTGTATCCCAGGCTTTCTGTTTCTTCCTGACAGCTGCACTCACTTCACCTGTGACAGGAAGGAAACACGAGACAGAAGCCAGTGCTCAGGAGCCAAGAAGCACAACTACCCCAGTGAGGCCTCAGTGTTTCACCAGTGGGTGAGCTAAACATCTTCTTGGAAGACACAAAGGAATCAGAAGGTTGGTGGGGCTGCAGAGGGAGAGCCACAGCTCAGCTCCCACCAGTCACTACATGTAGCTCAGGCCTTCCAGAGAGTTAGTCCAAGCCTCTTTCTCCAGTCCATGGATGCAGTCACCATTGGGATTCATGGCTGTGTTTACTAGTTGGTGAGTGAGTTGGTGAGATACCTGCTGCTCCATCTGTCCTCCCTTTTCCCAGTGCTCTGTGGTGCAGTGGATGCACAGGTGTCTGTTTGCATCATTCTCTCCTGGCACAGATCCCTGTGGTTTTGTTGTCACACTTCACTTACAAATAGCGATCCTTTGCACTCCCTCCCCAGTCTGCTCCAGATCAAATTCTAGCTCTTTCCAAGGTAGTGAAAGTGGCATAACAAATCTGTCTAATCAGGCTTGCCCAGTGGCCATGTTATCCTACACCTCCCAAAGCCGGGGTGAGAGGGAGATTCCTCTCTAAAGATCAGCTAAAAGTCGGGTGGGATTTCAACCATGTGACTCTGACATTCAAGTGGAGCACGTGGACACCCCCTTCCCTCTCCTGCTCTGCAGCTGAGCTGGGAGGGACCGCAGGGGACCGGGACAGGGGAGCCAAGCTGCAGCAGGAAGCATTCAAATGTATTTCATTTCAGGGTGACCTTTAACAGGTGTGGATTTACTGACGGGGAGGGGAGAGGGAAGTAAGCAAGGGATTAAGGGGACTTTACCCTCCCTCCACTTTAAGCACCAGCTTGCACAGCGTTCCAGTACTGTGAGATGCAATTTGTGGCTGGGTGGCTTTGTATCTTCTGCCTCCTGGGTCCTGGGCAGGGTCTTGGCTGCCCCTGGGCTTTAGCACTGCTGGGGATTCAGTGGAAAGTGTGTTGTCCTACCAAGGGTCTCAGATGTAAACCTGGGGAGTGGGTTGGGGGGAGAAAAATCATCCTCTTTAATGCAAGAATTGGCATTTAAGCTATAGTGGAATTGTGCAGTTCAGGCAAAGGTGTGTGATATATTCCCTGGGTGACTTTGCCTGGAGATCTTCTCTTCCTTATCCAGTGCTGCTGTGTGTTGTCGAAAAGCTGCTTTCCTCTAACCCAGCGCTTGCTGCAGTTCAGTGATGGATTAAAGCAACTCTTCATTTTCCTTATCCCTCTCCGAGGGGAATTGTAGAGTTTAATTAATGACATTTTGTAAAACATGATGAGATTCTTGGATGATAAATGCTACACAAATGTAGAGTATTTTTTAATGAGCACTGTATGACGGCTGCAACTAAAACGCTTGTTTAATCAAACCGATCAGTGCTGCAAAAAAAATCCTCACCCTGCTGCTATCAAACAGAAACCAAGCACTCTGTCTTTCATGGGCTATTGGTTTTGAGGATCCCAAGGCATTTTTCAAAACTTTAGCAAAATAAAAAGGCAAGGAGTATATTGATATATCTCTATTTTATATATCTTTCCCTTTATGTGTGCAGTTCAGATTATATAACAAACCACTTGGCAACAGGGAAGGGAAAGATCAGTTAATGGTGTGGCAGGATGTCAGGGGTATGTGTCCCAGCTCTGGTTTTACCTGGCCATGTCAGGCACCAGGCTTCTGGCACCATGTATTTTGTGTTTGACAAGTTTCCTACAGCTGTAGGTGTGTGAAATCAGCCTGGCTGCAGCTTCTCCTGGGCTCCCTCCTGAGCAAACGAGGTTAAAATGGACTCTGGGAATGTTGGTCTTTGTCACACTCTGCAATGAAAATCTACTCGGGGAACTAGAGGTAGTTCCATACTGGAAATTGCAACCTGGTGTAAGGACAAGCAGAGCGACATTTCTTTTACGGGAATTCAGTCAGAAAAAGGAAGATTAATTTCTTGAGCTAAAAGACCTGCCTTGGGCTTCTTGGGGAATAGCACTTCAGCTGTACACTTCCTCCAGAAAGCTGCTTCTCCTGCTTCTGGAATGCTGAAGTGTCAGATCACCAATAAACAAAGGAGAGGTATGACTTGAAGCAGCACTTAGAGCAGAGCCTGGAAGGAGCAGTCTACAGATTTCCATCCAGTGATGACACAGCCCAGTCCTACAGTTTTTGGGATCCAAGGATGCTCTCAGCAGAGGTTACTATGGTTTCTGGCACTGGTGGTGTGGGACTGAAATGGTGGCAGCAGTCAGATCACCTCTGTACGTCATCTCCACTGCTGTTTCCTTAAAGCTGTTGCTTTGCAAAATTTGCCTTTTCTGGACCTTTTATAATCTCTGCTACTTTTGGCCAGATGGATTTTTCCTTCAGGGCAGAAGAACAGGAGGAGAATGGCCTCCGTACAGATATTGGCTGCCTGTGCTGGGAAGGAAAATGAAGGCAGAAGAAATGAGCTGTTGAACTCATGGTGCTGTGAGAGGGATGAGTGAGACATTTTAGGGAATAACCAACCAATCAGCCAATCTCACAAGCAATTTGTCTTTCCTCATTATAAGGCAACACCATAGTGGGAGAAATGCAGAGCCATTCTTCAGAAGATTTATTGCCCTGTAGCATCTGCGCGAGAAAACTCCAAGTGCTGAGTAGAGCAGGAAATTGGAAGTAGATTGCACAACCTGCAGTTCAACAAAGTTCTTGGATCTTCTGTGGAAAGAGAGCGCCGGAGTTTCAAAGCTGGCTCTGTCTCGTCAGGTTTTCTCAGTCCTGGGAGAGGAACCAGTGTGGGTTTGATTAGAGCTGATGGAGGCTTTCTCATTTACTGGTCTAGCTAATAAGAGCATCCCAGAGTGCTGCTCGAACCAGAACAGAGGGAAATACTTCCCAGTGCTGTGATGGATCCAACTGTGCCTCCGATTAGTGAACCAAATGCGCTGCTGTGAACTACTGGAGTTTACAGGACCTCTGACAAGAGAGGGGTGCCTGTGATCCCTGCTGTGAGCATAACTCTTTACAGCCCTCTGTATGTACAGCATTTTCTGGGAAACCAGCCTCAGGGACAATTATACATTAATAGCTACTTCTTTCAGAAGCAGCCAGCCCTGCTCCTGAGAAACAGCTATTTTCAGGCAGTCTTGTTCCTGAGGAACTGCTATTTTTAGTGGGTTCTATTTCTGAGGCAAAAAAAAGAAGAAGAAGCCATTTCTGTATCCCTCCACCATGGCCCAGACCCACTGGCTGTGGTTGACTTGCATTTTGCAATAAACATTTCCTTTTTACATCTCAGTAGCCTGAAGAAAGTGGTTCTCCAACCATTACAGAGAGCAGCAATCTGAGCTGGGGATAATTATGCAGGGAGGGTTTGTGGGAGGCAAAGCCGTGCTCACATACTATAGATTCCATTAGAAGGAGTAGGGAGATGTAATGGGGCTCTCCTGGGAGATGCAGGACTTTTAGATACCTAATTTGGAAGTCCGTTCTGGTATCCATTTTCAACATCCCAAGAGTAATGATTAATCCTGTACTCCAGGTTTCTCTGAATCGGTTTGTAGCTGTAGTAAACATGAGCTGAACACAATAACGTCACTGGGGCTCTGGGTAAATGACTTGAGGCAAGAGAAGCTCAGGGTCTGTGGCCATTAACTCACTGTGCACAGTCATCTGGCAGCGATTGCGACTCAGGAATCTGCCATGGAGATAAAAGAGGCTCCGTCAGAGCTGAGGAATGTGGTGTTTTGCAACAGAAGTATCTAATATGCTGAAGGCCCCATAGATGCACCCCAGCAATGCCGTGTTCTCATTCCTGCAGCATCCCAACAGCATGGACCCAGAGATCTTCCGTATGTTCCTGCGGCCAGGCCTTTCAAGGAGCATTTGGGAGATGTAACCACATGAAAATTCCAGCAATACCTTTTTGTTATTCGCAGATTTAATGCAAATGCTGTGTCCTGACACAAGGGTGAAGTGACTCTCACCATGCTGATGCTGTACTGAATTTCAGCAGCGCCCGTGCAAAGTTCATCTCAGGTGTGTTATGATCTTTTACCTGCAGCTGCTTCTGCCTCTGGTAGCTGTGTGGGTGAAGATAGCAAATTTGGATTGATTTTATTGCCCAGAGAGGTTGTGGATGCCCTATCCTGGAAGTGTTCAAGGCCAGTTTGGACAGGGCTTGGAGCCACCTGGGCAAGTGGAAGGTGTCCCTGCCCATGACAGTGAGTGGAACAAGATGGTCTTTAAGGTCCCTTCAACCCAAACCATTCTGTGATTCTATGAACAGTGGCATCAGCGATGAATATACACTGGGACCATGGTTTGTATATATCAGTAGATCTTTTCTTGGCAGGGTGTTGCTGTCTGGATTCAACAGAATCAGCAGCTTTAGTCTTTGAACAGGGTCATGGCAGTACTGAAATAAAGCCGCCCATCCTTGCTCTGGCACTGTTTGCTCAGGGGCTGCTCTCGAAGACTCTGGTGTGTGTGTGTGTGTGTGTGTGTGGTCTGAAGGTCACTCTTTCTGGGGAAGAGGCTCTTCTTTCCTGTCTGAGTGAGAAGGGGAGGCTGTTAGCAGTTCAGCCTTGTAAGCAGTTTCCCTTCTCTCTTGTGCAGGCAATACTGATGAAGTTGGTCTGTAAGTGAAGATTATTTATCTTGTTTTTAACCCTCTGCAGGAGAAGAACTCGGTTGTGCTTGTCCTGCAAAATCAGACACTCCTCCTGCCTCTCTTTTTATAAAATATTCTTTGTATCCTCCCATCTCCAAGAAAAGTCATTATCTCTGGACAGTTTCTTGAAACCCAATTGCCTTTATATTCTGGTCATAAGCAGGGCATTGTTCAAAGTGGGAGTGAGTCGTGGCTGCTTTTATCACAACGAGAACCCATTATTGGCACTTTTCCCTTTTTACTGCTTCGCTAGAGAAAGGCAGGCGAAAAATGGGACAGAAATCTAGGAAATGAAGGGTAATTTACAGTTCACAAAGGAGCAGTAAAAATTAATTAGCTGTCTGAAGATCCGTTCCAACCTGGGCCTGGAGTTCGTGCCAGCTCTCTGCGTTGCATAAACTGGCTGTGCTGTGCTAGGCTGCTGAGATCAGGAGTGTGCGGTGAAATTAAGGCTTGTTGCTGAGGTAGACGTCCTTTAGGGCATGCAAAATGTGTATACACACCTAATTTGGTGTGCCAAAAAGACATGATGGTGCATATAACTCAGGCCATTACATGCTCAACTGGCTACTTAAGATGTTCACTATTAGTTGTCACAGTAACTGCTCATGTAAATTACTGATGCAGTTATTCACGTAATTTAACACTGAGCTCCTTTGAAAATCCAGGCCTAATTCCTCCTCTTTTTCCGGGATGGTGTCTGCATGAATGAAACACACTTTACGCACTATATCTGTATGGTCCAGTTCCAAAAGGGGACAGAGCCCCCTTTTAGAAGGATCAGGGAGGTGACAAGACACTGGCCCAGCTTGGCTCTGGGCCAGTTTGGTCGTGCTGTGGGGTGCAGGAACTGAGCAACTCCAGCATCTTGCCAATCATGTTGCCAGCCCTCCAGTCAAGCCTAAGATCCCCACCTGGCGAAAGAACTTCACAAATCAGAAATGTCCTAAATTGGATCCTTTTTTGGTGCATAATTTTCAAAACTGTAATTTCCATTTGAGAACTATTTGTCCTGATCCCGAGCGTCAGCTGAACTCATTTTTTTTCCCCTGTAGTTTAATTTAGGCAGCAGATGCCATCAGAATGTTAATGCCTTCTTAATTCTCACCTACATGCTTTTATTCTTATTAATTTTGTTATCTGGGGCTTTAATATTCTATTTTTTTCCAGCCTTGATCAGTTGAAATAATTTGATGGCAGCATTTCAACAGGGCTTGCACTGGGAAAGGGTGTAATGGTGCATCACCAATGTGTGTTGCTGTGTATCCTGCAGCGTGCTCAGCTGTTCTACGGCGAGAGCATGAATCATGTGATGGTTTTAGGTGATTATAGATGAGGCCTCACTTATCCCTGCTGCGAACAACTAGAGAGGGAACAAGCTTTAAGGGCAGCTTCCCTGGTTCGGGATTTCACCCGGTGCAATCAAGGGTTGGCGATCCAGGAGTGTGATCCCAGTGGAAGTGGAACTGAGCTTGCACTCAACGTGCTTGGACAGCTGCCCGGCCGCAGCGGATGCTTTCAGTCAGCACCCTTAAACCACTGGTATGGGGAGGCGATGGAGGTGTCCCCACAGCACTCCCTGCTCCCAGCTCAGGGGAGCGGGGTGGTGCTTCATGAATGAGATTTCCCAGCAAAGGGTGAGAGAGCATTCCCAGCTGGGATGAAGCGCTGGAGGATGTCCCCTCCCAGGACCAGAGGGCAGCAGGAGCTCTTGGCAGAGAGGTAGGGGTGGGTGGGTTCATTGCTGCTCCCCAGACGATGCCAGATCCAACTGCACAGGACTGTCTCTCTTACTTGGGTGCTGGGAGGCAGCAGGTTTGGCTGCTGAGACAGATTTAGTGAATGTCACCTAGGAAAGGATGTTCCAAGCTGTCTAGAAGTAACAAAAATAAAGTTAAGGATTGACAGAGAGAATGAATGGTTTTACTAATTTGATCAAAACACTTCTTAAAGAAAGAGGAAGAGAAATGCCCAAATCCCAGACATTTTCCCTCCCTCCTGTCAGCAGACAGAGGGGAGGCCTCGACAAACTTTACTAGCTACTTTGGTACAACTTTAACAGGTAAAGAAGTTTTTCCCAGCAAAGGGTGAGAATGACCCAAATTTACCTACCAGGTAGAGGTAGAGAGGAGAGAAGAACTATTTGACCGTGTACATTATGATAAAACTCTGCCCTTAATGCACTCACAGGTGGGTTTGGGGCAGGCAGCTAGAAGGTTCTTTTATCAAAACTGAGAGATAAAAATGAGGTTTTCCTAGAGAGACTGTTCCCACCATGAGAGAAAAGACAGAAGAGAAGGAAAGGGATGTGGGTGGATCAACATTTTCCTGTGTTTCTTCTCAAGCCCAGTTTCTACAGTGGGTTCTCACATGTGCATACTCAGTGCTCCCAGTTGGCTTTTTTATACTCTTGAACTCCCCAGTGTGTCCTGACAAATTTGAGTCCGTGTGCTTACAAATCCACCTTTTCCAAATGCACTCCAAAACATGTCTGAGTTGAGTCCCACCCCAGATGTGCCCTGTATAGGCAGTTATCAATAAGTGGCTGGTCTGTGAGGGGCTATGCACCAGATCTGTGCTCCAAGCCAGGCAGATTCCAGCCAGCACTATGTGCTTGGAAGTGCTGATGGTGTTTCTTGGAGCACAGTGACTCCAGACCAGAGTTTGCTCATGTCTGGGCAGTCTGAAGGGTGACTGAAATGGTAATGATCTTGTGAAGGAAAAATCTCTGCATTCAGACCAAAGACTGCACAAGGCAGGGGCCTGGGTAACAGCTGCATCCAGCAGGGTGGTGGGAAAAATCCAAGCAGGGGGAAACTGTGGCTTTCATTTGGGCAGATGGACTCCAGCTGCTGATGGGATCAGGGATGGGACAGCATCCTCTGGAAAGCTGGGATTAAGATACACAAGCAGTGCATGCAAATTAGGCATGAGATTATGCACACGAGAAGCACCACGGTCTCCTGGTATTTTGGTTGACTTCCAGGTTCGGATTTGGAGCCCTTTATTTCTGGTGCATGAAGGCAGCAGCTGATGTGCTGAGCCTCAAAAGATGCCTCTGCCCCCAACGTCCGGATTCCAGCACGGCCCAGTGCAATGGCAGCCACACACTCAGCACAGGCTGTTCCCCCTCTCTCCCTACCCCCTCCACGGGAAAGTGGATCCTTCTGCAAACCATTCCCAGCTTGGATAGAGATGCCAGAGGACAAAGTTCCAGAGGCCAGGTCCTTGCACAGGCTTTGCCCTGTCCATCACCCATTAAGAGATGATAGCTTTCTGGCCAATGCAACCTGCTGCATGACACATCGGACATTGTGTGTAGGACTTGAAGAGGTCGATGAGAGCTTTCTGAATCATTCATTGCCAGCTGAAGTAGGTGAGTGACTGCTGCTGTCCCTATCCTTTCAGAGAAGGATGCTCAAGCACAAACAGGTTGAGGGATTTAGTGGAGGTCCCAAAGGAGGAAGCATCACAGCTCAGAAATAGTGCTTGGTCCCATGCTTCAGTTATTCTCCACTTGTTTCTTTCTACAAATCACATACTAAGCTTTAGTGTTGTTAGGGCTGGTCAGCTCATGCTGCATAAACACCATAATGTGAAATCAGCGTTTTCCACTGGTTTTTTGGTAGTCTACGAAATCAGTCCCAGTTCACCAGTTTCTGCTGTGTCTCCATCATAAGCTTTCTCCCTTGGTCAGTGTTCTGTGTGCTTGGTTGTTCATTCAGTTCACGTGGGTTTTTTTGGTTTTTGTTTGTTTGGTTGGTTGGTTGGTTTTTTAAATCTTGTTCTGAGGAACAAGTCTCTTTTTAAAACCAAGGAAATCCTAAATCTTAGATTGCTGCTAACATTCCCTAGGGCTGCGTGGAAGGATTTGTTCTTTAGGCTTCCTGAATGGTTTCTTGGTTTGCAGGACCTCTCGCCCCAGTCACGAACAATGTTGTTATTTGTGTCTTTATTGCATCCAGATACTGACTTGGGCACCAGTGGTGCAGGTGCTGGACAAACACTGAGCAACTGGGTGGTCCTTGTCCTAAAGAACTTATGAGATCAGGGTTTGCAGTGTGCTTCAGGTCAGTGTGCTTCTGGCTCTAGTGTGATGGTGAGACGTAAATAGTAGAAAGAACAGAGTGGGAAGAAGGTCTTCTGCCTGAGATGTCCATCTGAGGCAATTCTGGGATAATGGGGAATTGAGGAATTCATATATATATACACTGGTAAATATGTATAAATGAGGGATTTGAAGAGACCTTCGGACTGTTTGGGAACAACTACAATTCCTGCTAAATAAGACTCAGCAATTCATGTGGCAACTAGGGTGGTCTTGATTTTTAACCAATAAAAGAACCAGACTCTTGATCCCTGGATTTTCTGCAGTATCTGTTTCTTTCTTCTTCTTTTTCCTTTTCTCAGCCAAACACTCAAACATACCCAGAAAAGTCTGTTCTTTTCCCAGCTGGCCGCATCTCAGCGGAGAAAATCTGTGGCCCTCTCCCATTTCAAGCCCGTTTGACCTTGCCTTGTAACCAGATGTTTCACTGGAGAATGTACACTTGGGAGAGCCTGGGTTGCATTCAGCTGCTGGTGAACTCTCTGCCTCGGTCAAGCGGCTGTAAACAAAACCAGCCCAAGAAAAACAAAACCTTTTCTAAACTGGGTTGGCCAAGAACAGAACTGAATCCAGAGATGCAGATGGCCATTAGCATGTTGATGAGACTGCAGAGAGAAGCTCATCTGCCATTCCTAATCTTCAACCATGGGTTTCACTTCGCTTGAGGGACAACAGCAACAACTATTGTTCCCCTGGTTTCCAAGAGCTGGGAGATACGTGACACACAGACCCCTTCCAGTGCTGCCCAAGGCGCATCATACTGTTTGCAGCTGTCCTCACATTTGGGTGAGCTCTTGGCCAAGAGCATTTAGAAAGTGGTGGCTTGATGGCATGAAAGTCTCAGAAGAAGGACTCACAAGAACACCACAGGAAAATGATGCACCAAGGACATCTTTTTTTTTTTTTTTTTTTTTTTTGAAGAGGCATGTTGGGATTATTCCCCTGGAGTTTGTTGACAGGCTTTCTGCAGAAATGGTCGTGTCTTCCACACTTGATCAGGAGAAGTTGTGAGCAATTTTATCTGGGGTTTAAACTACAGCAGGAGTTTAGATTGTCAGAATGTTGTTCTTCATATCTGGGAAGTGGCCAACTCTCAGAGTTCCCATTTTGCACAAGCTGCAGTGGGATGCTCATTAGCTTAGATGTGGTGAGAGCCTCACTTGCAAGATGGTCTCTATAACAGCATTGGGGGCCCCTCATCCTGTAGTGAGAAGTTACAGGAGTTGGGGAAAGCTTGGTTTGGACCTGGGGTTCAGATCTGAGAAGGCTTTTTCCGCCTGACTTGTGCTTGGCCAGGTTAGAGGACAGAGGCAAGATTTGCCCCAATATCTCTGGATGGACTCAGGTCCTTAGCCAGAACCATTCTCCAGTGAAAGGCTGTATTATGCTGAGTGGAGATCCCTGGGAGAGGGATTTCTTGGCACACTGATCACTGCTGTACCAGGAAGGATGGAGGCCTGTGACTGAGCACTGTACACACAGAATTGTGTTGATATCCACATCAGTGATTTCTCCTCCACAAGGGTCAGGCTTGCCTGTCCCTGAACATCTGCTACCACTCAGCAGACATCCACCACTGTGTTATTTATCCAATATTCAGTATTTCCTCAGAGGAAAATTTGCCATCTTCTGTGCCTGTTTGTATACTACTCCACTTTCAACAGCCAAGTACCAGCTTGCTGTAGGAAATGTTGAGGTGACGTGGCTACAGGCCATGGCCAGTTTCTCCTCTGATCCACCTCTGGCCCCATAAATCATTTTTAATAACCAGAGTGCTCTTAATGCAGCAGTTCTAATGTGGGCTAGATCTGTTTAACCTAATCTGAGTATTAAAGCTGGTCACAGTGATATCTGAGCACCTGTGACTTCCTCAGACCAGCTAGAGTTCAGGACTGAGAAGCCAATGGCTTTTCCTGTCCACGTTGTACTGGCACGTCCCTCTTGGAGTGATTAATCCCTTCCAGAGATGGCATTAGGGTCAGTTACACCAAGGTAAGAAGTGATGAATGGGGCCTTAGGGGCAGATACTCCTTTCAGATTCCCAAGTAAAAGAGTTTTCATACTTTCCAGACCTTCAGCATCTCAGGGAGACACTCTTCTTTTGCAAGAAGCTCTTGGGATTGCATTGCTGTGCCAGCAGGGCACAAGGAGAGAGCTGAAGAGGAAGGGATCTGCTAACACTATTTTACCCTCTGTGCTTAGAGCGACACTTCACTTATGTTTTAAACATCCGCTTCATCATCCCTGCTGTCCAATATCCCACTATGGCCCCAGAAAGAGCTATTTTAATCCCTCATCATTCATCAGGAGCCCCTTCCTGTTCCCTTTCTCTCTGCTCCTGGCTGGGTGTATGTGCATCTCTCCACTGCAAAATCCCCCGTGGTAGCTGTTGTCGGAAAGGTCACCCAGGGATATTCACAAACAGCAGGTGTAAAATTAACAACTGGTGTGATTCCAATCATCTGGCAGGAAGGAAAACATTGGACAATAGGTAGAGCCAGGGTAAAGTTTCCAGCTGAAGGCTCATTGCCTGATATAGGATGGCAGATTGGTGGGCTGGGAACTCTCCTAAGAATGTGAAACCGATAGGGTATTAGCAGCCCCCCTGCCCCTCCAACACAATTGTTTTCAGCTTGCTCAAAAATATTTGGAAATGTTACCGAGCAGGACGTGGGGGTGAGAAGGCGTCTTCCAGCCAATCAGCCGAGTACATTGCAGCCCTCCCCTTGAATTTCAAGCTTTTGTTTTCCCTGATGGAAGGGAAGGTGAATCCTCCATGATTAATTTAGGGATATTAAAGCATTTTGGATGAGTTCCTACAGCACACTAACAAGTGGTGCTCTCAAGGATTGCGGAAATTGCGGAGAGATGGCAAGATAGATGGGTGGATATATGTGATCGATACAGATTCTGACACCTTATAATTTTTGTGAGTGGAACTGATTTTAGCTGCGTGAAACAATGGGAGTTTCACTCGATAATGGCATCTAGGTGGTACAAATCTCCCGGGGGCGTGAATGGAATGGTAGATCCTGTTAGACCTTGACTAATGTCAGCAACCAGAACGGCGGCTCAAGCCTAGGAGCACGGGAGTAAGATTTACTGTGCTGTGGATGTATCCAAGGAAAGTTGGCAGCACTGAACACAGTGAAGACAATGGAGAATGGCAAAGGTTGTTGAGAAGTTTGGTTTAAACCACGGTGAGCTGAGTTGTTTCTGCAAGTGTTGTCTGTCAAGCGAGTGCCGTAGCTGTTCCCAGTGTGGAGAGTTTGGCCAGAGGTTTTAACTAACACACAGCCCTTCCTCTGCTGGAATTCAGCACGGAATTCTGGCCTATATAGAGTAAAAGTAAACATATGGGGATTGCTGCTCCTCACGAGTGCTACATTGGTGCCTACAGCTCTCCAGCTTCTTTAATCTCCTCTGCCCCTCTCCTTCCCCATTCCCAAAGCCCTCAGTGTGACATGACATCCTTTGGAAAAATATTACCACATCACCACCAGAACTTGTAGGATCCTGCCCAGCTCACACAGTGTCCCATCCTCTGTGTGAAAGCTTTGGTACAAACTCTGTCCACCACCACAACAATTAGTCCTGAAACGGTTCTCTCATGGGTCTCTGAGCCCACGTAGGGATCCCGTGGCTCTCGCTTAGCAGGGATCTCACATGTGGCCTGTGCTGACAGCGGGCACCGGGGCTGAGAGGGGGTCTGATAACGTGGCATAACCCTGACGTACGTTGTCAGCAGCGCTGCCATCGCCAGCGAGAGCGAGGGGGAGGACTGGAATTCTCCCGTTCAATTGGGCGAATTTGATACCTTCCCATTCTCGTGTCCTCGTGGCTCGGCCACTTGACATTTCTAAACATTCTCAAGCAAGTTCACTGGAAAACTATCCCATGTCAGGAGCTGGTGATGTCAAGGCTAATAACAGTCCTGGGGTCAAATCCTGCTGATCCTTCAGGCAAGGACCTCAAGATTTGGCTCCAAGTCAACAACAAGGTCTGTCACGTCAACGATGGCTTATTATGAATCCCAGCGCAAGCCTTTCCCAAACAAAGTGCTTTCATTTGGTTTTCCATGCAGGAAAAGGTTAGCAGTTTCCAAAGGCGGGTTCTCCCTTCCCTGTGTGGAGCAGAGAGCAAAACCGGTGAGCTTGGAATGGGCACCAGCACTTTGCCTCAGAGCAGGACACAGGGACGGTGACAAATCTTTATCTGGGAAATTCTTCTCTTCCCCTATGGAATGGTACAAGCTGATTGTTCTCATCTCTAGAGATTCTGTTGGGTTTTTGTTTTTTTTTTCTCTCTGTCCTTTTCCATCATTTGGATGTAACAATACAACTGGGCTGCCTTTGTTAATGTCACAATGGACCTCAGAAAGTGGGAATGAGCCATATTGGGAAAGGCACGGCTGGATGTCAGGGAAGGAGATAGCAGGGATCTTACTGGCTCACCCTCGTGCTGCACTGAAGACAGGAATTGTACATTGACATTCCCTTTGCTATTACTTTATAATCCTGGCACTGTGTTGAGAATGATGCCACTGGAATGGTGTCCAAAATGATAATTATAACCACTTCCTATTTTTAATTTCCTCTTAATAAGGGACACAGTGGTCATCATCCTAACAATAATGATTCTGCTCTGCCCTTCCAGATGTCAGAACATTATAAAGCATGGATTAACAAACACTGATGTCTCTCTACAGACCATTCTTCTGAAGTGAAAACTCCTGTGCAACCCAGCCAAAACACACGTCAGCAGGTACAGACCTGAGCACTACAGAAAATGCTGCACCTGCTTTGCTGTTGGCCTCATTTTACAAGGGAGTGTTTGAATTATGGAGAAATAAGGTGACTTGCTCCAAGTCCCTTGGTGAGTCAGTGGCAGAGAGCAGATTCAGCTGTTCACATCTCCCCATTTTTCACTGTCAAGTGGCCTTTTTTTTTCCTTTTTTTTTTCTTTTTTTTTTTTTTTTTTTTTTTGAACGCATTTGACATGAGGTTCCCAAATATGTAAGCTGACGTTCAGAATTGCTGAGTCCTCACTATTTGCCCTCCAGGCAGTACTTAAACAGGATATCCATGGGGAAAGCTGTCTTGTCTTGAATATCAGCAACCACTAATAGTTATTCTTTACAGAATCATCTGTGTTTTTGCAGGTGAACTCCAGCTCTGCACTCCCATCCTATGCACACAGAATGAGCACAAGACAAGGACCACGGTAGACAGCCTCAGTTTCCCAAACTACTCTTAGCAGCATGACTATTTCACACACTATTTCCCTCTGAAAAACCTGCCTGATGATAGGAAATGCTTTGTCTGGGAAGGTTTGAACTATGGTTGTCAAAAGTCTTAGCTAAGGGGAAGTTGGATCATGTGGTTGGCTGTGTGACGCTGCTTCTGAACAGCTCTTGACTCCAGAGAAATTGGGTTTCTCCTTTTGCAAAGCACTCATCTCCTGCTGGCTTCTAGGAAGTTTCTGTGGGATCTCTCTCTGTTGAAGGTCAGATTTCACTTATCTCCTGCAATCCTAGGTCCAGGGTTCTGCTGTGCTAGAGGAGCAGGAAGGAGAAGACTATATGAGGTTAGATATGAACATCTGAGCAAAGCAGCCTTTATGGCTAAGACAGCAATTCCAATTATCCAGCACTTAGGCATCAAGAAGATTCAGATAAGAGGTCTCAGATTTAGCTCCTCTCTTCTCTCTGCAAATTAATGTGCCACTTTTCTTTTTTTTTTAAGCAGACAATCAAATCTGTGATAGAAAATTTCAAGTTAAAAGGAAAAGATTGTCTCTGCAGAGAATGGAAAGAACCATTTTGGCTCTCGGATGAGTTTTTGTGATCCACCTGAAGCACGAGCAGCTGTCATTACACACACATTAAAGCTAAGCTGGTGAGCTTGTTGCAGGAGTAGCTGGATGGATTCCTATGGTTTTTTAAATAAAATTATCTGAGTCCATCATACATACCAAAATGAGCTCCTGTGTGCTTCCATCAGGCTATTTATACACTGACAATGCAGGAACCTCCTTTCTGACTTCTGTCTTAAATCTGAGAAGGGTCAGTTGGAAATCATATAGTTCCTGCAGTATTCAGTCCTATGAAAACCTCCACAAAAGCTCTGCTCCGGAGTCCCATCCACTTCTTCTCCATTGCAAGGGGCGAGATTGCCAAAAGAAGAGGTGCCATCATTGAGCTGATATGAGCTGTCTCCCTTCCTTTCTGGAGTATTTGTACAGGTCAGTCCCTCTAATATGTAAGCTCTCATCTCCTGGCAGTTTTCTGACAGGAGAGCTTCCCAGTTTTCCACCTCTCCTCGCTGCACAGCCACCCACAAACAGCTTCTCAGTCATCTGAATGCTCATAGATCAGTAGCATATAGCAAAGCTTTACAGAGCATGTGCAAACAACCTATACACTAATCCAACAGCACTGTGTTGAGGCTTGTCTTTATTTTGCTGGGATACACAATCGACTTTCAAAGAGCTTCTTCCTTAATGCTTTGCTCCTAGAAGGCCATCAGTCCAATCCAACCCTGATTCTACCAAGAGCTATGGCTCAGGACCCTGTTATACTTCTGAGCGATGCCCGTGTCTTTCTCACCCATTCTGGCTACTTTTGTTTGCCTGGATATGTCACCAAACTCTTCTGCAGGGTGTGAGCGTTAGACAGCAGCAAATCTCTTCTCCTCTGAGCCTTTTCTACCACAGAGCTGGTCAAATCTCTCCCCTCACTTGCCCTCTGCTATGGGGTGGAGAGTAAGCAATCCTCTGAATCTGACACCCTTCCTACCCTTCTTTTTCCTCACAAGTTAACTCCCAGCCCTTGCTGCTTCTGCCCCAGCCCCCTTCTGAGCGTGCTCTCATTAAGACCCCAGAGGGAGGAGGTGATGCTCTGAAATTGTCTTAATTGCTCTTGTTTATGCTGGTTACGATGGCAATAAGTTGCCATGCAGAGGAGGCTTTCTTCAGATGTGCAGGTTCTCCATTGTTCCCTACTCTGAAGGATTGTCTGTAGGCAGCTCCAAGTCATTTACAACAATAGATTAATATGAAGATCAGTAATGCTGGGTGACTCACAGTCACACACATGCGAGACCCGCCAATCGCTGTGACCTGCCACCGGATTTGAGGGGAAGTTAAATGTTGCTGGCATGTTCTTGCAGGATGCTGAAGAGATAATTCTCTGCTCTTGCAGAGCTTCTGCTCTCCAGGAGCTCCCCGAACATGAATGGAGGATGCTCTCTTTCTAGGGCAGGCGGTGACTGTTACACTTGCTGGAAAGCAGAGAACTGGAGCAGAGTGTGTCTTTAGTCCAATGTAAGTTTGCACATGCCAAAGTTTAATCAGGGGTCAGGAACCCTGACTTTTGGTCGCTGAGCTGTCTTCCAGGCACTTTATCATCCAGACCCTAAAGAGCATCTTTTATGTGTGTTGTGTTCTGCTTGTGCTGTGTCCCATTTATCACCCCTGACAAACGACGGAGAACGGCTCCATCTCACAGGTTCCTCTCCAGACCTCTGCAGTGCAGTGTCTGGATCTCCATTCAGCAGAGACCCAGTGCAGACAATGTTCAGATACCTCAGCTGTGGGTTTGTCCCTTCTGTCCCACTACTCAGACTCGGGACCTATGCTGGGACTGACTGCACTGCACTAGGGGCACTTTGCTTTCCATTTTTACTTCCCTGGATAGTCCCAGTCTGCATCAGGATCACAGAATATTCTGAGTTGAAAGGGACCCACAAGGATCATCAAGTCCAACCCTTAAGTGAATGACCCATACACAGATCAAACCCACAACCTTGATGTTGTTAGCACCATACTCTAACCAATCTCAGAGACACTCTACATCACTCTGATCCACCCTGTGACTCAAGAGGTCTGTGTGCCAACCTTTCTCCTAAATCCTTGTCTTGGGGATATGTGTCTCCTCCTATGTCCTCATTTACCCAGGACCCACCATTCTGTTTCCACATGCCAGGTACTCCACTCATCTCCTGCCTCTCTCACCCATCGTTTTCCCTGCTGCCAGGCACTCATCATTCTCCCATCCTTCCTTTCCCCCATGCTGGGTGAAAGGGGAGATGCCCACTCCTGTTTTTTCCCTGTTTGGGAGATGCATTATTCAACAGCAGGGAACACAGGCAGAGCTGCGAGGAAGGGCTGTGCTAGGAGGGATTAACAGCTGTCATCAACCTGCTCTTGACTCTGAAGTCCACTACAGAGCTGGGTCAAGCTGCTGAAACTCCTCACCAGTTTCCTACTTCCTGCCTATTTTCAGTCCTTGGATGCTGACAACAGCCCCATAATTTCCAGTGGCAGGTTTGGTGCTCCTCGTTACCATATTGCACATCCTCCAGCAGGCAGACAAGTGCAGAAATTCTTTCCAGCTGAGTGTGACAAATTGTCTCGCTCAGTCCATAAGTAATGTGCCTCACTGAGTCTGGCTAATTTTCTTCCCTGTATAAAACAGTGTGCTTTCTGCATAATTTTGTGCAGTACAAAATCACCAGATCTCAAGGGCTCGATGGTGGGCCAGGCCCCAATTGTGTCACTGAGCAATTACTGAGTCTCCACCTGCCTCTGGCTGAATAAAACCTTGAGGCAGCAGCTGAGGACCTGGCCCCTGGTTAGACCCATGTGCTTTTCCACACCAATAGAAGTGTGTTATGCTGGGACAGCAAAGGGCTGATTCAGGAACATGTTGTATATTTACCCCCAAAAAAGGTGCCTAGGCAGGACTAGGAAGACTTTTCTTCCATAAATACGTATTTCATGTAGAAATGTAACTTATATAAATGGTTTGAAGTTCTGTGTAATTAGTAACCCTCACTGGATTTCTCTTCCACAAACTTTTCCAGATTCCCTTTAAGTTCAGCATCCTGTGGCAAGGAGTTCCTCAGTTTAACTACACATCTCCTTTCATTTGAACCTGAAATCCCCCTGTTCCCAGGAGGTTTTGAATCACCCACCTTTCGCAATGGTACACACTCACAGAGATCCTGAATTAGTCATATATTTAGCATTAATTTTTTTTTCCCCCTAATTTCTCCATCCATTTGAATCCACCATCTGCTGTAAATCTGCCCTGCAGCGTAATCACCGTTCTGGAAGGAGAAATTCAGAAGAACTTGAAGCTCTTTGAGCGAAATAATGCAAAGCACCTGCATGAGGTGCCAGTGGTCACCTACAGAACACCTCCTTTGGAGTCACCACATGTTGCCATCACAGTGCAGTGACATCTCCCAAGCTTTGGAGCAGACTTGATTGCTGATCCAGAAGAGGGCAATGGTGACACATCCTCATGGATGCTCCGAGCACCAAATCCACTGAGGACATCCACTGCAGGAACGGAGCCAAGTAGCCAAACCCCCCTGGCTATCGAATCTGCATGTTCCTGGCTGGTTTGTGGCAAGCAGATTGAAGTGGGAGGCATCTTTCAGCTACTGTCTCAGGTCAGATGGGACTGTCAGTCAATTGTTAATTATGACTCTTCTTACTAATTTCTGTAACTTCCATCACCATGGCAGCTAACTGCCGTGGAAAGATTCAGCCAGAAAAAGGAGAAGACAACCAAACTTTTCATAGCAAGGGAACAGGAATGAGGTACAGAGGAAGGGGGGTGGAAGAAGGGATCTGTACATTGTCTTCCAGGAGAGCCTAATGCCATGCTCTGAATCCTAGAATGGCTTGGGTTGGAAAGAACCTTGAAGATCATCGAGTTCCAACCCCTTGCCATGGGCAGGGACACCTTCCACTTTTTTAGGTTGCCCCAAGCCCTGTCCAACCTGGTCTTGGACACTTCCAGGGATGGGGCAGCCACAGCTTCTCTGAGCGGCCTGTGCCAGGGCCTCGCTGCCTTCACAGGGATATTCTTCCCAATATCCTGTCTAACCCTGCCCTCTGCCAGTGGGAAGCCATTCCCCCTTGTCCCATTATCACATCTTCCCTGCTCTGACCTGGTCACCCAATCACTTTTAATCTTTGGTGATGGCTTTGTGTCCACAAAGGGAAAGAGGATGAAAAACTTGACAGTGCTTTGAGATCTCTTTAATTTTTAAACTTCCTTCCTTCTGCTTATTTTGTAGCTTTTGTCCTGATGCTGAATGTGTTCTTTCCCCCATGTGTCACTTCCAGAGGAATTCCATGGGGATGAAATGCCACTTGGTCATCACAGGGCATTTTACCTGTGGGGGCTGAATGGAAAGTCGTAGGCTGGGACCATGCAGGGCCTGTGGACAACTGGCACCTTCTGTGGCTGCAGCAGCTCTCAGGAACATGGTGACACAGTGCCTGAGTACATCTGTGGCATGGGCAGAGTGGGTTGTATGGGGTCATTAAAACAACAGCCATGTTGTTGCTGTTTTGCAGCAACCCCCCCACCACCACCACCTCCCAATTCTTGCTGAGATCACTGTGGCCCATTCAGTAGCTTTCATTTCTGATTAAGCTTTTCAGCCTGTGGGTATCTTCTCTCACACCTGTCTTACCATTTCCTTTTACAAGGGCTTAATTTAGAAACCCATTGTACCTGGCCCTGCAGAGACCAAGCCAATGTATTTTACATAATGCCTCAGCACATCAGGGGAACAGACTTGTTCTAAGTCCATTCTGGAGGGAAGGATGGACTCGTACTTCAGGTTTTGGTTTGGGTTCTGGGAGAAACAACCCCTGTTCTGACAGTGGTCACTGATTTCTCGAGACCTTTATGAAATCACTTACCCTGCCTTGAACTTAACTTCTGTGTCTGGAAAATAATCAACATAACACTTTCCTTAGCTCTGGGTTTAGGATAAACTTAGTATCTAGATGGCATCAAAGTCCTTGTGTTCTGTGCTTGACAAACAGAATAAGAAGCTGATTTCTGGGCTGGGAGGACTTCAGCACGTAAGTGCAAGACGGGGACAACAGGCAGGTCCAAGTCTGACAAGCAGCAATGAAACAAGGCAGAGCTGACGGGCAAACAGACCCCAGGCACTGCTGCTGTCAGCTTTTCCATCGGCATCTCGTCAGGGATGTGAGAACAGAGAACGAATCACTCCGTGGGCGTTCACAGGAAGCTCCCCCCAAGTGCGAGGGAGAGCACGGGACAACCCACATGAGGGGGTTTGAGAATCCATGTGGGTGATCTTCCCAGCAAGCCTGGGGGACAGGAGACTCTGTGATGTGCCTGAAGGAGGCACAAACACCCCCCGCCTCCTTGGCAGAGGGCTCAGCTGGCAAGAACTGATCTTTGAGGCTCTCTGTTTGTTCGCTAGATGCCCCTGGACCTTGCTTTCAAGTCTCTCTTCCTTCTCTGTCATTGTCACTGCTGCAGCAACAGGTGAGCCTGAGAAGTTACTCACAGGGAAGATGAGTTTGCCCTGAGGAAATGGCCTGAATCCTTTGCAGAGCCCACTGGTGCCAGTCAATCTGAAGACAGGTGCTGTCCATCCATGGGGCCACAAGCATGGATGAACCATCCAGTGGCTATGTGCCCTCCAGAGCTCTCACTGCTGTCAGTCAAGCTCTTCCCCACTAAGCAGCAGCGGAGGAAGCTCCACAAGTATTGCTTTTTTATTTCAGTGCTGCCACACTTGCTGACGTCCTCGCTAATCCTCTTGCGGCAGCAGGCTGCTAATCAAAAACTCTGCTCGCCACGTTGGCATCATTCTGGGAAGCCAACAGAGCGCAGAGATGCTCAATTCCTCCCCCTCCACACACCTTCCATTGTCTTCAGGACTGACAGCTCTGATGTGGAGCAGTGATAGAAGCCAGCTGATGCTGTCAGGGCCTGGTACAATTGCACCGCGGGGAAAAAGGCGACTGGCTCTGACTCATCGTAGCCGCCTGGAGCTCAGGATGCCTTGCACACGTGCTGTCTCCTGGCATGGCTCATCACACAGCAGTGCACCTGGATACAGCCCTCTGAGGCAGGATTGACCCTTTGGAAGGGCTAGGACTGGCAGCCAGAGGGGTGGCCAACCATCCTTTGAGAGGCTAGGAAAACCTGCAGGGAAATAAAAAAGACTCTTTTGTCGAATCACAGAATATCCTGAGTTGAAAGGGACTCATAGGGATCATCCAGTCCAACTCCTGTCCATGCACAGGACAATGCCAAAATCCCACCATGTGAGAGCGTTGTCCAAATGCCCCTTTGAGCTCTGGCAGCTTGAGGCCGTGCCCACTGCCCACTGCCACTTCCCCCTCTGGGGGAAGAACCTTTTCCTAATATCCAACCTAAAGCTTCCCTGACACAGTTCCAGCCCTTTCCTTGGGTCCTGTCACTGGTCACAGAGAGAAGAGATCAGTACCTGCCCCTCCACTGCCCCTCGTGAGGGGATGGTGATGAGGTCTCCCCTCTGTCGAAGTCTTTGGTGTGTATAGAGGAATAAAGGGTGGTTGGATGTTCCTCTGCTCACCCTATGTTCAGAGGTGTCTAGCACAGAATTTATGCAACTCCTGAATGGTAATCTATGAAATAACACCTCTCCTTCAGCTCCTCACATTCTCATCCTTATGGAATGAGCTGAGCTCGCAGTTGAATTTCTGGGGCGATCCAAGATGCAAGGGGTCCAGACTTGAAATGCATCAGGAGTGCCAAGCCAAGATGGGAAGGACATTCAAACAGGGGAAGTTGGACTTCTGTGTGATGTGAATTTCTGAGTGACCTTGAGTAAACTGGCTCAGAGCTGCCCATCCTGCCCAGGTCAGCAGCTGAAATTTCCATTACTGAAAGTAGAAACTCAGGGGTCATTTCTGTTTCATTTCTCACTTTTTCCCAAACATGACATTGAGTGAGAGGCATTAGGAGTTCCTCCTATAAATAGGATCACCCCTGTCAAAGCTGGTTAAGTCATAGCCAGTGTCAAGCCCATAAACAAGGTGCCTCTCATGCACTGTCTGGAGGGGGCAGAGGGGGCACAGGGAAGTTTGACAGCTCCCTGTTTGACTAGTTTGCATTGGGACACCAGCTGTTTTCAGGGCAACAAACATGATCAACCCCCAGCTCCCATCTGGAGGATTTTTGGAAGTGGTGCAGGACAGAGGCAAAGTACTTGAGGACCACTGCTACATGTTGTAGCAAAAGTGAAGCCTCCCAGCTCCCAGCCTCACCGGTGCTGGGATCTCCATGGCTGCTGTCACAGCAGGGATCAAACACTCTGCATCCATTCCTTCAAAAGCATTCCCCAGTTCTGCCCTAGAGGTCTGGGATGAGCTGGAAACCCTGCACTTTCACTTGTCTCAGTTTCCCCTGGAGGGAGCTGCACTTTCCTCTTCCTTTAGAGCTTCCCAGTTCTTTATCTCCAGGAGAAGCAGCAGGTCCAGTGACAAAGCGGCTTTGCCATGCAGGAAGTCAGCTGGGGCATGGCAGTGAAGCCAGGGACACAAAGCAAAGCATCTTTGAAAGAAGAGAGTGTAAGTGTCCCCCCGTGCCAGCTGCAGGGACATCTGGATGGAGCTGGCTTGGCAGAGCTGCAGGGTCACCAGGGTTGTGCGTCACTGTGGCTCCAGAGTGGAATATTTTGGGATAGTGGGAGCTGACAGAGGGACCTGAGGCCCCTTTGCTTTCCTCCTGACCCCTGGGAACTTCCAGTTCTTCACCAAACTCTGTGCTGCTCTGAGACTGGGGGCTGCAAGGAGCCTGCTCTGCTGAAGTGATGCAAGTGAACGTGCCTTTAAAAAAAAAAAAAAAGCAACCAAAAAACAAAGAAGGATTAAAAAAAAAATAGAACATTTCAATGGTCTCATTTCCCCACAGATCCACAAGCAGTTGCATCAGTACAGCTGAGGGGGTGGAAAACTGAAGTGGGGGCAGAAAGGAACAAAAACTTTCTAAGTGAGCTCTGAAAATGTTCAGTAACTATATGGAGACCTATAGCTGCTCGTCCCTTCCAGACATGAAGAGCTGTCTGGTTCTCATGTGTGGAGACACAGACACAGCCAGCTGAGCAGGGAGCAGAGATGATTTGTTGGAAGCTGAACTGAGAGGAGCTTAGCAGGGGAGGAATCACTACTTGTTCTGAGATGGGCTAATTATATTCCATGTCCTTGGAAGCCAACCCTTTTCTACTCTACTTGTATAACGGAGATCCTACAGCCCTCTATAGAAGTACCAGGGTTCCCTCCCATCTCCACTGCACACAACAGCCTGTCCCACTGCCAGTCTCCACCCCAGATGGATCTGGATGTCAGTCCTGCATTCCCTGGAGAGCTGCTGAAGCACTTTGGATTCCTCGGAGATGGAAACCCTTCTAGAAACGCCGGGTAGAGTTACTCTAATTCCTCGCTGTTTGGGATCAAACTGAAGCCTGCTGCTTAATGGGGGATAAGTGGATGTAATGCAGTCAGTCAATAACTTTATGCACACATGCAGAGCCCTTTGGATTACTGATTTTCCAAAAGCCAGTCTCCCTCACAAACCCTGCACCACACTGACTCAGCCCTGAGCCTTTTAACTTCTTATTTCCTTCTTCACCTGCACTTTTATTCTTCCATCCCTTATTCATTTTTTCCCCCACTTATCCATTTTTCCCCCCATAGAAGTTTTCAGCTTGTCAAACGACTCTCCCTCTCCCTGTCTCTTTTCTCTTTGCCTTTTGCAGTGGGAGGAAAGATAATAATAAAAAGAGCAGTTTTCAAATAAGAAGCCCCACGTGTTACCTGGGAACTGTCTCTCAGCATCCAAATACCTGCTGGGGCAGGGAGCGCTGAGTCCCTGCTGTTGTTTTGTACCCATCAAACACTGTTTGTGTTTTGTCACATGCTCCTGTCAGGTCTGTCACTTGTACAAGCAGGACTGACTGGGCCCTTGCAAATTAGGATTTCCCTTTACACCTCCCTGCTAAGCGCTCCTCACTCCTTCCCTTCCTCCTCACTGGGGAAATTGCTGCTCTGGCTGCTGCTGTGGTAGTTCCCAGGCTGGAGGAATGGCTTTGGGAGTGTTTGTGCTCTCTGCCTCATCACCCTGAAATTCTCCTCTTTGTGGGCAACCCTTTAGTCCTGCCTTATGTCTCAGTGGGAAGGGAAGGGTGAGATAAGGAGTTAGTGAACCTGCCTCCCTCACTCTGTCCTCAGTCCCTGCTCAGCTTCAGGCTGAGCCCTTCACAAGTTCAGCACTTTTTGTGGCTTTACTGAATTGCTCCTAAAAGGAGAAATTTGCAGGAGAAAGAGCTCCTGACCAAGGTATTCCTGTAAGACCAAAGAACCTGAAGTGACTCCCTTGGGCCCCCCAGATGGGGAGGTACAGGAGGTGATGGTCCAGCTGCCTCACTAATCCCAGCCCTCTCTGTTCCCCTCAGGCTCTTGGCTAAAAGGCTCTTTTGACTTTTATGAGGGCTGGAGACCAAGCCAACAAAGCCTCAGGGTTTAGTCAGTGCCAGCGGGTACAACACGTGCCTTTTCCTTCTATCCCCTTCTTTCTTTCCTGCTGACAGCTTTCCTGAACACATGTGGTGTCTGCTCGGCTCGGGAGCTTTTCCTCAGGAATGAGCCTCAGGACTGGGGCATGAGAGCATTCTTTGCCACGTGGGAGTGGGGGCTGCCTTCTCCTTCACTTCCAGGACATCTCAATACCCTCTGGGCTCCAGGGAAGCTGAGAAAGGCAGGGAAAGAAGGGGGGAGATGCTGGAAGCGTCTTGGACCATGGAGATGGTCTGTCGGATGGAGAAGTCATTCAGGCGTGACCCCCAAAGGCTTCCAGGTAGAAGGACATGGAATTTTTCCTCCCTTCTCTTTCCCAGAGGTCTGACTTACAGCCACAGCCTGTTCTTTCCATGTCACCAGTGGTGGTGTCAGAGGAACTCACAGACCTCATGCTGTGGTCCCCACACCATCAGGGCCCCCCAAGACGAGGGTCTCCACAAAAGCTGAGCTGGCGGCAACGCTTGGAGCTGCAGCAGAAAAGCTCCTTTTCCTACACACTGCTGGGTTTTGTTGTCTGTAACAAACCTCTCCCTCGGCTGCTGGGACTGAGCTCTGGGGCTGGGAATGAAGCATTGCTCATCCTGCTCATCCATTCCTTCCAGGAGTTTTGGGAATCTTTGTAAATAAGCCAAGAACATGAGAAATAGAAATTCCTCCCGTTCCAGGCCCTGCCTGACACTGCACAGATCCTTTGTTCTTGGCTTCTTTCTCCCTCCCAAGGCCTCAGAGAAGTTCTTCTAACAGCACACCCCCTCCCCCTGCCTCAGCCTCTTCCATCAATTAGCAGTTATCCATTAACTGCTCAGGAATAATTCCTTCAATTAGCCCATCTCTTGAGGATGTCCTTCCCCAGGTGCTGCCAGTGCCACTTAAGCACCCACAGGAAAGGAGCACTCAAGAGCTATAAATACACATTTAAGTGCTTGTTTAGGACCTCTTTGTTCTTCCCAACTTTGTGGTGCTCCTGGTTTCAGCTGGTCCACAGAGAGCTCAGGATCAGCCCTTATCCTTATTCCTAGGAGTCCTGCATCCTGGGCTGTGCTGCCAGAGCAGACCTTTGTGGCATCAGGTTTCTTCCTTTTTGTTGAAGGGAGTGTGTAGGGATTCCAGGAAGGCTTAGAAACAGCCCATGGTATTCTGTGACCCAGTCAGGCATGATGGATTCAGGATGGTAAGAAATAACCTTTATGGCTGTTCTAGTGCTAAAGATGAGCCATAGGGAGAAGATCAAGACACAGGAGGAAGAGAGAAGGTGAAGGGATTAGCCAGGACAGCGGGGCATGTCTGGGAGCTCTTAACCTTGTGATGGTTTTTCGGGGGGGGGAAATGATGGAAGATTGAAATTAGGAATACCCCAACCTAGCCCAACATGGAGGAGAATGAAGGAAAAGGATGTGATATTCCCTGGCATCTGCTTTTTGCTCCTGTACTGGGGACTGAAAGTTGGAAGGTTCAAACAGTGCAGCACCAGGTGTTACGGGTGGAGCTGGACCTGCTTCCATCAGACAGGAAGCATCTTTGTGATTTGACATCGAGCTTTTAGTGCCCAAATACCTTTGGAAAGCCTCTCCACCTTGTGTCTCCTCACATGGCCAGTTATTTCCTAGTTTCCTAAGGGAATTGCTAAACAGAGACCCAAAACCTGGTATGTGAGCTGCTGGCTCAGGGATACAGCGCTCGGTTCTGCTCAGGTAGCACAGTGGCTGCAAATTAATTACTGTTAACGATGCCACCTTCCTGCAGAGAACAGCAATTTCTGCAGAGGGCACAAGGCCTGATTTTGTCGAATGCCCAACCTCTAAGGAGGCCTTCTGGCATCCCTGCACTGCCCGTGAGCCCATCTGTTCCCAGTGGGAGCCACGGAGCCATCAGGCAGTGCCGGATGGAAGCATGTTTTGACTCATGGGTCAGAGACGGTGCAGAGAAGTCTATCGTTCCCAGCAGCTTCTTTAATTGACACAGTGAAAGAAGCCACATCTTCCTGCCTGATTCTGACCAGGTCTGTAATTGAATTCAGCTCAACATCTCCGCTCCAGCCCCCCAAGGACCTGTCAATTAATGATGGATTTTTTCTCGCCTTGGGAATTTCTCCTCGCTCCCATTCTTTGTAGTTAATAGGATCTAGTGTTGGAACCGGTAGTAGTAAATCTCCCACCCCCCATTTCCTACCTTTCCCAAAGGTGCCTCATGAAGAAAAGGGCTTGGGCATTAAAAGAGAGACGGGTGAAGTTCAGGAATTGAAAATGTGAGCAGCTTTCCTGTCTTTTGTTCATTCATCCTTCCTCTCACTCCTCTCAGGTCTTTTGTTTCTCCTTGCCAAAACTGCTTGCGTGCACTTCAGTCAGGATCTCATGAGACTGTTTTAGAAACTGCAAAGCTGAGTTGGATCCTTCTTTCTCCCCACTCAGAACACAATGTCTGCTTAACCTTTCTTCCTTGGCATCTTTCTCTCCCAGCAACCTATTTGCAACCTGTGGTTGCAGAGGAATCCCAGTGCTGACTGGGTTTAAACTGGGGGTTGCTGGGGATGTAGTCAGGAGTGTGAGATATGCTGTAGGACACAATTTCAGTCTGGCTGCAGGAGGCAATTATTTCATGGGTCTGCCTTAGCCTTGTCTCTCTAAGCCCAGCCAAGATGTAGAGGTTTCTTGTTGCTCCTAGAAAGAGAAATTTGATTTGCATGGCAAAGAGTGAGAAAAGACAGGGGTCAGCTGTTCTCCATCCTCTTCATCCTCTTCTGGTCCCTCTTCCCCTCCCCACACCACCCCAACCTTCCTTTTGACATTCCTAACGAGTCACTGCTGCGCTAACGCACCCAGTCGCCATGGGAGAGATTTTGGGCTTTCTTAAGCTGTTGGATCCTGTTGAACATCCTTGTTAAACTTCGCCCTCCCTGCTGCGTGCGGGGAGCTTCCCACGCAGACCAAAGTTCGGTGCCCAGCCCACGGGTTCTCCCCCTCAGGCACTGACGTTCGAGGCTCTGCTCGCAGGAGGCGGCGAGGGAGGGAGGGTGTTTGGGAGAACGTGTCTTTGAAGCAGTGACTGTTTGGTGAATGTGCAGAGACAAGGGGATCGGGTTGGGTGGGTAACCATGGGAGTCTGGTTAACCAGGGTAACCACTGGTGTCTCCGGTCCCTGCTCACAGGGAAAAAGCCCCTTAGCCCTGCTCCTTGTCCTGGCCAGCAGCAGCTGACAATGGGTGGGAGAAAAGAGTGGAGTGGGAAATCCCTCCCTGACCCTCCTTTTGGGGACTACTCCTGGTCCACTTTTCGTGTGTGAGAAGGGATGAAGTTGCCCAGGAGATAAAGGGCCGATACAGGAGATCAGGATCTGTTAGACTTGATGCCTGCATGAAGAACTAGAAAGCAGAGGCTTTTCCTTCACTCTGTGATTCTTTCCCAGTTTCCAGAGGCTTTTCTTGTTTGTTGTTGGGGAGGAAGGAGCCAGGAAATGAAGGGAAGTGCTAGAGACAGAAATGCTGAGAGATTCATTGTTGGACTCTTTTGGTTTGGTTCTTGTTTTTTTTTTTAACTTACGTATCAGGCCTGTGCTACACTTCTCCTTGGGGATCCACATTCACTGCCTGGATCTCCTGGAGCAGGAGGATCAGGACGATGCTCATACACAGCTGGGAACAGTGTATGAACCTCAGGATGTTGCTTCCAGCCACTTGCTCCTGAGACCATTAGGATGTTACCCTCAGATGATGCTGAGATCACAGGACAATAAAGCTCTGCAGTGTCCCAGAGATACCCGTTCCTGCCATGACTGTTGAGAGGAATAGAAACATGGAATGGTTTGTTTGGAAGGAAGATTTGGTTGAAAGGCACCTTAAAGCTCATCTTGTTCTAACCCCCTGCCATGGGTGAGAACACCTTCCACGAGACCAGGTTGCTCCAAGCCTCATCCAATATCCTTCTCTCCATGTGCTGAGATCCTCTTTTATCTGACAGCAACAGTCCTGGAGGCAGAGACAGTCACACCAACATGTGCTCGTGTCCTGCCTCCACCAGCTGTGAGGAGGAGGAGATCCTTGTTGTTAGGGTGTGCTGAGACATCGCTGGGATCACTGGCTCAGGGACATTTAAGCCTTTGTTTTCTATTCACAGTGTCTCACTTTCCCAGGCCTGGCAGAGAGCAGGGAAGAGTCATCTGCAGCCTGAGTTGAGATCAGCGGGAGCAGGGCTGTCATCCTGCTCGTGCACAGGGCTGTTCTCACGCCCTGTTTCCTTTGTGGACAGAAAGAAGAGTTATCTGGAGCCTGCACCTGCTTCCAGCTGAGGAGAGGAAACACTTCTGGAGGGAGCAGAGGATGGTGGTGGTATCTCAGGAATCCAGGAAGGATCAGGGCTCTGTTGGGCTCAGCACAGTAGAGACTGTTATTGTGAGCTTGTGGCCGGGGTGGTTGGAAAAATCATTGCCATCAGCAGGAGAGGACTCGGAATTAAAGTCATCACCCTGATGATTTGTCAAACTGAGCTGCTGGTGTAAGTGAGAGCTACCCCGGGCCACAGAGGACACGTTCCCCAGCCCATGGGTCAGTATAGGCTGTACCTTCCCTCCGTCCCTACTGTGCACCTGGCTGCTCACAGGTGAGGAGCACCTCAGCCAGTGCTTGGCTGCCCCATCACCCTCTGTGCTGCTTTTGGGCACAGCTGGTGCTCTGCTCCATCCCGTGGCAGTAATTTAGTCCTGGAGACATCCAGTTCTGTCCTGGCTGTGTCCCAGGGGCCCTGGAGATCCAAGATGTCCAGACAGCTAAGCTGCAGGGCCTGAGGGAAGGGAGGGTGAATACATCTGAGTTGAGGAGTGATCATGTTAATGCAGTGCATTAATGAGGAAATTGAAATAAAGGACTTCATCAGGGATGTAAAGTGAGTTGGTGGCAGGCTGGAAGTCTCCTAATGAGTGCTCTCCCCTGAGTTTTCTACCCTTTTGTGAACCAGGACATGATGCTTTGAAACAGTACATTAACTTGACACTAAGAGGCTTCTAAGAGGTGGGTGGGGAGGAAGGAGCCAGGAGATGGAGGGAAGCACTAGAGAGAGTGATGCTGAGAGGGTTATGCTGGATCTGAACTCCCCGGTGACTTTGGGAATGATCAAGAGCCTGGACACCCCAGCACAATGTTGACTCAGTTCTGGACACCACCACAACCCTTCCCTAACACCAATGTGACACTTGGAGACACTTTCCCACATGAGGAGCTGGGCAACAGCACAGCCAGGTCCCCCCTTGGCACAGGGCACCCAGCAGCTCTACTTACCTTTGTGCAACAAGGTTAAATCACTACCTCATTAGAGCCCTCAAATTAAGTCACCACCTTGCTGGATCGATACCATTTTCCATGATGCACTCGTGACACTAAGCCCGGGAGATGGATTGATGCTGGGAGGCTGAAGTGCTGCAGGGGAGCTCCAGTCAGACCCAGTGCTGGGCAGGGTTTGTTATCAGGGGACAAAGGGCAAATTTCCATGGAGAGCAGCAGCTGATGGCAGAGGCAGGAGGTGTGGGGGAGTGGGGGCACGAGGACAGTGCCCGTGGCTCCTGCCACCTCCCAGGGCTTGGTGCTGGACCCCATTTTAGACCTGAGGGTTGTTCTGTGAGAAGCCTGTGGCAGAAATGGTCTCTTCCAGGTGTGTCTGCACTGGGATTTAATGGCTGGGCTAAAATGGGCTGTTCTCTCCATTCTCCCATTCCCCTTCTCTGTGAGCAAGGTCTGGGCAAGGAAAGGCCAAAGGAGCAGCTCTCATGGGGTGATTGCAGTGGCCTGAGGGTGCCTGGGGTTGCTTGATGCCATAGTGGCTCCTCTCTACAGCAGGCACAGCCTTCCTACCCCAGAAGCCACCATAACAGAGGCTCTCTGTCCCTACTGTCCACAGGGACTGCCACTGTGCACTGGCTGGGGTAGGACCAGAGACTCTTCAGCTGCCCTGAGCCTGCTGGAAAGATCTTAACTGGTGCCTACCAGGTGTCAGTGGCTCAGCTGGATACTGGATCCAAGCAAGGAGTCGGGAGGGCTGAGTTTGAGGTGAGTTGGGGCAGTTTGGGATAGCAGGTGCCAGATCACTGTTCTCTGAGCTGCAGCCAGGCCAGGAAGAGTGTGTGGCCAGACTCAACCCTAGCAGTCCCAAATCCCAGCCCTGGGATGTTTGTACTTCTGCCAGCTCCCCCCACATGGAGGCTCAGAGGGGACACCTCTGCCCTTTCCAGTGGTGAGAACCCAAGACCACCCACCTTGTCCCAGCCACCTGCCCTGCTCCAGGTGCTGGGGTTAAGGCCCCTACTTCATCTCTCACCCCGTCTCCCTCACTCAGTACCTTGCCCACCCCCAAAGGAGCACTCAGCCCATGGTCCCCCAGTGCTGGGTGCTTGTTCAGCTGGCTGGAGGAGCAGGCAGTGCTGGTGGGTGGTGCAGAGCAGGGGCTACAGCCCCCTCTTCCTGCTGCTGCAGCTGAACACCACATGCTGGTTGACTGGGAGCGCAATGGGACCAGTTTGCTTCATGGACTGGGTGGGTTTGACCCTTCCATTTCCACTCAGTGTAAAATCAGAGCCCTTAGTAGAGCCATGCCTTCCCAGCCACCTCCCTGGGAGCAGGGGGGGAATTCAGAGGAGCCCTAAAACCATCCCTCACCCCCAGACCCAAACACCTCCTGCCCCCGGAGCACCCACATCGCTGCTGAACCAGAACTCCTGCATGCTGGCTGTGCTTTCTTTATAAACCTGTAACAGCACAATATATTTGGCATAAAAAAAAAAAAAGGGATTCCTCCAGTTAATCCCTCTGCAGATGTGCCCAGGGGTGACCTGGCAGCTGTCACAGCTCCACACTCGGGCAGAGCTGGAGGAGTGGGTACCAAGGCAGAGGCTGCTGCCCACCCCAAGGCCTGAGGGGGATGAGTGGGTGCATCTGAATAAAATACAGAAGCAACAGGAGGAGGGCAAAGCTGATAAAAGTGCCCAGGGCAGCTGTGGCAATGTGGGCAATGAGGTGACACCACAATTGGCTGTCGCTTATTTTGAGGTTTATTATCTCTGGCTTGCAAAAGAAACCTTGTTTTTCTGTCCCAAGAGCCCTCCTAGGAGCTGAAGTATTTCTGCAACCCAGAAGTCTCTGAGTTGCTTCCAGCAGGGATACAGGAGGGAGTCCAGGGAGCAGGACAGACCCCTTGTGAGGAGTGGGGGCTGCTGGCCAATTCGGCTGGAAAGGCCCGATATAAAGATGAGAAGAAGGAAGTGACTTTCACGTGGCTCACGCAGGGAGCAGTTAATGAGCTGCTCCCCACCCTGGGAAGCTCATCCCTGGCCTGGGGAGCAGGGAGAGGGGAGGGCACACAGCTCATGTGGGTGCTGCCACTTTAGCAGGGCTGTCTCTGTGCAGGCAGAGAGCTGAGCTCTTTGTTCATCCCTGCTACGAAGCAAGAGAAAAACACTCCTGCCGAGTGCATCCAGAAATAACCCAGGCCTCCAGCAGCCAAAAAAGCTTCCAAGGGGGAATTTTAAAGTGCTGGGAATTTGGCCTCTCAGCCTGTGCTTTGGGCTCCTCTGCTGTTGTAATGTCCCAGGCAGGGAAAAGCAGACTGTGAACACTGCCCTGCTCCTTATGTCCAGGAACTCGCATCTCAACAGGCAACAGTTCACTCATGGATCACCCCAAGACCCTCTCAGCTCCCATTTCCATCCCAGCCTTTTACAACACCACCATCACAGCTCCTGCCTTGAAAGGACACTGCTGATGGGCAGCACTTTCCCTGTGGGATGTGCTTTAGGGGCTGTGGTGTCCCACAAGAGCCCCTCACTGTGCTGCATCCCTGGCTCAACTCTTCCCTGAGATGAGGCCTCCTGGCAGGCACAGCCCTGCTGCTGGTGGGGCCAGGATTTGGGAGTCTGGAAGGGGAATGTGCTAATCATGAGAGGTCCCATTGCCTCTGGAAGGGAGGAGCTGGGGGCATTTGCAAACAGGCCTTTCCTGTCTCTGGGAAGGACAGCAGGTTCCTGCACTATCCAGATGGAATTTGAGTCACATCGTGAAGAGAACGGTCTCTCAGTGGCACATGTCAGAGGCTGCAGGGAAGATAAACGTTGCTTCATTGCTCTGTCCCCACTGTTTGCTCCCCCACAGGGGTCTCCTGGCCAGCTTTTCCATGTGTCAGCATCTCCTCAGCACCCCAGAGCAAGGGCACCGTGTGGCAGATGCTCCACGGAGGGAGAGGCACCTTGTCACGCAGCAGCAGCTCTGCTCTGGCTCCCGGGGCAGCTCAAGGCTGCTCCATCCCTACATTTGGGGGTGTAACCCAGCACACTGCTTGGCTTCCAGCATCCACAGGAAGGCTGCAACCTTTGGAAACTTCCTGTGCCCCTGTTGTGTCTCTGCACACCACAAACTGCCCCTCTGAGGCAGGACACAAAGGTGGAATGAACCAAGTGGTCTGGGCACATGCAGGAGGTCACTGAAGATGTGTTGGCTTTGCAAAGCAGATCCCGTGGTGGATACAGGACCATCTATTTATTTTAAGCTTTACAGGGGGCATTTTCCCTTGCCAGGAGCTGGAGAATAGAAGACCCGGGTACCATCTGCCCAGGGGACTGGTGAATCATCCTGTTTTCCAGTTAACAGCACTTGTTTGCTTTGGGAGATCTCCAAGTTAAGGGGGAAGAAAAAGAAAACCCAACCCATGGATCTTTTCCCACACAATAAGAAAAATGCCTTGTTTTCTTTTTTTTTTCTTTTCATTCCATTTTTTTTTTCTTTTTTTTTTTTCTTTCCCCAAAAACCAGTGTCAACTCTGCTTTTACTTAGCGGTGGGCTGGATAAAAATAGGCTGTGAAGTCACGACGCCTTCGGAAGAAGAACCAGGTATGGCCTGGAGGGAGGGGATGAGAGGAGTCAGGCTTGGGCGACTGGGACAAAATCCAACGTGATGGAGGCAGGCAGGGTCTGTCCCAGGAGAGCTGCTGCTTATCCTGGAGCCTTGTGGGTTCCCTGGCACACTGCTGGGAGAGGCAGGAGGCTCTTTGGTGGATGCTCCAGAGTTCAAGCGGTCCCTCACGTGGTCTGGATGGGGCTGTGGCCCAGGGAACACCAGGAGATCAGCGCTGGGCAAAGCTGAGGCATTTGGAGCTGGAAGCATTCTGGGAAACAAGGGGAGCATCAGGGAATGGAAGCCAAGGGGTTGTGCTCCTGCTTTCCCCAGGACCATATTGCTGCTGCCTCCTCCCTTAGTTTTCTGCTCAGCTCTGGCTTCTCCTCCCGTTTGATCGCTGTGCCAGGCTGTGAGCACGCTGGGCTCTTTGGAAAGAGGGGGCTTGGGAGGGGCTTTGATGTCTCCTGCTCAGGGCAGGGGCCCTGGAAACCACTTGGACACCTGGAGCATGAGGAAGTGCAGCTGATGCCTGTATTTTGGTGCTGCTGCTGGGGGGTTCCTGTGGCAAAGCCTTCCTAGGGCTGTTCACCCAGGGCTGGGGCAAATCCTGAGCTTGGGCAGGCTCAGGACTGGGGTGGCTGCAGGTGAAGATCTTTGGCACTGGAATATCTCCAATATTTCTGCATTGCAGGAGAAATCAGCACTGTGAGGGCAACTTTAGAGCCCCACAAGGGGATGTGAAAGCCCAGGAAGTAGCAGGGAGATGATGAATCCCCCCTGCGGGGCTGGCTTGTCTCAGGTGTGTCTCGGTTGAGCGCTGAAGAAGACCCCAAATTGCTGGTCCTCCCCAGCCCTCGTTGCTGTGGGACCCTGTGGTGTCCCCTCTGTCACCACACAGCTCCAGCTCTGTCCTGCCAGAGCCACACCTACTGCCTTGGTTTTGTAGCCTTGTAACCAAGCACCAGCTTAGGCCACAACTGAAATGAGTTTGGCAGGGCTGAGCACAACCTTCCATGGGTATTTGTGCACATGCTTGGAAGCACCATGGAAGCTGCCAGGAGATGCCAATTTTATGTAGCAAAAGGAAGCTGCACAGCAGGGATGATGGGCCCTGCCAGGACCAGAGAAGCCAGAGCTTCAGGCTTTACATTTTCAGGATACAAAGTGGGAGGTTTTTTGCCCTTCTACTTCAACAAATTAAAATTTCCAATGAAAAAAAAAAAAATAGTCCCTGTGGAAACCAGCCTCGCCCACAAGGAAGGAACCTTCTATCAACAAGAAAATTCACATGGTGGGGAAAAAACATGTCCTTTGCTCTTCCACCCTCTCCTGAACCACAGTTTCTCCGCAGCGGGAGGCTGGAGAGGCGCAAGGGGAATATCTACATTTCTCTGGGATCAGTCACTGGAACCAGCATTATCACTGGAACAATGGGCTCAGCCCGGGCCTGCCTTGCCAGAGTGGCTCCGCTGCAGCGCTCCCGGGTTTATTTTTGTCCAGGCTTGGAGCGGGTTGTGGAGATCAGGTGACGGTGCCCGAGGAGCGCTTGGCATCGCCCGTCCCGCAGCCGCCGGGGCGCACGTGTCCCTGGGAGCAGCGAGCAGGCAGGGCTGGTGGAGCAGGGCTGGGTGGGCAGGGCGGCTGCCTCTCCTTGTGGGATCCTTTCCCTTGGATGAGCCTGCCCTGGAAACCCCTTGTGGGAGAAGGGATCCCACTTGGCCTGGCTTAGAGCTTCGTAATGCGGTCTGGGGAATCAAAACCAGTGACTGTGCTTTGGCACTGGGATTATGAGTTGGAAACCAGTTTCTGACAGAATTGAGTCATGGACGTTGAGGAAGGTGACCAAGCAGACACAGAAAGCGCTGTGGTGGAGCCAGGAAAGCCCAGCTTCACAAGAACCAGTGCAATGTCTCCATCTCTGAGCTTGCCTTGTTCCACACAGTTTCCATGCTGGGTTGTGTTTGAGCAGTGACCAAGGCACCAGTTCATTCCCAGTGCCCCCATGCTGTTCCAGAAGAGCAGTCAGCCTGGTAGATGTGGCTGAGGTAACCCTGGAGTTGGCTAATTTGGCAAGATAGTCAAATCTGCCAATGTCCTTGGCCACACAGGGACACCTTCCTTCCATCCCAGCTCCATCCCCAGCCTCAGCAGAGCTCTCTCACCTGCAGATTCACCCTCTGTTTTTCCATCAGCTGGAAACAATCTGCATCACTGGAGGGTTTTATTTCCCATGGGGCTGTGAAGAGAGAGAAGCCTGGAGTTGATCAAAGTCTGCGAAATGCACAGGAGCAGCCGTGGCTGGAGGAAGATCACAGGGTTCTGTGCTGGAGAGGGGGCAGAGCTGCACTGGGGTCTGGGGAGACAGGGGTGCAGAGGGCTGGGGTCTGTTCAGCAAGTGGCACTGTGGGAACAGAGGAACGTTAATTTTCCAGGTGTGGGATGAGAAGTGGGATGAGGGTGCTGTGCCCCAGCTGGGGGGCCAGGCACGTGTGGCATCACACACATGATCACTCTGTGTCTGGAGAATGTGCAGCATCACTGTGCTGTGACTCTACACATGAATCCAGCCTGACTTCAAAGGGAACCAAGTGTTCCATGGCAGAGGCTGGGGCTCACCCTGATCCATCACCCGGGGGATATTCCAGTGGGTATTCCAGCTGCCATCTGTGAGCGAACCTCACTCTCCGTGGGTCAGGCCATCCTGCAAAGAATCCCCTTTTATATAAATCTCAGCACACGATTCGAGAGTGGAAGGAGCCTACCCTGGCCCAGCAGGTCATTTCAGGCTTGGCTGAGCTCCTTTCCTCTCGAGGGGACGTTTGCCAGCATCTCGGAAATGGCACCGGTGGGATCTGCAGCCCGGGCACAGCGCTGTCCGTCAGGACCTGCTCTCTGCAGCTCCGAGCAGCAAATCCCTCTTGCAGCAGGAGGATGAGGATGAACGGTGTGGGAGCATATGGAAATCTATGGACCCCTCTGGCAACAGTCGCATTGAGCCGAACACAGCTCCAAGGGTCTGACCCTGCCGGTGCCTCCCAGCTGCGCCTCCCTGGATCAGTGTGTCTGGATGCGCCTGATGTTGAGATCAAAGAGTCTGTGTTCATCCACAGGACTGGAATCACCCGATGGAAGGGATGCAGGCACAAAGTACCATCCTCTTCTGCACTCTCAGCACAACCTTTGCGTTGTTGTGTGGAGAAAGGACACACACACGCACACATCCACACACAGAGACACAGAGATAAAACTGTGGATATCACCCATTAGATCAGTTTTCCTGTGGGGAAGACTTCCAGACTGCTCTGCTGGGTGATATTCTGCAGGCATTTAGCCCACAGGAGCTAAATCCAGCTGGGATTTGTAGTGAGGACTGATGCACCCCCCCCACTCCCTGGACTGTCACGGTCAAGGCAACGTGCCTTTCTGGGCTGATTAGGGAAAGTGTCAGGGACCTTGCAGCCAAGACTGACAGGCCAGGGCTTCTCCTCTCACTCTGCTGTGTTCCACTAATTACAGCTCTCCCTAATTAAAAATCAGTGATGTGGCTTTGGCAGATGCAAGGCAGGTCCCCCAGGCGAGCCCCGGGCAGAGACCGGGCAGCAGAGAAGGATGGAGCCATCCCTGGAACCTGGTACATTCCCTGCTGAGCCGTGGTCAGGTGCTGCAGAGGAGCCAAACATCCAGGAGAGTCCTCAAACTGGGGAACAAAATCAGAGCCAACCTTGCCAGAGACATGGGGGGCTGTCCTGGCCCCCGAGTTGTTGTGCTGAGCTGGAGTGAAATGCCCTGTGCCAGCTGCAAAGTCCCCTCACAGGTGGCACTGGTGGCTCCAGTAACCACATGGCACTGGGAGCTGGGGCTCTGCAGCAGAGGTAGCAAATCCCAGGACACTCCTGTGAGCTGGCAACACTCTGCCTCTCCCAGGGGACAGGAAGGGCCAGCTCACTGCCAGGCACTTAAAATCAGACAAAGTAAAAGCTGGGTGATCTATAGAAGTGCAGTTTCCTGTTGGATTGCTGGTTGCTGATCTATCAGCTCTTTCTCCTTCCTTATTTCCATGTGAGAACAGCTCAGGTTGTTTGGGGTATGTCTTCCCATGGGATAATAGTCTTTCTGAGCAAACTCCTCCTGAGTGAAGCCAGGAGGAGCATCCAGTCACCCGCATGAATGGATAATGTCAGAGGCTCTGGGGTGATTTTATTAACGAGTGCTTGTGCTCTTACTGCATCAGTGCAGAGTCACAGACTCACCAGTGAATTTTCACTCCAGACACGACTTCAGCCCAAGCAATCTCTCAGGTTGGGACAAATAACCTGACCCAGAGCTTTTCATGGAATCACAGAATCATGGAATGCTTTGGGTCGGAAGGGACCTTAAAACTCATCTTGTTCCAGCCCCCTGCCTTGGGCAGGGACATATTTCACTGGACCAGGTTGCTGCCTGGCCTTCTCATACTCATGCACGTCCTGTTTGGAAATCCATGGGTGAAGAGGATGTTTATCTGCCAGGATGTTGGTTAAGGACAGGATAGATGATGCTTTTGTCACCTGGAGAAGCTCTAGGTGGGAATAGAGGCATCATATCACCCTAGAGGTTGCTGGAGTGAGGTCTTGGGAGAGGGATGGCGCTTTAGGAGAAGGTGAACTGCACAACAGCTACTTCAAGGGGATGGTACAGAAAGGTCCAGAAGAGGAAAGGCAGACTGGTCTCTCTGCTGGGCATAGGCATCTTGCAGGTATTGGTGAGCAGATCTTGGAGAATGGCTCAAAACCTTTAGTGTAGAGAGCTTGAGAGGGACTATGGACAAGGGCATGGAGTGACAGGACAAGGGGAAATGGCTTCAAAATGCCAGAGAGCAGAGTTACATTGGACATTGGGAAGAAATTCTTCCCTGTGAGTGTGTTGAGGCACTGGCATAGCTTGCTCAGAGAAGTTGTGGCTGTCTCACCCCTGCAAACATTCCAGCCAGGTTGGATGTGGCTTGGAGCAACCTGGTCCAGTGGAAGGTGTCCCTGCCCATGACAGGGGGCATAGAACTAGAAAAACTTTAAAGGTTTCTTCCAACACAAATCATTCTGTGATTCTATGATCTCCCTGAGGAAATGGGGAGGATTATGCCCTGCTCCTCTGCCTGGCCCACAGCCAGGGAGGACTTGCAGATGGAAAGCTTGTGGTTGGGGCTGGCTGCTCTTGACAGGCTAATAATACCCCTGGGAGAAGGTCAGGTGGGCAGCAGCAAGAGCAGCTCCTGTTACAGGCTCACCCTCAGCTGCCAGAGCCTCCAGAAAGTTTTGGGATGTCTTGGAGGAGAGCTGGGACTGCAACTGCTCCTCCATCGGCAGGTTTCCAGGGGAGGTGATGGCAGCTGGCTGCGAATGGTTATCCCCACCGTGGTGTGGAGAACTGCATTAGTCCCCAGGACAAGTCCCTGCTCTCCCATCCCTGCACTGCATCCTCCATGGCAACACATCCTACCCTGCTTCCCCATCCCAGTAGGACCTGGCCACCACCGGGCAGGCCACCGTGCTGTCCCACCGCCACAAATGTCCCGGCAGAGAGGGTTTTTCTTGCTGAAAAGCTGCTTAGCAGCTTAAGGAAACAATAAAAGTAGTATTATCTTCAATGGTGAGGCAGATGGTTTGGATGATTGGTTTGACTTTTAAGCTGGATTTGAGCTACGGATATTCTGATTTTTAACAATTTTTGGCTGGTCAGACTCCGGCGGCGTAATCCCCAGATTCCTGCTCCCCTTAAATCCAGTCCTCTCCGTGCCAGGGGCTGTGGGATGGAGACCTGCCCCGCCTGGGGGGTGGCACGCATGTGAGGGGGCACCCAGACCTCCACCACCCAGGCTGGCACCCACCTGACCCCATTGCCACCACCATGGACATCACTAGCCCTCTGCATGCCAGTTGTCACCCTGACCTTGCGGGGACAAAGCCCCTCTCTGGTCCCATCCCGCGTGGGTGGAAGCACTCTGCAAATCCACCACTGGCAGGAGCCCAGGCCCGAGCTTTCTCCCCCCAACATTGTCTTCTGCAGAGGGATTTGTTTAGTTTTTCTCCTAATTATCAGGAGCTGTGGACTTCCCGCCACCATCTGAGCACTGGTCCCAGCCCATGGAATTGCTCCCACTGACATGGGGCCTGTTCCTGTCGTGTCAGTGTGTGCTGCTGCCGTATGGAGCACTCAGTAGATGATGTCTGGCTCACCAGGACATGGCCAGGGCCATTCTCCATCCCTGCTGCAGCAGGGACCCCCAGCTATCCAGGAATCTGTCCAGGGCCTTGCTCCAGGGCAGCCTCCGAGGCTTCTTGGTGCTGCCATGTACCCGTGTGTTCGGCCTGATGCAAGGCAAAGAAGGGATTTGGGGATGAAATCCATGTTCAGCGGTGTTGGGGTTGGGCAAGACTCCTCTGGAAGGTGGTTCCAGCCACATAAATGCCATCCCTGGGGGGTTCATGGGGGTTTTCAACTCTGGTACTGAGCGACTTGCAGCACCCCAACAGGCAGGGTCTGAGGTTATTAATGACCAGCCTCGAGCCCCACAGCTGCCCCACCTGAGAAGAGCCATCACACCTGTCTTTCATATCAGAATAATTTTTATTTAGCAAATCTCCAGATCTTTAAAGTAAAACTCCCATAAAACAAGGGTCATCTCTGTGTTTACACCGGAATCGTAAACTGAGAGAAAGAGGAAGACTTCTACAGAGGTCAAAGGTCACCCAAAACATCCCTTTAAGAGAAATAATATCAGTTTTCTCTTCCCATTGAGAGCTCCAGTGCTGGTCAGCAGACACCAGGGAGGAAGAGGGGAGGGAGGGAGGAAGAGAGGGAGTGATGGAGGTAAAGGAGGTCAGGAGTCTCTACGCAGTTTGGTTCAGTCCTGCTACCAAAATACTCCCCTGCTGCACTCTGATCATGAAACACTGGGTGGGAAAAAAAACATGTTGTAGGGGGGAAAACCCTGTTGTAAGGAAAAGTGGTGGCTTGGGGTCTGTTTGCGGGAGGCAGAGCAGAAGCTGCAGGCAGGTGAACCTGGAAAGGGCGAGGTGTGGTGGTGCCCGGCGGGTCCCAGGGAGGACGCAGCACCTCCAGCGGGATGCAGGGATGGGATGGGGAGCGGGACGGAGCCGCCGCCGCTGCTGCTGCAGTAGCTGCGAGCTCGGTGCCCGATCCCCAGCAGCCTTTCCCCTGCCGGCTCCCGCGGGGCCCGGCAAAGCACTGTCAGAGCTGCCAGGCTTATCTTTAGCTCTGTTCCCTCCCTCGCCCCCGCGCCCACCTCCTCGCCGCGCACCGCGTCCCCGGCCCCCACCAAAACACGGCGTTACATAAAGAGCTCGCAGCAGCCATCTGGGGCTGAGTCAGCCACGAACCCAAACGGACAGCAAGCCCCCGGGGTGGGGATGCCAGCCCCCGGATAAGGGGCTCTTGGGGTCATCCCCCCACTGATGCCACCCCAGAGTGTCCGGTGCCCCCACCCAGACTCGGGTGGCACCCCCCGTGAGCAGGGAGCCTGGAAGGGGACAGGGAGAAAAGCCCCAGCCTGGGGGATTGGAGTCATGCTTGGGGTCACCAGGCAAAGAGGGGAAGGCTTAATTACGCACTAATGAGGTACTGCCAAAATAATGTGCCAGCTGCAGGGGAAGAGGAGAGGGAACATTGACTAGCTGGGGAAGGGGAGTTGATCTGCCACCTTGGACATGTTTCTTCCATCTCCATCCACAGTCCTGATATCCCATTGCAAACCCCTCTGTGCTTTTTCCCTTAAATCAGCATCATCAAGCCCAGTTTGATTCCAAATTTATTAATTTGGGTTTTTTCCCCAAAGCCCAGGGTCAGGACAGGGGGTGTCCTTCACCTCCTCCTTAAAATCACCATTTTCCCCCGACAGCAGCATCGTGGTGAGAGTTTGTGACCTGAACTTTGCAGCATTGTGCTGATTCACAACGGCTTGTCACCAAAAACTGCCTAAAAATGACAGAAAAAGGGACGCTGACTCATGTGTTTGCCTTCCCCGAGTGAGGAGAAATGTGAAAGGTGAACAAAGTACTTAACGGGTGATAATTACATTCAGCGCTGAAAAATCCAATCCATATTAATAAGCCAGAGTGTTATTGCTAATAGAGGCATTTTACAATTAAAAGAAAATAAAGCATTTAAGGTTTTTAACCTTGACAGTGACCTTTTAACAACAAGTGTAAGGAAACCCCTAATTTTGTCCCACTCACAATAATAAATCTCTGTTAAGGAGAAACTCCAGCGGCCGCTTTCCCGGACTCCCTGCAGAGTGCTGGGGGCTGGTTCCCTGGCAGTATCCTGTTATACAGAGGGATGAAACCTGGCATGGGATGGGGTGGAAGAGCTGGCCCCTCAGTGGCAGAGCTCTTGGCATTGCCATTCCAGCCAGGCAGAGGGGGAGAAAGGAGCTGGAGAGGGTCCACCTTAATGCAGGATGAAAAAGCAAATTGCCAGCAGGAGAGCAGAGATGCTGTTCCGTTACTATGGTTACCCCCAGAGACAACCCAGCATCCCTGGGTATCGCCCTGTGGTACCCAGAGCATCCCTGGGTCTTGCCCTGGGGTACCTGAGGTGCTCCTGGACACCCCAAATGGCACTGGGGCAATTCAGGGGGGGCAGGTGACCAAATCTGAAGGGGCTTCTGTGGTCTGAGGTTCTTGGAGTAGCCAGGAGAGAGGATGAATCCAGGCTGGATGGAGGAGCAGCATCTCCAGCGTGACCAGAGCAAAGTTCCTGCCTTCATCCTTCTGAGATGAGGGGATCTGGTGGGAAGTCAGAGCTCCCAGCCCCTCTGCCCACTCTCTACCTCTTGGTGAGGGACTGGCCCACCCAGATTTCAGTGGGTTTTAGCCAAACCCACCCAAGTCGATGAAAAGCCACCCTGCTTTAGGGGAGGCCAAAAGCTTCTGCAAGGGCACAGGGAGATGCTCTGATCCCCTGAGCCTGAAGAGGCAGGAAAACAGCCGGCAAGGACTGTTGCAATGCTGAGTTAAGTGAGGGTTTTAGCATTTACAGACATCTTGTGGAGGTTGCCAGCTAAGAAACAGCCCCAACCTCATCCCATTGGCTGCAATCCCTGCTGAAAACATCCCATCCGTGCCTGTGAGGTGTAAGGGAGGTCCTTCCCTGCTGAGCCACCCACTGCCTTCCCATCCCTTCTGCTCCCACCCCTCAGGTCAGCTCTAACCCCCAAAGGTGAGGATGCTTGGCTTGGAAATAAAGCCAGGACGAAACACCCCAGTAGGACACTTCCCTTGGTGCCAGCGTCAGCTCAGCTCCCCGGGGATTTCTGCTACAAGCAGCCACCGAGGGAGGAATTCTGGAGGCAGTGGGAACCATCCCGGGGGAGCTGCCGGCTCCTGAATCATTAAATGCTTCCACAAATGAAGCAGTGGGGTTTGTAGTGCAAACTGCTGCACGAGGAGTCAGTGCCGCATGGCAAAGCCATCCCTGGGAGCGGAGGCACGGGAGCCGTGGGAAGCTGCTGCACGGGCTGGTGTGTGTCCCCAGGAGAGATGCTGGCAGGGCCCTGCCAGAGCATCCCCCTCCTCCTCCCTGGCATTTTCCTTTCTCAGATCCAGCCCATGTTTTGGAGCAGAGTTTTTTTCCCATCTCATCCCACCTGCCCGTAACAGGCCCTTACCTTCCCCAAAAACCTCCGCCCCTCTCCTCAGCAGGAGAAAAGCTTCCAGAAAAGCATCTGGTCCAGATTTAAAGGCATTAAGAGACAAAGATTTGTGGCTTGTTCTAATAGCTAATCATTATTAAAAGAGCTCTCCTTATTTCCAAGATAGATTTGTCTGGCTTCTGCTTCCAGGAAGAGGTGGTTATTATGCCTTCCCCTGGTAGATTAAGTTACCTCTTTGTACCAATGTATTCTCCCCGTGACAAATGCTGTAATCAAGTCACATCTCAGTGTCTCCCCTTTGCTAAATTAAACAGGCTTTGCTTTGAGTGTTACTTAGCCCCAGCCCTCTCTGTGGTGATTAGAGTGAGTGGCTGGCAGGGATTTTTTTTTAATGAGTAAAAAACTTCCTTATGCAGAAAAAGGGATGGAGCCGATGGGATCCCGATGACCATCAGTTGTGGGTAGAAACCTGACCTGGATTCAGACCCATGACCAGCCTGAGAAATGATGATTAAGAATTTCTCCAGGTTATTTCAGTGCATGAGCCCCGTTCTCTGTGGCAGCCAGGTGTAAAAGCCAGGAGGAAAATCCAGGATGGCAAATACAGGGGCTCTGTGTCCACCAGGCCATTAACCTCTCCGTAAATAGCATCCCACACACTCTCTCCACTTTCCTTCACCTGTGACATACCATTAGAGACATTTAAACTGTCACTTGGACACGGTGTGATGTCCCCTGAGGTCCCTGCAGGAGGCAATACCCTTAGGAAGCAGATCCACCTGGAGCCCAAGGGGGACCAAGGTCACTCTGGGAAGATTTGTTGGGTCAGTCTCAGGTGACTGGGCTCGTTCTGCCTGGTTGTTTTCCCATCTCCGGGCTCCCTGCATGGCTGAGCTGATCTTGTCCTCTGGATAAATCCCATCAGGAAGTGCAGTGGAGCAAGTGGTATTCACGGGTGGGGTCATGTGGGAAGGGGGGACCCTGCAGCCCCTTCCCATGCAGGGAGGAAAATCATCCTTTCTGCAGGATAACAAGGAAAAATCAGGCACGTGGTTTCTGCTCCAACCTAGAGGCAGCAGGATGGATATTTGCTAAAAGTCTCTTAAAAAAAAAAAAATCTCTGTTTGTCCTGCTGGCCCCAGTCTTGCTCAAAGTTTGCTCCACATACATCCTGTATGTGTGACAACTGACAGACTTGGAACCACGTTGGAAGTTGGCTACAGGCAGACGCTTCCCTATGATCTTTAAAATATACAGCACGACGCGAGGTATTTTAAATAGATCAAAATACATTTATTACATATTTATATTATTTTCTCTAGTCTATTTATATCTTTTGGAGACTCTTATATATAATATATATAATATATTTAAAATAACATAAAATTAGCCAGTTTTGTCTTCTGAAATACATTTTACAAATATATATATACATTGTCGCATATATCTCAGATATATGTGCAATGAGACAGAGAAACACCAGAGGTGGAAAAGGTACAGATACTTCATTGCATCCCTCGGCTTCTCTACCACCATCACCCCAGCAAAGAGACTCAGCATTTTACCCCTGGGAAACCAGTGCTCCCAGTTGCCAACCTGCCCGTGTGAACCGATGCCGGGTCCTGGCCCCCGAACCACGTGGGACCTGGGGGAGCACTGGGGTGTTTTTGGGAGGGGATGGAGGAAAGATGGGCACCCTGGGAGCGGGGCAGCAGGACAGATGTGCACAGCTGGTGGGCAAGGTGATGGGTAGGGCACCATCCCACATCCCATCCCTGCTCATAACACATCCAGATCCTGCCCTGTGCCAACCCCCCATGGCAGCATTCCTGAACTTGGAGGGGTGGGAGAGCAGGATTCAGCCGGAATGCCACACCCAGCTGTCACACACTCATTGCAGTGCACGAGAAACGGGAGCGGGGGACACACAGGGGACTCTTTTGGTTGTCAGCACGAGAGGAAAGGAAAGAGCAGGAGGGTTTAAAAATAAACGTATTTGTTCTGCCTTATTAAAGATAGAAAACGTGGCTCTGAAATCATCTCCTACAAAAGGTTTGAAGGTCAAGCAGGCACCGAATCGCGAAAGGTTGAACTCTAAGTGATTGTCCCAGCCAGAAAAGACTAAGTGCACTAAACTCGGCTGTGAGAAGCTGAGGCTCGTCCCGACAGCCTCCAGCCCCGGGGGAACACCCTGCCCGGCCGAGTGGGGACCCTGCGCCTGGCAGGGCACAGGATGCTCTTTCCAGAGGTGGATTTGGGGGGCAGGGCTGTGGCTTTCTGCTCTCACTGGTGTATCTCTGTGGGGTGAAGCTGAGTGAGAGCAGCAGCGGGTCCAGCCCCTGGTCCCCAACCAGGGTGGCTGCTGCTGCCGGGGCTGCCCCGAGCCCCGGCCGAGGGCAATCCCTGCGGGAGGCTGGCCAAGGGGATTGCCGGCTCTCTCCTTTCTCGGGCTCCTGCCATCCTCCAGGGATCAAGTGTAACGCCGGAGTTAACTTGAAGGATGGAGTTGGTTTGCTTAGGGAAATGGCCAGCAGCTGTTTTGGGGGAATATTTCCCCCCCCTGCTCGGCTCCAAACCCCTTCCCACAGGGATCCTGCCCCATCCATGCTGTGACCAGCACCAAAACCCCACACTGAGAGCATCCCTGTGCCTTCCCAGCCCCTCCAGGGAAGGGAAGCGCCAAACAGACACCACTCTCTGGCTTCCTTCACCTTGTTTTTCTTTTTTTACCCCTTTCTTTGACAAGTTATGTGATTAAAACTATGGCTGGGCAGCCTTCCTGGTGCTCTTTGATGGTAGGAAAAAAGACCAGTAGCTCAGAGCACTCGCAGGTAGGCAAAAATAATATTTATACACTATGTCCATGGCCAGGACAGGGACTATACAGTATATTTACGACGTCTCACCAGAGTTAGACCCTCATTAGCAGGGTTTGGGGCAGGGATGAGTGAACAGGGTCCAGGGAGGGTCCAACACCCCCTCACCCTTTCAGCCTCGGGCACTCCCCGTCCCAGTTCACATCTTCCTACACAGCAGTTTAAAAATACATCTGTATATATTATTCTATTCTCCCAGGTAACACTGTACAATCATAGAAGTTCCTTTAAAAGCAATAATTTACTTAAAGACATCTCTATTTCTCTTTTGTTTTTATACAAATATTTACTGTGATATATATATATATAAAGAAATTAACCCTCTGAGAACTCTACAGCAGCAAGATGTGCACCTTTTTTTTTTGTTATAATTATTATTTATTCAAAAGAACCTAAAACCGCTAAAAAGCATTTTTTTAAAAAAAATAAATAAGTAGTGCTCACACAAAATCTCTCTACCACCCCCTCCATCCTTCCCAACCCCCTCCCCAGATGCTATGGTGTAAAAAGCAGAGGGCAAACCCCTCTCCCCTGGGAGCAAAGGGACTGGTGATGGGATGGCATCCACCTTTGCTGCCTCAGAAACATAAATGCCATGGCTGGAGCTCAGTGGCACATCCCAGCGTGTCCCCACCTTTGGGGACAACCCATCTGGGCCACTCAGTGCCAACAAAGCTGCCTCCCAGCGCTGCCCCTGAGGGCGGGTGCTGCCAGGGCTCCATGCCCAGCATGCGGGATGCCCAAGGCTACAAACCTTTTCCCATGGCCACAGGGAGCAGGGAGCCTGATTTTGGCTCCCAGAGCACCAATGAGCAGCACGGATGGATGAAGGGACCCGCAACCTGCACCTTCCCGACTCCTTCCCTCTGTGCAACAGTGGGGAGCAGGGCAGGAGCCAAGGCTTTCCAAGCACAGGCTGGTTTGCCCTGTGCTGGAGCCAAAGCTAAGCCAGCTTGTCACCAAGGCCAGCCTAAAACACAGTGGAGAAGGGGATGTGGGTGCTGCAGAGCAAAGGAAACGTGCCCCAGTGGGGGGATGTAAAAGGGGTGCTGTGGAGGAGCACTGGGGTGCGGGATGAGTTCGCGTCTCTAAGGCACAATCCACCTTGAGGCTGGGACACAGGGATGGGTTGAAGCTCAAGACGGGGTGATTTTCTCGACTGGCATCTCTTGTTTTGGAAAAAACACCTGCCTCTGAAGCAGGACCCTCTGGTGGATAGGGAATTCATAAATCCCAGCCTGGCACAGAGGTGGCTCCCGTGCTAGAACATGACTTTCACATTGGTTTCCATGTTTAAAAATATTCTTCAAGGAACTAAAATACCAAATTGGTTGGAAAGGTGGAAAAATACCCAATTTTGACAGCTTTCCACTCTCATTTTTGTGCTTCTCATTATTTTGTCCCAGTCATGATGGAATTTATGAATTCCCTACCAGAGATGTTGGGGGAGACCCAACACTCAGCAGCTGATGTTCCAGACCCCATTTCCACCCTGAAAATCAGTATTTCCAGATATTGGTTAATTACTGTGTTTACAATGCTTTTTTCTATCATAATCCTTCTTATCCTTATTACCTCCTTTGCCAGAAATTCCTCTACTTGCTTTCACTGCCACGGACCTCCAGTCACTTACATCTGTTTTCTATCTATGAAGCCATGCCAGTGGAAAATAAACACCCCAAAATTGGATGCAGTCTTGACTTCCATCTCTTACATCTGCCCAACAAGTCACCCCCTCCAAGGACCCTGGTGGCTTCTTCATTCCCTTGTTCATTTTTAAAAAATACTGAATGACTTCTTTCAGATTTTATATTATTATTATTATTGTTATAATTATAATAATAATTATTATTATTATTTTGGTAAACAGTCTCCCAAACGGTAAGGTGAAAAAATTAAAAACCCTCTCACCTCCCTCCCCCGTTTTTTTCCCCCCAAATTAAAAAGAAGTACGTTAACGTTGCATGTTATTTCAAGTGTTGTTCTTGTGCAACTGAACCAGACCACCTGCCGAAGGAGCAATTCTTTTTGTTGTTGTTGCTGCTCGGTTAAAAAACAAAAGGAAAAGAAACAAACCAAAATAAAATTAGAAAGAGAGAGAGTAAGATTCGTTTCCTGATATTTCCTCTTTTTGGATCTCGCAGTGCTCGGCTCCAAGACAACGCTGGCGTTTTCCCCCGCGGTGAGGGGCAAAGCCCCGCGGGGCCCGTGCGGGGCCAGCGCCTGCCCGCGCCCCACGGGCCCTCCTCTCTTCATCCATCCGTCCATCCGTCCGTCCATCTGTCCGTCCATCCTTCCCCACCCCGAGCCATCGGCCCCGCCGCGGGCGCCGGGCGCGGGACACGCGCCGTGGGCTGCCACCGTCCCCTCCTGCAGACCGCTCAGTGGTTATTGCGATGAAACTGAAAACTATGAACGAGACTAATTTCTCAAGCATTCCTATGGCACTTGCATTGTTCTGCATAATTTTGAGCGGGTTTTAGGGGAAGAGATTAGAGGAAGGAAAAAAAATACCCTTGGAAAAGTCAGCGGAAGGACCAAGAGTCATATTTCCGACTCCCTCCTGTACGACCGTTGATCCAACGCTATTGTGGCTTGAAGCCTGTCGAACTCGTGCCTGTTGTCAGGGCTGATGTCCTCCAAACCCCGGCTGTCATCGTCTTCCTCTTCCTCGTCGCGGCTCATGAAGGCCAGCTCGTTCTCGTAGCAGAAGGAGTTGGTGCTGGGCAGCAGGAATTTGTTCTCCACCAAGTCCTTGGCGCTGCAACGTGGCGTGGATGGGACCTCGTAGGTTTTGTGGAAGTGGGAATAGTCTACTTTGTACTGGTTTTTCTCCTCAAACAGGACGGGCTCGAAGCGGTGGCCCCAGAGGATCTCACTGGCCAGGTAGGAGCTCCGAGCTTGCGTCGTCATGGCTGTGGCTTCTACCATGCCTTCCAGGATGACGACGATCTCAAAGTCATCTGTCTCCAAGTCCTGGCGGCTGATCCCGAACAAGGGGCTGTCCTCGTTGATCTCGTGGAGAATGGTGATGGGGGACACCAAGAAAATACGGTCCAAGCCTTTATCAAACCCCACATCGATGTCTATTTGGTCGAGTGGTATGTACTCCCCTTCCTCCGTGATCCTGGGCTTAATTAGCTGAGCTCGTACGTGGGCTTCTACTATGTGGCTTTTCCGGAGGTTCCCAACTCTCCACATCAGGCAGAGTTTTCCATCTCTCATTGCCACTACTGCATTATGGCTGAAAAGTAATGTCTGGGCCCTTTTTTTGGGCCTGGCCATTTTTGCCATTATTGCACCAATCATGAAAGAGTCAATTATACACCCCACGATGGACTGAACCACCACCATGAAGACCGCGAGCGGACACTCCTCCGTCACGCAGCGGAAGCCGTAACCAATAGTCGTTTGGGTCTCAATGGAGAACAGAAAAGCAGCCACAAAGCCATTGACCTGCAGAACACAAGGCTTGAAAGTATCGTCTCCACCCGGGTTTTCTAGGTCTCCATGGATGAGTGCAATTAGCCAGAAAATCAGCCCAAACAGTAACCAGGACACCAGAAATGCCAGGGAAAAAAGCAAGAGCATATACCTCCAGCGGATGTCAACGCACGTGGTGAACATGTCCGCAATGTACCTCTGTGGTTTGTCATCCATGTTGGTGAACTCCACGTTGCACTGACCGTTCTTCTTTACAAACCTGTTCCTGCATTTCCTCCTGGTGTGGATTTTCCCGTTGCCAAAGCCGTTGATACCTGGCATGGTGGTCAACCTCAGCCCGTCTTCCTCGGAGGACACGATGCTGTAAGGGTTGACTCTGCCTGTGGTCATCCCTGAGCCAAGCCCACAGTGAAGGTGAAGGGCCTTGTGATCCCCAGTGTCCCCCTGACCCACCCCTGCCCACCCCCCAAATTCTGTTGCGGTGGAAGGGAAGTCCCAAAATTCCACGTCTTGGCTGCCACGTCACCACGCTGATCCCGTGAGAGGCTCTGCAATGAGAAAACAAAGACATGGCCGTTACCTCTCATGGCAGTGGCACCCAAGGGGCTGCTTGGCCACGGGCCTGATGGGGTGCATGTTGGGTGACAACCCCTCCACTGCCCCGAGTCTTCCTTCTACGGACAGGCTGCTCCCAAAAAATGCACAGGAGGGAGGAAGAATGTCTTAGGTTTTGTTCTTTCGTAGTAGAAACTGAGTGAGGAAACCTCGCCAGGGTGATGGAGCATTTGTGGAACCCTCAACAACTCTGGTGGATGAAAAACCTTGGGTAGCACTGGAATTTCTCCACCTCCCTTTTCTCATGAACTCTGCAGCTGGAGAGGCAAGTGGAGAGGCAGAGCTGTTCTCCTCAGGACATGGATATCAATAAAGGTATGTCCGGAAGCGGCTCCTTCGGTTCACATTGCCCGTGCCAGATGGATCAATGCCCAGCCCAGCGCCCAACCTCCCAGCACCAGCTCTTCTGGGGTCAAGGGAAAGCACAGGGAGATGTGGATTTAACCTCTCTCCTCCTGCCTGAGGATGGGAGAGGACACAGCCACTGTGCAGCTGGTTGGAGAAGGCCCCGGGAAGGCACTTACTCAGGGCAGATGTCCTGAGGAGCAACTTTCCCAAGGTATCCGCTGGGACATGGAGCCATCTACGGTCACAGATGGGTTTTGCTGGCCAAGCCTTACGAAGGAACAGCTGCCACTGGGGAACGGGGAGCTGTTTTTGGTGCCTTCTGGAGGGCTCAGCTGCAGGGTCAAGGACCTACACTCAACTTTGCCTGGGAGAGAGGTGACATGGATACGGGGGAAATGGCCCAAGCTGGGTGGGTTCCTCAATGCAGGTGAGCCCGTGGTGGGGGAACCCAGTGGGACCCTGCCAGGCTGTTGGACCCCCCCAGCCCCTCATAGGGCTTCTTGAGAGACTGGGCAGGATTGTGGAGAAGCCATGTGGCACATCCCAAGCACCCCAAAGAGCTGGCACTGCAGGAACCCTCCTCAAACCATCTCCTACCACAGGTCACCTATGATTTAGCACCATGGGATGTGTCACTGGGGATGGAACCACCTTGCTGGCACTGAGGCGTGCACAGGGCAACAATGTGGTGAGGGATCAGGTGCAGAGCCCCCCACAACACCCCGTGCTCACAGCACAGAGGCAGCAGCTCCTGCCTGGGGGCAGAGGTGAACCCGCCGGGCTGGACGTGCTGTGCTGGATCCGCTGGCCCGGTCGATGCAGTCGATTCCTGCAATCAGCTCCAGCGCCTGGGGACACGCTGGGACAAGCACACCCTTTCCATTACACACTGACCAGCGCCAGGGAGCATTGCCAGGCAAAGCCTGCCTGGGGCTGCATCAGCCCAGCTCACAATGATACCCTGGACTGCCTTTTACTGAAATGCTCCCCAAATCCAGCCTGGGAAACAGGAATCCCTCCAGAAGCCCAACACTACAAGGAGGAACACTGCCCAAACCTCCCAGGTGCTGGACACAAACTCATGTGTTCCACCACCTTACACCAAACAACACATCTCCACCTGCTCCAATCTGGGCACAACCATTTTTTTAGCCACAGAGTTGGTTTTTCAAACATCACAGTTTGTTGGCATCTCAGCAGACCAAAGGATTGCTTGCACATGGCTGGGGCCGTCAGCATGAGAGCCTTTCCCTCCTTAGAGATGTGGGAAATAACAAAATAGACACAAACAGTTAATATTAATGGTCAATATTTACAGCCCTCTAGTCACTTGAGATCGTATGGGACCAAAGTGGCCTTGCAGAGCTGACCTGTCAGGCCAGCTGCAGGTTCATGCTGCTGAACTCCAACCTGGTGTCCCATCCCAAATCTTCCTCCTGATCATCCTGGCTACACCCATTAATTTCTCTCCTCTTTTTTTTTAATAAGAGCTGAGCATTTGGGACCAGAAAACGCTGCTCTTCCATCACCCCTCCAGCTCACCCCACAGAATATGCTGAGTGCTTTTGCCATAGGATGACTTTAGAGTTGGTTATTTTAATTAATTCTGGAGGCATTTGAGAAGTGAACAAAATGCAGTGAGCTCCCAGTGACCTGCGAGAGGATTAGCTGGGGTCTGGATTAACTGTGCTGGAAGGGGAGACGTGGCTGGGTGACTGCAGAGGTAGCAGCGCTGCCTTTACCTGGGGTGAGGTTCCCAGGGACACTCATGCTCCACAGTCACTGCTCCTCTCTGCCTGCACCCTTTTCCCCATCCCTCCTTCCTGCCCTCCGTTCTTGCTTCCTCTGTCCCTTCCTTCCTTCTTTCCTTATTCTTCCTTTTTTTTCTCCACTCCTTCCTTCCTTCCCTTTCTTCCCCCTTCTCTCGTGTCACAGAGGGTTTCAGGGACCCCTCTGCTGCAGGACGATGCCAGAACGGACACAAGGGTCTGACATTTGGGTACAGGGCAGCTCTTGTGACAAAGCCCATGTCCCCAGCGTTCCCCAAGGCCATGGAACTGAGTCCTTCCCGAAGCACTGGAGCTCCTGGGAGGACCAAGATCCCCCTTCCCGTCCCAGGCCAGCAGGGGTACCACGGGGGGACGGCAGCTAAATAAAGGCAGCAGAGTGGATCTGCTGGAGCAGGAGGCTGCCTGCGGTTCGTACTTTATTTAGCACAGTTTTGTTTGGAAATACACTTTCTCAAGTTCACTGGAAGCCGAGTTTCTGGTTTGGTTTAAATTTGAAGGCTGGAGCCCCACGCTGCCGCTGCGGGAGGCTCAGGCTGGGAGAGGGCTCATGCAAACACATGGAAACTCATGGCTGGACAGGCTCTGATGGGGGACCAGCTGGGGACCATGTCCCCATGGTCACCTTACATCTCCTTGGGCTAGAAGTGCATCCTCCAGCATCTCCCTGGCATCTCCCCACAACCAGCACTGCCCCAGGGGGCTGGTGGAGGTGTTACAGGGGGTTACATCCCCCTCCCTGCCTCCTTCCCAGGGGTTTCACGCCCCTGGCCATCACAATTTTACCTCACAGGAACAAACCCAAAATTTCCCCTAATAATCACTGCCCATTAATCCCATTCCCAGCCCAGCTTCAGTGCAGACAAGCCCATGCTGGGTGTCGGGCAGGGCCGGGACCATCCCCTGCTGTTCACGTCACGCGTCTCGTACAGCGCTAATAGTGTTAACACTTGGGAAACAAAACAAGCTCATAATATTAGTTTCGGGAATGAACGGGCCCCTGGCTCCCCGTGGCTCCAAAGGCAGTGACGCCACGGACTGCCCCAGCTAATGAGCTGACACGAGAGGCAACAACTCCTGCCACGAAACTGCAGCAACCCAACTCCCACCGCGGAGCAGTTTCCCGCAGAGAATCCAAGTGTCTCCAGCAATCTGCCAACTGCACCGTTAATTTTATTTTTTTTTTCTTTTAAAGGGATGTTAAATGTTACAACAATATTAGGAACAGCCAGCACGCTGGGAAAATGTGTTGAGTGCCAGGGAAGTCATTATTTAGAGCCGGCTGAATGTGTCAATGCGATTTATCATCATACCTTTCCCTGTACCTCTGGAGGGGACGCTTTTTGGAGCCATCAGGGCTGCCCCCTACTCTCTCATCCTCCCAGCAATGATTTTCTCATGGAATTTCGCAGACAACCAGGTTGTGTTCAGGTGGAATCGGCCCGGAGGGGACTTGGAGGAGCTGAGTTTGGGGACGCAGGTCCTCTGGCCGCGGGGGCAGGAGAGGTGACCGTGGGAGGGGACGGTGTGAGGGGGTCACACTCGGAGCTGCTGCCTGCCCTGTACCGGGAGATAACACTGCCCTGCACAGGGAGATAAGGCTGCTATCTCCCACAGCAATGCCCTTCATGCCCCAGCAGCAGGACAGCAATGTCAGCAGCGAGGAGGGAGCTCTGCTCCCGATCTGGGACCGCGGCCGTGTGGCCCAGCCAAGGGTGCCCAAAGCTCTCCTGCTCACCTGTGTCCCAGCAAAGTGACCCAGCACTTAGCACCCACAAAGCCAGGGCAGAGCAGCAGAGCTGGGTACTCCCTGAGCTGTGCTGGGGCAACACCAGTGCCTGAATAACTCTGACACCCCGTCTTTGAGCATTTCCAATAAATTAAGGGTCAGCACGAGGCAGGGCCCGTATATCTCGTGATGTATCTGGAGAATAAATGGCTCCCTGTTTCCCCTCCACTGCCAGGAAGGACAGGCAAGAGGCTGCTACCACAGTGCATCCCCAATGAGAAAAACCTGCTGTGTTTTGGCAGGGACACAGGTATAAAACAGCCACGGGCACACACCCTTCTCCTGGATCCCCCACCCCACTTGTTTAACACCAGTGAGCAGCTGAGAAATCGCTGTCTGTGAGCCCTGATGGCACATGCAGAAGGGAAACTGAGGCACGTGGGAAAAGGAAGGCCCTTGGTGGGAAGCCCTGAGGTGACGGGGTGCCTGGAGAGATGCTGGCTCATCCCTATCCCCCTGAGCCACGTGTGGATGCCACGGGCATGGGAGGAGGACAAAGGGCCACGTGCAGCGTTCATCACTGCTGGGGCCAGGTGGCCCCTGCAGAGTGACAGGCTTGTGCATAAGCACCCTGAAACTCCTGATTAATGTGATCAGGGAGCTCCTGGGAAAGACCATTTCGGAGGCTGCACAGAGCACACGGTTGGTCCCCAACTCCATGACAGGATGAGGGGACTGAGCATTGTGTTCTGGCTGCCCCCATGTCTATTCCTGCTCCAGCACCCACACCCTGCAGTGACAGGACCCCAGGGCTAAACATCCACCCCTGCTGCCCCCACCACTCCCAGGTGATGCCCCCTGTGCCCAGCTGCAGTGTCAGGGGTGTCAGGCAATGCTGCAGCTCCCACAATTTACCCAACCCACAGCCAGCCCTGAAAACCCTCAGGTCCTGAAATCCCATCTTGCCCGCCTGGGAAACGCTGGCTGTTTTTCCATCTGCTCAAATCCATACGGCTGGACAGCGGGACATGGCTGGGGTTAAGGATGAGGGCAAGGGGAGGTGCAGGCCTTGGCAGGGTCCACCTGCACCAGGGGCTGCTGAAGGATGCCTCAAAAGCCCAGGGGATGCAGCCAGAATGTCCTGTTCCTGCGACACCCACCCAAACCTCTGGGGTGCCCTCGTACCCCTCCCCACAGCCCCCTCGGCTGCCCTGGCTCAGAGGACGGGTGTTAATACCCCAGGAAATCACCCTGGGAAGGGGCAGAGCACCAGTTACTCCCCAGGCAGGGGGTTCTCTGGCCGGATCCAGGAGGAGGGGTTCAGCCCTTACCTGGTGTGTGCCCTGGGGGGTCTCCCCAGCGCTCCCCGGCCATGGCTGCAGGGCACAGAGTGCCCCGTGGCCCTGCTGCAGCCCGGGCGAGAGATAGAGAGTTTTAATTGAATTTCTAGATTATCCTGGGGGAGAAATTGTAATCTCCTTAAATCCAACCTCTGGTCGAGTCCCGTAACCTACTGTCCTGCGCTGGGGAGGGGATTTAGTGAGGGGGAGGGGAGGCTTCCCTGCCTGCTGGTGCTCTGAACCCTGCACCCAGCAGGATTTGTCCTGCAGGATGTCAGAGATCTGCTCCCAGAAACCCCACAGCCCCAAGAATTAAGGTTCTGCAGTGGCAATGCTCTGTCCCTGCTCCCCATGTCCTGCCAGGGTGACCAGTGTCCTGGGAGCCACCAGAGCTGCTCTGGTCAGGGCTCTAGTGAAGGAGATGGTTGGTGTTGGGTCAGCAGCGTCCTTGGAGGGTGAAGAGGAGCCCAAAGGGTGGGATTTATGGCTGGGGAATGTCTGGGGCTTTGAACTGAAATATCACCCAGCTCAGCTGTACCCAGGGTGCCAGTGGGTTGTGCAAGTCCCCAACAAAGTCCTGTTCCCTGCCCAGGCTGTGGTGGGTGCCTCCCTCCCAGAGAACTCCATCTCTGTACTGTGTAGGTCAGAGGATTTCTTGAATGAGTGGGTGACCTTGGGCATCTCTATCACATGGCCCTGGTCCCTCCTGCATGCTCCCAAATCCAGACACACGCTGGGCTCCATCCCCACCCCCAAACCTTCCCAGCGATGGAGCTGAGGCAGATGATGGCAGAGCCGGAATCAGCCAGTCATGGTCCTGCCTGCCATTACTGGGGCCTCTGCAGGGACATGGATTTCCATTGGGAATGGCAGGTTCCCATCCAGCACATGCCAAGAGGCTCAGGGGATAGGCAACAACCCTGACCCAGCTCTGGCCCTGACCAAGGCAGGAGCATCCAACTGCTAAAAACCACCGTGGGAAGAAAGGAAAAAGCAGGAGAGAAAGGGCAAATGTCTCCAAATGGATTTTATCTCTGACCAGGTGGAGACGAGCTGAGGGACAGAGCTGAGGGGCTCCTCTCCTGAAGGTGGTACCAGGGCAGTGCTTGGAAACACACCTGGGATGTCACAGGCACGAATCATTGCAAGAGCTCTCTCCCACCTTAGGGTCAGAGGCAAAAGATGATGGATCTGAAGCCATTCAGCCTTGTTCAGCAGGACTCATCCCGCACCTCCCAGTTGCCCAGATCCCGTTTAGGTCTCTTTCCCAAAACCCCCAAAGTGGGTTTTCCCTTGCTCTCACCCTACACAGACCCCCATATTCCAGGAACTCTGTCCCCTGCTCGAAGGAAATCGTGTGTGTGGGCAGAGCCCACGCCCAGGAAATGTTTATCCTGAAGGTGCAATGGCAGGTTGGGAGTGATGGAGCTTCCAGCCAGAGCTGTGGGCTGTGGGGAGAGCAACGCTGAGGCACTCAGCATTGATCTCCCCGTGGTGGAATTCCAGCTAGGAATCAGCATTGAAAGGAGCAGGATGACAGGGAGAACCAGGATCACTTCAAGCAAGGGAAGATGGGATGTGAGAAAGGCTGAGCCATCAGCTGCTCACCAGTATCCTCCACTCTTTTTTGGGCTTTAAACCCACTATTCTTTCAGCCCCATCCAAGCATCACCAATTTTTCAGCTCCTGGTGAGAAACACAGACCATGCTTTGCTCTCAGGCAGTTTTCCTGGCTCCATGTCCTTGCCAGGATAAAAAGTTGTCGTTTCCACCCCTGAAGCATTTTGATTGCAGCACCCTTCAGCATCACCATGGGTTAAGGCGTCAGCAGAGCTCTAAACTTCACTGTTAACCCAGCAGCAAGTGAGGGGATGGGGAGGAAGGACATGCCATGCTCGGGAAGAGCCGCCCTTCTGGTTCTACTCACCCCACAGATGCTGAGCCCGTCGCCGGCGGCCGAGCGAGCGAGAGGGGACTTTGCCGCTGTCCTGGCTAATTTCTCCCGAGCTCAGATTACAGCCTTGCTTCTTCCCTACATGTACAGGAGCTGGCACCTCGGCTGAGGCCGTGGGGAGCCACCGCCAGCGAGGCAGACGTGCTCCTTCGGTGGTGTTTCCAAGGGGTAGGGAGAGAAATCACAGTGCGAGAGCGGTAGGAAGCCCAAGATGCCATAATGGTCTCAGGGGGCTGGAATAGAAGAAGCTTGAGGGGGTTTTCGGAGGTTTTGGGGATGTGAAGGACCAGCCAGAAACATGAGACACATTCAGACCTGGGGGATCAGGTGGTGGGACCAGGTAGTCCGTGTTCCAAGGCAAGATCAGCTTGTTCTTATTTAATGATGACCATGACACAAAACCCATTTTAAGCATTTCTCAGGAGAGGAACAAAAGCACCCCTCATTTACTGTTGGGGGTGACAAACACCCCTGGCACACATGTGGTGCTGCCTGGCATCTTCAAGGTGAAAAAGGCCTTTTCACTGATCTATTGCTACAAGTTTTCCTCCAGCTCATGGCTCTGCCCACAGCAGTTCATGAGTTTCAGTGCGTTAATTCCTGCAATGACTCCCTTTAATTCTCCCATTGCTCGAGCTGACACTGCTGGAAATCTCCTTTCCAGGGGGCACCAGGTTCCTGGCCCCATGTTTCTGCCCTTTCCATCCTTCTCTGACGTCACTGGAGGGTGAACACCCCCAGACTTGAGGCATGACCCCAAACCCAAGTAGCTGCAAGGGCAGGAAAGGCAGGGCAGGGTATTTTGGGGACCGTCTTCATCTGCTGCAGTGAAGATTTAGCACAGGCGTTGCGTAACGCCGGGGGGGCTCGATGCTCCCTGCCCCCTCTCGCCATCAGAGATCAGAGACTCAATTAATCCTCCATCATTCCCTGCCCTCAGGGACCAGCCCTGGGTGCCCTCTCAGCCCAACCCCAAATCTCTGCCTGACATTGGCATCCACCGAGGCTGGTACCCCACAACCTGGGGGTGAGGTCCTGAGGGACATCCCACTGCCACCACCCAGGGCACCCACTGTCCCTCCCAGGCCACCCACCTCACTTGGGAAGCCCTTTTTAAATGGGGGTGGCCATGAAGGTGCCCACCAGACAGACATTGAGAGCCCTAAAATAACTCATTATTTCTGTGGCCCAGCCTCTGGTGCTGTCGTGCATCACTTCCTTAAGGGGCCCAGCAGCCACGGACCCCGCAGGTAGAGACCTGGGCTTTTAAGGCATTTTATAAGGTCATTTTTAAACCATCAAGTTTTGGTGCACACTTGCTTGTGTTCCCCCCTCCCCACTCCTTTACACAGCACAGATCACTGACGGATGGCTCACTCAGGCACACACTGCAGGATCACAACAGCAACGAAGGGATCCCTATTTCTTTTTTTTTTTTTGGCCAGCCCTAAAATAACAACCCCCACATGTGTCCTTGGGCAACCCTACAATGAACAAGGCAGTTGCAAAGCCTGGCGTTGGCGAGCCCGGGCACTGCTCTGCGTGCAAAACGGGATGATGAGGAGAAGGGCACCAGCAAGCCAAGCCAAAATACTGTCAAGGGAAGGCTTTGGAAGGAAGGAAGGACACGACAGCCTGCAGAACCCCTGGGGTCCCTGTCCTGCCCACCAGCATCCCTTGGAGGGGTAAAGCCAGATGTCACACAGCATCCCGGCACAGCTGGGTGGATGTGGTGGCAACGGGTGGGCACGGAGCAAAGGGACCCCACAGCCAGGGCAGGGGCCAGGTCTGGTGGCATTGAGGAGGATGGGGCACAGTGACATGTCCCCCCATGAAGAGCTGCACGGAGAGTTACACAACGCCGGCCCGGCTGCCCTTGGCTGTGTGTGCCGTGCGTGCTCCTATCGACACGGCCCCGGCCGCCCTCCAACATCCCCCCAGGGGCAGAGCTCTGCAAGTGGTGTAAATGCAAGTGCATGTGAGCAGGGGGACCTGCTCCAGCCCCCCATCTCAAACCCTGCACCTCCTGCAGTGGTCACCAACGATGCACCAGCACCCCACTGCCCCCTGGCAGTGGCAAGGGGTCGGAAGGGCTGAGGTGGTGCTGTGCAGAGCAGGGGAGCAGGGTGAGCACCCATCCTGCTGGGAAAATACAGCAGCTGAGGAACTGCATGGCCTCCACCCAGGGATTTTTAGGACACGGAAGACCAGCCAGAAGGACGCAACAAATTCAAACCTGGGGGATGTGACCAGGTTAGGGCCAGGCAGGACCCTGCCAGGACCAGAGAGCCCATGTCCCAAAACTTCCTTCAAGCCTTTTGCAGGGGAGGAAGAAAAATCACCCTCTCTTTCTGTTGAAGGGGGAAAACACTGGTTCTGCCACCAACAGCAAAGACCTCTCCCTTTAGGGGAGCAGAGGGATGAAGCACAGATGCTTTTGTCCGTAGAGAGGGGGAAACTGAGGCACAGTGGCTGGATGGGCCTAAGCTTGGGGACAGGCTGCAGCCCCTGTCATCACCTTCCCCCCAGCCTGGCCTGGCCCCAGTTTGAGATATTTATAAAGCCGATAAGGGAGCAGAAAGAATTTTCCAAGCGCCGAAGTTACGTAACCTCTCCTCGCCCTCCACGGACATCGCCTGCAATTATAGGCTTGGGATGGGGGGAGAGCCCTCCGTGGTGGGGCTGGCAGGGGGCACCACTGCCACTGTCACCCCAAGGGGCTTCACCCTCCTCTCCCTCACTGCAGCAGGTCCCCCGGGTCCTCCTGTCACGGCGCTGCCCTGTGGGACTCCAGTCCTGAGGGACCTTGCTGGCTCTGTGGCCACTGCCCCCACCTTGTGTAGGTGACCCCAAGTTTATGTCTGGGTTTCTGGGTGGCTGATCCCTCCCAGGTGCCCATACCCCTCCAGCCCATCCCAGCACGTGCTGGGTGTCATGACAGATGACAACCTGAGCACAGCTGACATTGCCATGGTGACTGTTAATCACTGCTGCTGGGAGGACTCATGCAGACTCCTGTACCACCACTTGCCCCCTACAAAGTGCTGACCTCCACCCCCATCTGCAGGCACCCTCTGCTCTCCACCAACCCCATTTCCACCACTTTTTGCCCTGTTACACACAGAGGCAGCTTTCCTTCTCCATCACCTCACAGCTGCCTCCAAATCCACCAGTTGCGTCTCAGTTCCCCCAGCCCTGTGGTTACCACCCCAGGGGAGGGTAGTGTCCCTTCCCTGGGATATTTTTCTCTCTCCCAACTTCGGCCAAGGCTGTGGAGTTGAAGGGATGCTGAGAGAAGGCTCCGTCGCTGTGGCAACCCGCCGTGGCCGTCTCCAGGCGACCGCCCAGGGATGCTGCAGAGATGCTCTGGAGGCAGAGTGAGAGGGACCAGGGTGGGGGGTGATGTATCCATAGGGATGCCACCACTTCCTCCACTCCCCTACCTAAACCACAGCCTGGGTTTTTGTAACAGCGTGTTAAAACACCCAAAAAACGGCCGCCGATCTGACTCAGGCAGCTGGCTGAGCACTGACAAGCTCGTGGCACCCCAGGCCGGCGGCTGGCAATAGCGGCAGGATGCTCCCGGGTGGGCGCGGGGCCCCGCCGCTTCCAGGGCCACCTGCAGAGCTGTGGAAACCATTGCTGGAAATAAAGCCCGTTAGCTTCTTAACCCTCATTAATCAGCTTAGGGGGGACACGCGCCATCGTACGCAAACCCGCAGGCGGAGGAGGCCCTTGCTCAGGGCAGAGCGGTGACGGGATTGCCGGGGGTGCTGCAGGGGGTGCCACGGGGGGCACGGCCCCGGTCCTCAACCCCGACAAGCTCCCCCCTCCACCCGCATCCATCCCCCTGTTGCTCCCTGGCAGCCGGGACCACCGGCAGCTCCCGCCGGCGCTGAGCTGCGGGCAGGGACGGCGATGACGGGCTGTCACACCCGTGTGACGAGTGTGGGAGGTCTCAGCCGCAGCCCCGCCGGCGCGGGGGGGAGCGGGGGGCGGCTGTGACAGCGCGGGGCGACGGCCCGGGCAGCGCCCGGCACGGCGGCTGCGGGACGGAGCGGGACGTTTCTAATCACTCCACTTGGAAAACGTCCCGTTTTTACATTTGTTAAATTAAAGGGTGTCAGCGTCCGATGCCAAGCTCAGGCTTCCTCGGAAATTTAAACTAATGGCAGCGAAGAAAATGAGCTGAAACCAGAGCACAAGCGCTCCCGCGTTGTCCAGCAGCACCAGCCCTCATCGGGGCTGGGTTTACATGGCAGCTTGCAAAGCACCAGCCGTCACAAAGATCTCAACTTTTTGCCCCAAAATCCAACCCTGCCTGCTCTGCTCAGTTAGAAAGAGCATTGCAGGCACTTGGACAAGCCAGGCTGCTGTGCTGGGGTCCCCAGAGAGACCACCATCCTCCTCCAGCCTCTCAAAGAGCAAATATCTCCCTATTTTCTGGATGCAGCTGCCCTGGGCAGAGGGGTTTCTCAGCACGGGGTGGAACTGGGAAAGCAGAGTGGTGGGTGCAATGTCCAGATTTCTCCAGCTCTGATGATTCCTACAGCCAGCTCCATCCTGCCCAGCCCCACACAGGCAGGCAGAGGGGTGCTGGCAGAGCACAGGGGGTCACACAGCCCCTCGCTGCCCCTCTTCCCCATGGAAATACCTGGGCTCAGGCGAGGGCTCCGCTCCCGGCGCTCTCCGGGCTCCGCTGGGGCGGTTTTGTGCTGCAGCTGAGAAAACCACTGAGTGGTGGTTGGTGGTTTGTTGTTTTTTTTTTTCCTTTTATAATTTTCTCGGCGAGATAAAATTAAACAAACAAGCCCTTCTGGGAGCAGCGCGAGGAAGGGAGCCTGCTTCCCTACAGATGTGCGTGTCCTCAGTGATTACAACCACCGAATTAAGCTCTCCCTGTGACTGGGACATTTGCACAATCCCACTCTTTCACCTCCTGCGGTTTCACTGGTAGGAGACAGGCTGGCTCTGCAGCCTCCCTCCCCATGAGGTCATTACCCAAACACCTATTTTTCAGAAAAACATCAAGAATGTTGTTTGTTTGGGTTTTTTCCCCCTGACCATCTCGCCGTTAAATTAGAGTTGGTCTGGAGTGCAGGGCTGGGAGCGCTCAGCAAAGCAGGACATGCTGGAGGAGAATAGAATTAGAATTAGAATTAGAATTAGAATTAGAATTAGAATTAGAATTAGAATTAGAATAGAATAGAATAGAATAGAATAGAATAGAATAGAATAGAATAGAATAGAATAGAATAGAATAGAATAGAATAGAATAGAATAGAATAGAATAGAATGAAGATGCAGCGAGACATTTCCCAGGGGATGGGGCTGCAGAGGAGGGGGAACACTGTGGGTCAGGAGCAATGAGGAGTCTCCCAGCTGCACTCCAAGCCCCGTCTGCAGCTCCCAAAGCAAAAAGGAACAATCACGGCATAAGACTTGCAAACACACCTAAACTTTCCGGCTTCATCTGCCTCGGGAGCCAGCAGAAGCCGTTGCCATAGCTTTGCAGACCACCGGTGGGTTTTGTAGCACAATCTGGACCACGGATCTATGCAAATCCCCAAGGCAGAAGTCTTTATGGAGGCATATGACAACCGAAAAAGAATAGCGCTCAGTGCTCTACTCCCACACGCCACCCCCCAACTTCACCATCATTTAAATCAGTCTTAAGTTGGAAGAATTCAAATCAACACTGTCGTCACAGAGCCAAGCAGAGAGGTGACACAACTTGGATGCTGCCAGGGAAATTGCCCCCCTGAGACTCCAAACTCATCAGCCCATCACTTTTTTGAAGCCCCATCAAGGAAAACAAATGAACTGGCAACTCGCTGCCCCCCAGCCCTCCATCCCCTCCGGCCAAGGGCTGCTGGAGAAGTTTCCAACCAGCCTTCCCCCTGGGATCAACGGGAGGGGAACCGCGGGGAGAAAAAATATCCGAGACATGCTGCTGAGGCTGGAGAGCCACAGTTGGAAAAGAAATCAAAGCTTCCAAAGAGAGAGATGCCAAGCAGATATGTTGTTCCCAAGAGAAACAGGACATTCCTCTCCAAGGGGGAGGAAGGGAGGAGGAAGGCTTGTGCCACCTCTCTCATCTCCCCAGCATAGGTGCTCGGGCAGCTTGTCCCCGCTGTGCCAGGCTGCAGACACAGATGGCATTGCAACCACTGATTTTTTTGTTTGTTTGTTTTTTGTTTGTTTGGTTGGTTGGTTGTTTTTTTACCCTAAAAGCATGTTTTCAATTTGGGGTGAAGTTTGCTGGGTCCTGCAGGCAGCCAGGAAGATGAAGAGCTACTCACTGGTTTCCTGGAGACCTCCCTGCCTTCGTGCACCACAAAAAATCATTAAGGTTGGAAAAGATCTCTAAGATCACCTAGTACAACTATTAACCCAGCACTACCAAGTCCACCACTAATCCATGTCCCCAAGTGCCACATTTACACATCTTTTAACCATGACCCCAGATCCTCCACTGTCTTGGGGGGCACAGCTTGGTGTCAGCAAACTCCTTGGGGATCTCACAGGAGTCACACAGAGAAGAAACTAGGGGGAAAAAGTAATACTTTACTATTTCCAGAAATGCCAAAATCAGGTCCTGGTTCAGTCCAGAGTGTGAAGGATTGTCAGGCTGGATTTTCCTTGCAGAACATGTTTGAGTTACACAAGCAGTGGGATCAGGCTGGAAGCAAGCGGGTGAGATCATCTCAGTGCAGTCCTGGTTGATCCCCTGAAACCATCCAATTTGGCTGGTTCAGCATGATTTCTGCAGCAAATTGTTTCTGTAGGAAGTTTTATACCTGTGCCCTTGGGCTAAGCCCTGACAGCATCCTTCACTGGGAACAAGCTACCTGCCTCCTCAAGGCAACACCTGGGGAGGCCAGGGAGAGAGGAGGATGGGAGCAGAGCTGGCCTAGCTATAAATAACGCCAGGGAGGGGAAACAGGAGAGAAAGCAGCAAACAGAAACCAATAAATCCAGGGAGATGTGTTCAGCTAGAGGCGCTCGGTGCAAACATCTCCTCGTGCTCCGTGTGACCCCATAGAAGAGAAAATGGGACTCAGCTCAACACAGCTGGGTCCAGGTGGCAAGACCTCATCCACTCTGTACATTAAAAAATACTAAACTGAGAAAGGGGAGAGTTAACTTAGGGAGAGTTAAATTACAGAGAGTTAAATTAAGATGCCTGTTGAACCATGTTAACACAGCTCAGGCCTGGATCCTGGTGCCACCAGCACTGAACACCCAGCAATCCCATCCCCAGAAAGCTGGGAAATAGCCTGTGTTTAAGGCAATCATTATTTGCAGTCTGTGATCCTGGAGAAAAGGGCAGAAAAAGCAACTTCTCATTTTCATCAATAAAAGAGGAATTGCAGGAGCTCAGCAAGCACAGTGGCCAGCAGGTCACAACCAGCAGTGCTGGAGTGATTCATCCTAAATGAGATAGATTTAGTCAAACTAGCCTAGAATGAGGCAGGGAAACAGCCCAGAGTTTTCCCTGCTGATTCCTCCCAGGTGTCAGCCCATGGAAGCGATGGGGCCAGCGGAGAGGGGACAGAGCAGGATCATCCCCAACACTGCTGTCCCCTCCAGCACCAGAAAAAATCAGTGAAGAGCTTCAATCCCAGCTCCTGCATGTGGATACTGCACAAAAATGCATTGAGGAGGGTTTATTTTTTCTCTTTTCCCGGCCCATATTCCTGGAGCTTGCTCGTTCCCATGCCCAAGGGTGCTGGAGGAACCAGGGACCAGGCGCCACAGCACCCACTGGGCCAGCTCTCCCCAGAAAATCACCTGAGCAGCTTCAGTTTTGCTTGCGTGTAACTTATTATTAAAGCTGAGCAAATAATTCAGGGCAGGAGCTCCAGGAACAACGTTTTGCCTTTTCATTTTCCGCTCTCGAGCTGTCTGCAGCTTCCCCAGAGCTCGGGGATGATTTAAAGACCTGTCTGCGGACGGGAGCGGGCTGGGAGTGTTTGATGGCCCGAGTTTCACGTGCGCAGATGAGGACACGCCGGACACACAAGGATGGATGAGCCTTTCCTCGTACCCTAATTAGACCAGCAGCATTTGCCAGTGGGTTTTGGGGATTTTTTTGCTGTGTTGGAGACCTGAGAACACTTTGTGCGGAGTTAACGAGGGTCTGCTCGTTAGGCGAGGCTCGACGAGCGCTTTGCTTTATGGCGCATCATTTTTCCACTCGGTGGTACCAGCCTGGGCACAAAACTTCCACGGAGCATCTCATTCCCAGCCCCTCTTTGCACCCCAAAACACCACTAAGGACAGGGAAGGTGGGGCCATGAGCAGAGCCACGGGGCTGTGACGGCTCCAACTTTCCAGCACTGCAGCCATCCCAGGCATTTGCTTCCTCATTAGTGGAAAGGTTTGGGAGAACGGATCAGCTCTGTGCGAGCTCCCCGTGGTGCTGGTGTGACGCAGGCTGGCAAAGGCAGCTCGCCCCGATGCTCGGGCCAGTGCCAGCCAAAAGAAAAGCAGGGAGGGAAGAACCACAAAATCAGAGGTCCCTGTATTTGAAGTAGAGCCTGTCCACCCCCCCCACCACCTTCCTGTCCCTGGGAAACCCATCTGTCCTGATCCCATATGGAATGACAGATTTAACTGCCTCCACCCTTTTCCTGGAGGACAAGGGCTGGTGTCACCCACGGCTGTGAAGGGTTGCAGAAGGGACCAAGAAAGGGACTCCTCATTCTCCCAGAGCTGGAGCAGGAAAGCTGACATTGAAGAGAACCATGTCTCCTTCAGGGACTTGGTCCTTGAGAAAGGTTTGGGCTCCCAGGACTGGGACAGGCACCTGCTGCCTCCCAGTTTATTGCATTCAGGAGGGAGCAAACCAGTGACATGAACCTCCCGCTGTAAGACCTCCAAGAGCAGCTCATGTGCAAGACAGAAGGGGCCATTTCATTCTCCACAGCACCCAACAGGGGCCAGGGACACTTTGGGGCCATCCCAGGTGACCAGGCCTGGAGCTCCATTAGTCCTGGTCGGAAAACCCTCTCCGGCCTAACAGCTTTCTCCTCCCATTGCGTAATTGCACTTTGTCAAGCAGCCCCAGCCTCTGGCAATACATTTTCTCCAGCCTCGCTGCTCTCCTGCAATGTTTTCCTTCTTCCTTTCACTCTCTCTGGACTGTTGCTGAAACACTCAGGGAGGGAAATGAGAGAAAATCCCAGTGCTTGTCCCACCAGTAAAACAAAACCCTGGGTGGAAAAAGGGGTATAAAGGAGAGAGTGGTGTCAGGTCCCTCTCCCCAATCCATCCCCTCCCTGTTTGCCTGTGGGGGTTTGACAAAAGTGCTTTTCGGCTGACAAAATGATTACAGGGTGCCGAGACAGTAAGTTGCACATGAATTTCTTTCCTGCATTTCAAGCAGGGCGAGGACACGGCTGCAAAAGCAGCTGCACTTCTGGAAGGGTCACAGTGCTGGGGGTGAAGGGAGGTGACAGGAGGGGGGATTTGGGGAGAGGAGGAAGGAGGGATATTTTCTGCTCGGAATAAAAAGCAAAGAGAGAGCAGACAGGAGTGTGTGAAGAGGACGGGAAGCGCGTGAGCGTGCGAAGTGAAAGGCAGGCGAAGCTACTGGTCCAGAGTGGAGATGGATTTGGGAGGATGCTGGGGCTGGTGTGTGGGACCAGTTTGAACTGAGGAAGGGAGAAGCTGGAGCAGCTGCCCCCCTGAGCGGATGCTGTGGCCTTGCTATGAGGTGGGGCTTTGGGCAGTGTCACCACTGGGACAGTGCGTGTGTCTCCCAGTGGGACTACAGACTGCGCGGGGCAGAGCGAGGTGCCCTGGGCACACTCGGACCCTCTGTGCCTGCAGGCAGTGGGTGCTGGGCAGCGGGGAGGAGGAGAGGAGGATTTCAGCTCCAAACTCAATCTGTTGGAGAACTTGGCCTGCTCCCCATCAAGCTGAAAATAGCACATATGTAAGGACATGCACGCAGTGCTGGCTGTGTCCTCACCGAGCGCTTCCTTCCTGCTGCGCTCCACGGAGTGTCCCGGCCCTCCACCTGCGCCTCCAGCCCCCCGCAGCCCCATGAACCCCCCACGGGGGACAGGTCTGGGGCAAGATACTCCTTAGAGCATCCTTACTCCACAAATCTGGACCAGTGCACAGATGCAAGATCCTTTCACCTTCATCTGCTTTTCACATGTAGCTCGAGGTCTGTCCGGCGGCGGCATCCCCGCCGTTATCATCTGGAGCGGGCGGGGATGAGCGCAGCTCACGACGGGAGCTGAGCTTTATTAGAAACAGGCATCTGGCTTCAGCCCACCCACCGGCCCAGGCTTGGGCTCAGGATGGGGCAGTGAGCATGCATGAGTGCCCAGGCAGCAGCCAGAGAACCTCCAGGAGTCCCCAGTTTTTCTCCAGATTTTATCTCCAAACGCATTATCGGTGATGGGAATATAAAGCCATCGTCTTCCTCCACAGGAGCACGTGCTGCCCGGCCGGGGTCAAGCCCCAGCCCTCAAAGGGATGGGGAACTAGCAGAGCGTGCTGCAAGCTGGAGGATGGAGATAACCCTGGCAGCAGCCAGAGCTGATTCCTGCAGCTGAGAAGGAAGAAAAGAGGCTGAATTCCCCATGGACATCAGGCACGGGAATAATGGGAGAGCTTTGTTGGGACGTTGCTGCAGATCTGAACGCAGCTTGTGCAAAGTGCTGCTCCTCTCCCATCCCTGCTGGGAATATCCCTAAAGAAATGTTCCTCTAAAGAGCAAGTACCCCAGGGTGGAGGAAATACAGCAACAAGCTTTGTGGGGTAGTGATTGGGGGATATAGTAAGAGAAAAACCTGGGGAATAAGTGAAAAAACTAGGACTGGGGTGGGACATACAGGTGATCCACGTGGAGCTTGTTATATGGAGACAGGGATTGTTACAAGCACATGGGTTGTCCTGTGCTCAGTGTAGTCAGGGTGTACTATACACATACTACAGGGTGATTCCCTACACAGCAGGAGCCAGCAGCCCTCCAGGCAGGATGTCTGCTGTTCCAGCAGGACAGGCATGGCCTTTCGAGAACACATTTCTCACCCCAAATCTCCGCTCTGCCAGGATTCTGCTTTGTGACAATGGCTGCCTCATGGTGCAGCGCTCGGCTGGGGACAGTGACAGGACACCAGGGGACATCAGTGGCTGGGCAGGGACCAAGCCCAGCTCAAACACACACTCACATCCGCCACACACCAAAACTGCACCTGGGCATTGCCAAAACCTCTCTGCTTCCCAAAACCCTCTGAGGCGCAGTGTTAGCCAGCGTGTGGTATCAGCTCTCCTGAAACAGAGCCATTGTGGTCGGGCAGGATCCTTATTAATTCTTTCCTCTCTTTAATTTCCATTTTTTCTCAGTTCCCTTTCCCATTGCTCAAGCAGGGCTTGAGTAGGGCCCTGCTGCTGCCAGTCTGTGTCCCTGCAGCACAGTGTCACTGGTGTTACTGCTTCATGACATGGGGATGTGATGGGTGGCTGCATTTGGCGTCGATGGTGAGATCAGATGCATGTGAGGGGAAGGGATCCATGGATGGAGGAGAGAGACCTGGATGGAGGGGAAAGGGGGTGTAGGTACCACCAAAATAATGTCCTGGGACCATCAGCACCAGGCAGAGGGGTGAGGGGGACACAAAGCTGGGTCTCACCCCCATCCATCCTCCAAATGGGAGGATGGAGACAGGGAACTGCCACTTATTGTAACAGCTTTGGTGAAACTTCCTGACTTCTCCCCAGACAACATTCCTAGGGGTAGACCACGAGGAAAGGGTTGGGATGGGACACCATCAGCACCCACAACACACGGTGATCCCTTCCCATCTCTGCCAGTGGCACCAGCCTCAGCCACCCATCACCAATAACACCCCTTCCACCCTTGGGTCCCCCACACCCCCATCACCCAGGACCCTAAAAAGCACCATTTTCCCTATTGCATCCCATCTCCTTCACCCCTGCAGTCCCCTCCAGCACCAGTCCTGCAGTGCCCATTGCCATTGATGCCATCAACCTGTCCCCAGCTCCCAGAGGATCCTGCTCAGGGGGCAGCGTGAGGAGACCGGATGACTCTGGGGGCTCCTGCAGTGCCCACTCTCCTGCTGTTACATAAATGCCTGGGCCCAGGACTGTTTTTGTTTGTGTTGCCTTCAGCACTGTGCTCCTCAGCCCTATTTGCATAACAAATAATTAATAATAATTAATGACAGGGGAGGGGAACGGCACGGATTGCCAGTTATTGCTAATTAGTGAACAAACGCTGTCGCATAAGCGCAGGTGGGTGTCACACTGCCCCGTGTCCTCAGCGACTGTGGGGGCATGATGGGGACAGTGTCCTGTGGGACCCTCGGGCCTTTTGGGGAGGGGGAGGGGGAGGAGGAGGAGGAGAAGGAGGAGGCAGCAGCATGGGTGGCAGTGGGACGGGCACTGGCCCTCGCAGGGTGTTGGTGGGTGCCTCGACGCAGCCCCGCTCCGTGCCCGCACACGTGCCAGCACACGGCATTCCAAGCCTGGCTTTCTCCGTGCCCTTATTAGAGCCTGGGACAACACTGCTTAATTGTCTGGAGATGGCACCGCTCCACATCATTAGCGAGCAAACAGGCACCAGCTCATTAGGGAAAAGCCTCTGCTCCGGCAGCTCCGCAGCCAGATCGTGCTGGGGACACTGACTACGAGGCCCTTTGCTGGTGTCTCCCCCCCTCACCTGGGCAGGGGGGCTGAAAGCACCAAAAAGACCCCCCTGAGCCAGAAATGCTGGAAGGCACTGAGGAGAGAGGGAGGGAGTGACAGGCTGGGCTGTCTGGTGACACCCGGGGTGCAGGGTGACCTGGCAGCTCTGCATGGACCTCATACCTACAGCTGCCTCAGGGGCTGGGAACACTGGAGCCTGAGAGGAAAGGGAAAGGGAAAATGAGAGAGCAAAGGAAAAGAAGGGGAAAAAAAAAGGAGAGAGAGAACCAAAAGGAAAAAAAAGGAGGGGAAAGGAAATAAAAAAGGAAAAGACAAAGAGAAGAGACAGAGAAGAAGGAAAGGGAAGGGAAAAGGGGAAAAGGGAAAGCGGAAAGGGGAAAGGAAGTCAGGTTCTCTTGTCTTTGATCTGCTCAAGAACTGACTGCTGGGTCACACACAGGAGCACAAGGAGCAGTGGGGTGCTGCAGTGAGCGATGGCCAAAGCCCATGGATCCGTGTGGCCGGAGCCAGGCCGGGAGCAGGGTGCCTTCCTCCCTGGGAGAACAAGGGCTGAAACAGAGCTGAGCCATCTCCCACTCTCCTCCACAAACTCTGTAGTTCCAACTCACTTTCCCTAATGCCTGCAGCATCCAAGACAAGCCCTGGATGCCAGCAGAGCTCCAGAGACTCCCACTGCAGCTCCAGACCAACCCCTGCTCTACCCCCCCATCCGAGCCGAGCTGGGTGTAATTACGCTTCACTGCCTCTCCTCTATCACTGTAATTCCTTTGCTCCGCTGAATCGCTTCCCCTTCAGCACCACACATAATCCATTGCACTGTAATTATATGGGAATTTTAATATCTGATGTATTTATAAGATGCACTTAATTCATCAGCCCCTTTAACCACGTTGTCATTCCAGCCTTCAGCACGGTGGGAAGGATGACTCGCTGTCAGATGGAGATTAGCTGGCCCGTGTGTGTAACGAGTTGGAGGGTGTTCTCAGCTGCCAGATCCCACCCTGGCTGGGGAGCAGGATCCCACCATGCCGGGTGTCCAACCCACGGGGGATTGTGGCAGGGCAGCACAATCCAGAGCAGCACCTAACACTCCCCTTTCCCAAACACTAAAATCACCCCACAGGTCCGGATTGAGCAGAAACAAAGGGCCTATGCTGAGGTGAGTTTTATCCCTAAAGCCCCAAAGGGCTTCCCAAGGTGAAGGGTCCCCATTCGGATCCCTCCAAACCCACGAAGGAAGTGGCCACTACTGAAGGGTTATTTTTCCTGGCATTTGTTTCAGTGGCTCCTTTCCAGACGTGTCCTAAAAGGGAACCAAAGGCCTTTGAGCCTGTTGCAGCGAGCACAATGCAATGATTTTCCCAGCCTGGGCAGGAGGGATGAGCTCACTGTTGTCCTTGGTTCCCCCTGGCTGCGGGGTGCAGGGTCCCTGTGCCGAGCACAGCAGGCTCCAGGGCTGGTCAGGATGCTCAGGGAAGGTGGTGGACTGGGCAGGATGTTGGGGGGTGGTTGGGCTCCATCCCACCAAGCCCTAGGAGAAAAGCCAGCTCAGCCTGGGAGCGAGGGGCAAACGGGAAAGAGTGAGGGGGGATCTCGGTGATTTGGTCCCTGCAGGACGCCCCAGCCCTCACTGATGGGTGACACCATGTTTTTTGCACTGGGGTCATATTGGGTTTTCCCACAGTGGCATGGCCCCACCTCAGCACTGGCCATGAGGTACCATGGAGACACAGCTCAGCTGCCAGCAGCACCAGGTGACCCTGCACCCTCAGGGTGGGCCAGAGACCCACCAGGTCCCCACAGCACTGGGTGACCACTGGGACAGAAACCCTCCTCCTGCTTCAGTGAGCTGTGCTGTAGCAGAGCTATGCCAGAGCAGAGCTGTGCCAGAGTGGGACTGAGGATGTTTTGGCTGGAGAGGGACCTTGACCAAGTACCACCCTGAGCCCTGAGGCTGCTACCAGAGCCCTGAGCCCACCCACAACCCTCAGGCTTCCAGTGTGTGCTGGCACACAGTCAGCTCCCAGGTGTGCCCTGGCATTTCCAGCTGTCAGGGACAGTGACACACAGGTTCCCTGACAGACCACGGCCTCAGCACAAGCTGGTAGTGAGGTTTCTCCCCCCAGCTCCCTGCTCCAGCACCTGTGGCTCCCTGGGAACTCAAGTTGGGGGCAGGAAGGGTCCTTCAGGCAGCCTGATGTTCCCCTACATCCCGTGACAGGACACACATTCCAGAGCTGCACCTCCCTGCCAAGATGCTGCCCCAAGTTCCAGCAGCTCCCTGTGCCCATGTGCCAACCCCAAGTGGGGACACCGGATCAGGGGAAAGAGTTTGGGCTGGACCAGAACATTTCCAGCCCAGGGTTATCCAAGGGGCTGGTAATTTCCCATCCCCTCCCCATCCAGAGGGACCCTGGTACCTCTTCCCCATGGGATGTCACAGCCTCCTGTCACAGTTTCCCCGTCCTCAAAGTGCTCTCCCAGAAAGAGAGACAGGAGCGTGGTTGGCAGAGGATGCAACAGGGTCTAACCCGATCCTCAGTCAGGATCACTGCAGGGCCCTCTCTGCTCTCCCCCTCCCCAACCCCCCCTTCCACACAGTGTTGCCACACAGGGGGGATTTTGGCTCCCAAGGTCACTGACAGAAGGGGCTGGGGGCAGACACCCCCACCTTGTGCCCAGTCAGCTCTGCCAACCACTCCCTCCAGGTCCGGGCCACTCCCTGAGGCTCAGCCACCCCTGCAGGTGTCCCTCTCCCTTCCCCCTCTCCCCAAAAAGCAAATATCCAGGGAGATGGGCTCGGCGCTGCAGCTCTGCCGGTGGCACTGGCACTGAGCAGAGCAGACTGCAGCACGGCTGTTACATAAGCCCGAGCCGGGCTCCGGGGATGTAGGACACCGGGGTTATCCCCCGGTCCCCCCGGGGGCTGCCACCCCCTCCCCGCCTCAGCCACGGGGCTCACGGAGCTCGGGGGGAAACGCCACCAACTCAGTCAACACTGCAAAGGGGCCAGCGGGGCTTGGGGTGGCCCTGGGGGTTGTGTGGCCCTGCTGTGGGGCATGTGGTGGTGGCAGGGGGACAGTAGTGGAGGGGGCAGGAGGGTTGTGTTGCTCTGGGGCAGGAAGTGGGGCAGCCAAAGGGGTGGGATGGGGCTGAGAGGCAGAAGGTGCTGCGCCCACATCCCTTTGAGTCCTTCTGGACTCACCAGGGCTCACCCGTGCAGGTGAGCTCAGGGATGGAACCAGGTGGCCACTCCTGGGCTGTGCCTCCCTCGGGGTGACTCACAGAGCAGGATGAACACGGCTGGGGCAAAGGAGTGCAGCCTCATCCCATCCTGCCATGTGTGTATTCCCATCCTCACATATCTAGCGGGTCAGCATCCCTGAGGACAGCCTTCCTGGGGTCAGCATCCCTGTGATCAACCTCCTTGGGATCAGCATTCCCAGGAACAGCATCCTTGGCATTAGCATCCCTGGGACAACATCCCCGAGGAGAACATCTCTGGTGCCCTTAGCACAGGTTGGGAAGCCAGGATCAGGATTTCCTAGAACCAGAGGGAAGATCCTTCCCCTGCGGGACAGCCCCGGCATCACCCCCCTTCATCCCCACAGGGAAACGGAGGTGAGGGATGGCACAGCTGGCATCACCCATCCCCAAAATGCCTGTGCCCCGTGCCAGGGGCATGGCAAGTGAGCAGGCAGTGCTGGCAGCACCGAGGCTCTCCCAGGACCAGCCTTATCCTGGTTAACAAACCATCGGAAGCCTGGTAGCATCCCCTGCCACAGTGTGGGATGGGGACAGGAATGGGGAGTCCACTGCCCCCCAAACACATGGCTTCTCTCTGGCTTTCTGCCAGGTAAGGTCTGGATGTGGCCACCTCTGTTTGGGGGTGTGTGGCGGGGGAAAAAGCCCAGGCTAAGGCTCCCAGCAATGGGAGATACCAGAACAGGAAATTAATGTTAATTAATTCGTAATGACGCTGAGGTAGTGATACCAGATGCTTCAAAAGTCCAACGGGGGAATCTGAAAGAGCTTTGTAAAAAATCCATCGCCCACCGGCAGACCTGCCTTGCTGCAAGCTGGGAATGAGGGAGTGAGCTGGGAACTGGGGTCGAGCTGGGATCCAGGATCGAGCTGGGACTGAAGGATGAGATAGAACTAGGGAACAAGCTAAGAACAAGCCAGGAATGATGGAAGAGGGGCACAACCCAGCAAGGTGACAGGCTTACAGTCACCCCCAGTCACCTGCCACCCCACTCCCACCTTTCTCCCTCCCACCCCTGTTCAGAAGCTGGAGTGGAACCGGAGCAGTGAGATACCCACCGTGCTCCGCTCTCTGGGGTGCAGGGGCTTTCCCAAGCCCCTTAATGCTCAGGGTTTTGTCTCCTTTCCTCCATTTTGGGCACATTTGTGTGCAGGGCAGGTGGACGAGTGGGCACTAGGGCACCCAGGGGCCTGCAGCAGGGATGGAGGGACAGGCTCATGATCTGGGACAGGGACACAGGTCCTTTGCCAACCAACATGCCCACGCTCAGAGGACAATTTTCCCTCCTCATTCACAAGAGCCCTGCACTGCTGAACCCAAATTAGGCTGGACTTTAGCCAAGGGGTGCAGAAGAGCTTAGAAAGGGGCTTGAGCCTGGTGCCAGCTCCCCAGGGCTGGGGACCCCAGAGCCAGCGCTGGGAAGGATGGAACCGTGAACTCCACAGAAACCATGGACAAACCCGTTGGAGCCTTTCACCACCCTGTCCCCCCAGGACACTGCAGGCGTGGTGCTCCTTCCCACAGTGATACAACAGCCCCTGCACCCAGAGGGGACCCCCAGAGTGGGGAATAAGGGAGGTGGTGGATGCCACGCAGGGCCCAGCAGTGGCAGAGCAGGGTGGCACGGCCGGGGCACGGCGCTGCCATCGCTGCTTACATAAGGTGCCCGCTGCGTGTGCCACACACCCGAGCGGCGACAGGAGAGGGGGACGGACCCGTCCCTCCAGCAATCCCTCACAGCGACAGCGCTCCCACTCTTTCTAGACAGCACCCCCAAGGCTGCCAACCTGGCCTCTTTCCACCTGCACAGAGGTTGGGTGAGGCTGCCGTGTCCCTCAGGCACATTCACACCCTACACCCTGACACAAATGGGGTGAAAATGCCGGGTTTGATCTCCCCGTGCAGTTCCCCCGACAGCTCCTCCGAAGTTTATCCGCAGCAGGAGCGGTTTGCACCGCGCTGCCGGTGAAGCTGCCCCGGGCGGCGGGGAGAGGGGGAACCCCACTGGGAACATCAAGGAGCATCACGGAGCACCACGGCACGGGGAGGACACTGACATCCCACCCCACTCACCATATCCCCCGGGGTCATTCCAGGGCTCAGAAAAAAAACCCTTGACTTCACAGGCAAAGCAACTCTTTTGGGTAAAGAGCAGCAAAGGATTTCAAAGTGTGTTTTGGATCAGAGGCAAGAAATAAAGTGGCCTTTATGGTGCCTTCCCCAGCAAAGCCAGAGCTTTATTAAGCCTATCCGGTACAGATGGGAATGCTCACTGTTATTCCAGGCCTGAAAAGAGCATGCAAGGATTTTTTTTTTATTTTTTATATTTTTTTTTTAGTCTTGTTTTCATTATTTTCTGGTGGCTTCATTGCTTTGTGCTCACACAAAGGGAATTTCACCTGCTGTTCCAAACAAAAGGCCCTGGAAAGTTTTGCAGAGAAGGGGATGAGGGGAAGGAGATTTATAGAAACAAAACGAGTTGTTGCAGGGTTTGTTGTGGATTTTTTTTCATGGTGAGCTGTAAAACATCCCCAGCTCTTTGGTGCCTGTGGGAGACCCAGCACAGACATGCAAATCCCCTGTCCCCACCAGTGTCACCCCTGGGATGGGGAGTGAGGAGGTCTCACAGAAATTGGGGTTGATTTGGGGTGCAGAGGGAAGGCATCAGGACTGTTTCCCATCTTTTTTGCAGGCAAAGTCATCGCCACGCTTTCTAAGAACAGGAAAGAAAAAATCCAGCCCTCGTTTGCCGACACCACGGCAAAACAGGTGGTTCAAAATCACAAGAGCAGTGGGGGAGAAAATAAAACAACCCCTATTTGGTGATTTTGTGCTCATATTCGCTGCAAAACTGTCCGGGAACGAATGCTGCTAAATACACACCATTTTCCCTCTCACACTCCTCGGTCTATAATTAAGAGAGACTTCTAAAAATACGAACGGCCTCGAGCACCCAGTGAAGGCGTGCAGGTGCTGCAAACTGGAGGCACTTTAGTACAGCTCATTTTCTGGACAATTTTACTCGCCTGGCTCGTGCTCAGCGCCGATACTATTACAGTGATGCAATTATGTTGCTGCTGCCACTGCCGTGCTCGGCTCGCTTTGCTTTTCCCCTGCGCTTTGCCGTTTGCCTTCGAAGCACCCCCCAAACCCCACAGCTCCCGGGTCACCCCGAGCGTGTCCCCGCACCAGTGGGGTCCAGGGACTTGGGGATAAGAGGGGCAGGCGAGCGTGTGTCACACACGCATGTGGATCCACATGTGTGGGCACAGAGGGGCATAACCCCGTGTGGGCATTGCCAAAAACAACCGGCGTGCAAAAGTTTCGGGTGAGGAAGAGAGCTGGCCCAGGGGGAAGCAGGAGGGGAGCAGGAGCAGGGCAAGGAACCGGCGCTCCCCAAAAGGCAGCAGCAAACCCTCGCTGCTGGCTGGGCAGGGAGGGGGCCCATGGCATTGGCACGGTGGCGGTGGCCAGCCTGGCAAAAGATCCCCCCCCCAGCCTGACATTTTGGGTTACAGGGGCGAGGGGAAACTTCTCCTGTCAAGCTGCCGCTGCGAAACTTCTCCGTCTTATTTCTCCATTAGGGCTGCAATAGGTGGAAGTGATTGACTCACTATGAGACTGCTGTTTTTGCCTCTGACTTGGGATTAAGACGGAGCTGGAGGAGCGGAGGAGCCGTCGCCCCGGCTCTCTGGCGGCAGACACCGGAGCCGGCACTTACCTCTCACTGCATCCAGCCCCCCCGGCCGTGGGGCTGCGGGTCCTGGAGAGTTAGCTGGCAGGGGACCCCACATCCACTCGGGTTTCTCCCAGGACTGACGTTCGGCTGCTGCTTCTTAGGCACAGACCCAACCCCTCCATTCCAACCACAGGGGAAAAAAAAAAAATATATATATCTTCTTCCAAAAGANAAAAAAAAAAAAAAAAAAAAAAAAAAAAAAAAAAAAAAAAAAAAAGGAGGGAGATTAAAAAAAAACAAACCCCACGCTTTTTTTCTTGGTTCGGTTTCTCCCTGGAGAAAATAAGCAAAATAGATAAATCCCAGCGACCAAGAGATCCAGACTCAGGTGAATTTAGCTTCAAACTCCCTCTGTGCTTTCAGAGCCTTCACCCTCAAATGGGCTCTGGAAGATGCTGGGGGACCCATCGTTGCCAAAGTGTCATCAAATATCCTTCGGGCTCAACTCCGCTCCTGCCCGGGGAGGGTGGACTTCTTCCCTGCTTGCTGCGTGCTGTGGAGTTGGCAGGGACCTGCCTGTTCCAGCCTCAGCGTGGAGGGTGGGTGGGTTGGTTGGTTGATGTGGGTTGGTTTTCTTTTTTT
>VYXB01002720.1:405935-472327 GCA_013397135.1 Pachyramphus minor
TTTTCTCGCCGCTATTGGTTTCCTTGCTATCTGATCCTGAGCGAGCGCTGCAGCCTCGCCGCTTCCCTGCTTTTTTCCCCCAGCTCCCAGGCTTTTGACAGGGAATGAAACACAGACACCCAGTGAGACAGGCTCCGGCTTCTACAAAGCTCCACTCCCTCCTGCTGCCTTTGTCCGTGAACAGCAACTCCTCCAACTCTGCCCGTAGACACGAGGGAACCTCTGCATCAGCACTTTCCTAATGGCTGCTTCGCCCCAGCCCTTCGGCCCTTCTTCTTCTTCTTCTTCTTCTTCTTCCTCGCTTCCTCTCCTCCACCTTGATGGCTTCCGCTTGCTTTTTCTAGCCCGGCCCTGGCTCCGACAACCACAGCCAGAGCGAAGCAACAACCCTTTCCTGATGGATCCATCTCAGCTCCCCCGTGCCGGCTGCTGCGGTCGGGGGGTAGCGGCCCCGCCGTCCATCACCGTCCTTTCTGGGCACCTTCCACGAAAAATCGATGGCGGGTGCCACGTCCCTGAAGGCTTCACTTTCGGCTGGTTTAAGGGGCAGGGGCTGTGTGTGCGGTGAGGAGCCGAGGGAGGACTGGGAATTGAAGCCACTTCTTTTTTATTGCAGGCGGGGATTTTTTTTTATTTTTTTTTTTTAAAAAAGATTGACCAGAGTCCAAGTTTATTTCTTGGTGGTGAACATTATTTTAAGCTCTTCGGGTGCCTCCAGGTCACCCTGTTCTTATAACAGCGAGGCCTTTTTGGAGAGGGTCAAAGTGAAACCTTGCTCTGGCAGCCTCTTTCCACCCGTGGAGGGGAGCAGGAGGCAGAGGATGCTGCAGTGGGCTCACAACCCCGTCTGGCTCCCAGCCAGAGGGAGATGCAAACCAGCCACCGTCTGTAATTTTTGCTACACTTCCTCCACACTCGGTCACCCGCGAGATCCCAGGGCTGCTGCCTGTTCCTTTTTTGGGGATTCACAGGCTTTGTTCAAAAAGAAATTCACCGCCAGGAGACCTGCAGCCTCGACAGCGATGCTCGGCCCTGCTCAGAGTGGCTGTCGTGCAGCCAGCAGGTCACAGAAAAGCCACAAAGCCCCCCAGAACCCAGCATGTGCAGAGGCTCCCTCCCCACCTGCCCTTTGCATCACCTCCCACCCCTTCCCAGCCTCCTCTTCACTCCTCCTTGTCTCCCACCACAAGTTTGGGACCAGTAACTCCTCCCTCTCCCCATCAGCAGCATCCTGGAGCAGTGACTCTCCTCGCCCTCAGTTCCCATTCTCTCCCTGCCACAGCAACGGAGCATCATCCCCTCACTGCTCCCAAACACCCTGAATTCAGAGCACCTCAGGGCAATGCTCACAGTGCTGCCTCCACTCTCCTCTCCACACTGGCTTGTCCATCTCCCCCCTTCCACCAACCTCACAAATACTGAATTTTGACCAACACTTTAAAATCCCAGGATGAAAAGCACTGCAGGGCCTTGTTGTGTCCAAACCCTGCTGGATACTCCGCAAGGATTTGATGTTTGCAGGTTGGCAGGAACACCAGCTTGCACACTGGGCATGGTGGTCTTGAATAAGACCACCCAGGGGCGACCTGACCCCAAAACACTGCTCCCTTCTGCCTGTCATGCAGCCCCTTGTATCCTGGCATCCTCCTCTCTGAGGGCTCCTCTCCTGCCACACCACCATGATCGTGGAAAGCTTCCCAAATCCCTCCCTGCCCCAATCCCCAGCCAGCAGTGCCAAAAGATACAATTAATGCACCCAGTAGCCAAAAAATTGGCTGAAGAGCTGGGGTGGGCTCGGGCCAGGGGCAGCCTGAGGGGAGTGGCTGCAGGGTCCCCAGTCCCAGCCCGCTCCCACTGGCTGCTCCCCAGCTTGGTGCTCTACTGGGCCTTTTTTCCAGCAACTGGGAGATCTGGGGGCTAATATGCAGGGAGAGACAGGGGCACCCTGGAGGGCTGCAGCCCTTGGGGCCAGCTGAGAGTGCAGGATGGAGCTGAGCAGTCAGAACTGGTGAGGCTGGTGTTCCCACCACCGGGCCGTGCTGGTGGCTTATTCCTCACTCCCCCATTTGCTATAGGAAATGCAAATAAATAGCCTGGGATGTCCATCCCAGTAAGCCCCAGGTTCCCTCTACTCTTGGGCAGTAGAGAGGTTCCCCATGTTTTTTCCATTGGGATTGGGCAGTGCCAGAGGGAAGTGTGGGCACAGGACCACAGCTCTGGGAACCTCTACGTCCCTGGTTGGAGAACAGCTCCAGGCAGGATCCAGCCTCCCCTAGGCCAGCTGTGGCCACTCTCTCAGGAGCTGTGGAAGTGAAGGAAGGAGGGCAAGGGACTGAAATGAGGGGGGCACCCCGGTGGGGTCTCCATCGAGCCCCTTCCCGACGCCCCCAGCGCGGCTGCGCAGGACTGTGAGCAAGTCAGCACAGAGCCATTAGGGCTAATTTAATCAAGACGGATGGCCCGATTGGAGGGCTGCCGTCCATAAATCCCCCGCTCCTGCTGCATTAGTGTCAGGCCTCCCGGAGGAAGAGGCCGAGGGGGAGGCGCGGGGGGAGCAGGGATGGGGAAACGTGCTAAGTCACCCGTCCTCCCGATGGCACAGGGCCGCTCGGACCGGGTGCCACCACCCCATCTCACAGTGAGCAGCCTGGCCCCAGGGCACATGCCCACCATCCTCCAGCCCCTCCAAAAACTCACCAGCTGGAGAGGGTGGGATTTCAAGCAACCTGAGTTTTCTGAACCCCAAAAGGTGCAGGGGTTGTTCACAAGTTCCCCAGGGCAGGGGTTTGCTCCAGTGGGAATCTCCCACACTTGCTCCAAGGAGTTTTTGCAGCAGGAGGAAGGTGGAGTGCTGTGGGGGAATAGGCTTGAAGCCCCATGGCAGGTCACAGTGTAATAACTGGGACTCAGAAATACAGTCTGAGAAAGCCCAAAGGCTGATGGATGCAGCATCCACCCCAGAGCCCAGCGAGACACCCCAAACTCAAGCCACACCAGCCCAGGATGGTGCTGCTGGTCATCCTTCTGGAGTACCAGCTCTGCTCTCCCAGCAGCCCACTCCCTTCCCGCTGCTGCTCCTAGAAAAGACCATTTCAGGCTCAGAGTTGCCATCTGACAACCCAAACCGGCCACATCCCTGCATCCACCGGGCACGGGCGGCGGAAGCCACGCGTGCTGCCGCGCCGCACGAGCCAAGTCAGGAAATAAGCTCTCATCCCTCCAGGTTAAAAATAACCCTGAGCTTTGCCGCTAACACGCCTTGCCCCGACGCTCCAGCCGAGCTGGCTCCCGTGTCACTGCCCGCCTGCCCACCCAGCCCACCGTGCTCCCGGCCCAAAACCGGCCGCGGGGAAGGGACCGGTCGGCTGCCGCCATCTGCTCCGGGCGCTGGCACTGCCGTCGGCGTGGGATGCTGGCTCTGCCAGGCCGCACTGTTGGCCTGTGCAGCGATGCACGGGGCCAAGTCCTGGTGGGTTTTGGGAAGACAAGGGGCCAGGGGATGCGGCGGACGGATGGGAGGATGGTACAGGTTTGTGGGCAGCGCTCTCGCCCCCAGAGCGCTCACGGAGGTTGAGCGGTCGCCCGGCAAGGGAGAAAACAGGGGCGCTGGCCCAGGGCAGAAGGAAAGATATTGGTGCAAAGGGGATGGGAGGTAGGGGGGGATCTCAGCCTGGGAGAGCAGCCGAGGATGTCCAGCAGCATTTGGATGATGGAGAGAGGGGTGCTCAGCCCTAACCTCCATGTCCAGAGCACCTCGAGGGCTGTCCTGGCAGATAGCAAGGAGTACAACCAAAATAGCTCAGGTGCTGGACCTCAGGACTGAGGAGCAGTGAACTGTGGCACTGCTGTGGGTTTATCTGGAAAAAGGAGGGTGCACATCGCTGTGCACCTCTGGTTTCTGGCTGAGCTTCAGTAAGGCCAGGAGGGAGGGAGGCAGGGAAGGAGCCGGGCTGCTGGCAGGAGGAGCACAGTGGCTGAGGTCAGTGCTCACGGTGCTTTTGTGAGACCACAAGTGAGGTCCCAGGGACCAGGAAGTGCTGATGGGGGCAAGAATCAGCCACTGACACTCAGGGATGCAGAGTGGATCTCCATGGGTGTGACCAGCACCATGCCCAGCAGGTCTGGCACCCTGGGCTCAGCACTTTTGTATCCACTCACCCAGGAAAGAAAAGCAAAGGCAGGGTTGGGCCTGAGGAACCATCAGTGAGGAGCAATAATCAGTTCAATGAAAATCCATGGAGCAGGTGAGCCATTTCTCCCCCAGAATGGTCAGCACGGGGAAAAACAAGGCATTTGTATTTCTGCCAGTCAACAAAATGAAATGCCACTTGTAGCCAGTGAAACTCTGCAGATTTTGCTAATAAAGAATTGCTCCATCCAGCTTCCAGCTGGATTCCAGCCCCAGCCACGACACGGACACTGGCAGCATCAGTCGTTGCATCCCAGCACTGGTGCCACACCAAGGGCTCAGGTTCCCTGCAAACCCAAGCACTGCCCCACGGTGGGGACACAGATCCCACGACCAAGTTTGCTCCCACCCTTTCCATCCCCATGTTTGCCCTGGGGACCCTGCTGCTGGGATAGCACTGGGTCCCTCGGGAGACTCTAACACATCTCAGGAAATTTTCCCATTCTATTCAGCTTAATTTCACCCATTAGAGCTTGTTTCAGCAGGGTCCCGAGGGAATGTCACTCCCCAGCATCTTCCTCTCACTGTTCCTCCGCTTCTCTGCTCCTTCACATGCACACATCTCACCTCAGGGAGGCTGAGCCTTGCTCCACCATGAGCAGTGCTGGTCCAAACAACCATACCCTTCATGAACCATGTCCCTACACCATCCCAGAGGATTTTCCACGTGGCCATGAAACTCTTTTTAGGAGTTCAGAGTCACTGGCCTTTCCTCACTGCAGGCAGAGAGGTCTGGGCCATGTCTAGGACAAACATCGAGGAGACCTTGGCCAGTGGGTTACATCGTGGCCAGAGGTGGGAGCCTGCTCCTTATCCACAGCTGAAGAGCAGAAAAAGAGTCAGTTTGGGAAAACCATGAGCCCTCAGCATGCCACCACCTCGAGGTCAGGCCAGAGACCCTGTCACGCTGGGATCCTGCACTGAAAATATATGATAAACCAGGAGGTCAGAAGCTTATCTGCTGCTGTCGTGCCCTGAAGTGTTTGGGAGGAGGATTTGGGGCAGCAGATGGGAATTCCTAGACTTTGTGCATAAGTTCCATGGCCCAGGCCAGCTGGGATGAGCAGAGGTTTGGCTTTTTACCATGGGATGCTCCAAAAGGAACAGCGAAGGGCAGCACCCAGGAGAGACCATGGAGCCCCTTTCAGCTCTCCTCACTCCACAACCAATGCTCAGCTCTCCTTTCCCCTCATCCAAAGGGTGGATTGTTTTAGGAAAGCAAAAGGAAAGAGCAGCAGTGACGAGTGAGCGATGGCTGCTCGTAGCAGAGCCCAGGCAGTGCTGGACATCCCCCCGGGGGTCAGACAGGCACCTCACACAACACAGAGCTCTGGCCACAGCCAAAGAGCCCAACTGGCCTCTTACATAAACGACCTCAGGGCAGCAGCTCTGAGACCACCAGAGCAGGCAGCAGATGCTCCGAGGCAAAATCCACCCAGTCCCGAGCAGACGTCACCTAATCAGCACATTGGCTTCTTCCCAAGGCGGTCTTGGGGCACACAGTAAATATCTTATATAAGCACCTCTGGCCTCGGGTCGGATCCAGTTCAGCTGGGTTGTACAGTGATTTTCTCCTGGACAGAGGCACAAGAGGGGCCAGAAGGGGCTTTCTCCAGCACGGGCCTGTTGTGTGGTTGTAGAACCCCCTTGGTGACCTGTCTCCACAGCGTCGCCAGAGGAGGCTCCAGGAAAAAACCTGGTGTATGGAGAAGAACCAGCCATCCCCAGTGACAAAAAGGGACAGAAGAAGGGGTCAAAATGACAAGCCACTGCTGCCCCCAAACTATTTGTCCTCCAAGATTCAGTAGCTGAGTGCACAGCTGGGGAGAGCCTGGAGAGCCCAGGGGCCCTCCATAGCAAGGCAGTGCTTCCAGCCCAGCCACAGTCCCTTCTGTAGAGGAGACATCACACCAAACCAGGAGACTCTGCCAGCACTCAGCTCCCACCACTTGGGAAATTTCAGATCCCAGCTTCCTCTCTGCCAGGTTAACCCCCAAAATTTCTCAGCACTGCCAGAGACATGAGAGCTCCTTCTTCTGCCCCAAGCAGCCTCCTGGAGACCACTGGATTTGGGAGGCTGGAGAGAGTTCGTGGATGGACACAGCTGGGGGGAAAGGCAGCTGGGCTGGAACATTACCAGGCTACACAGGATGGATAACCTGTGAGCATCTTCAGCACTTCAGCTGCCAGTGCTGGCTGTCCCTCCAGGCTGCTCAATCAGGTAAAAACTGTGGTGAGGGCTGTGCTGGCACATCCTAATTCTCCCTAAATGACCTCTCTCCAGGCTCACATCTTTAGGGGGTTTACCCATAGTGTTTTTGGCCAAAGAAAAATCCCAAATGAGTGGCCTCAAGCATCACTATTTCCTTTCCCTACCAGCACCAGCCTTGGAGGGCTTGCCAATCCATGGGACATCCCCTTCTCTGCCAACCCAAGTGACACACAAGAGTGATGGGTTCAGACAACATCAGGAGGGTGATCAGAGGCACCGACAGCAGGAGCCCCAGGGAGCAGACAGGACACAACCTGACCCAGCCTCTTGCTGCTCTTTGACAGGTCACTTAAACACTGCAGCCACAAAAAACCCCATCCCCATCTTTCACAAGAGGCATTTCACACCAGCCCCTGCTGCTAAATAAAGCAGCCCCAGAGTTACTGCACCACCTGGGGCAGTCCTGGGCACTGAGCAAGGTTAAACTCATCACCAGCAGCTTCTCCATCAGCATCAGAGCTCCAGGCTGAGCCAGCCGGGACACCCCCAGCCCAAGGCTTGGGCAGAAAATGGAGGATCTGGGAACAGCAACACACATAAACCCTCAAGGATTGCTCAAGCCCTCTCCCCAGGCATGCAGCACAAAGTGACACTGGGTGGCTGCAGCTCCAGAGGCAAGTGCTCAAACTCTATGGGATGAAGAAATGGTCAAAACCAGCACAAAAATCCTAATTTTCATCCTCCACTCAAAGCCATGAGCAAGGTCCACACCAGAAACCTGTGCCAAGGAAGCCAAGAGGCAAGTCTGAAATAGAGCTTTATTTTGGGAAGGTAACAGGGATCAGCTGCCTGCATTTGGAAGGTGGGGGCTTGGAAAACAGAAGTTCAGTGGTGCCCAGAGCTGGGCAGATGAAGGGTTGAGCTGATCTTCAGCTTGTTGAGCAAAACAAAACTGTACATTCAGATGGAAACAAATTGTTTTTAAGTGAAAGACAAAATTATAAAGGTTTTTTTTCCACGAGGATCATAGCAGTTTGTTCAATCCAAAAGGAACCAGCTCCTCACCAGGCTGTTGCACTTATTTGTTAATCACAGTTCTCCTCTAGCTTAGTTAAAAGACATTTTCCAAACCAGAAAAGGCAAAGCTGCATAAAAAAAAAAAAAAAAAATCGATTAATCTCCAAACAGAGTATTCTGACTCCTCTTGAAAACTTCACATTTACAAAAGCCAAGGGAAAGCATTGTGATCTTCCCAGTTGCTCCTGTCCCCCATTTTGTGCAATCACATGTAATTCCCAGGCGCTGTGTGAGTTTGGGATGGGTGCCAGGCTCTGCAGTGCCGGTGCTGAGCACTCACAGCTGCCGGCACACACCGGATCAGAGCCGCAGCTCTGCCACAGGGACACAGCACCCGGCAAAGCCGAGGGCAGGGAGCTCGTACAAGGGTGGGAAAAGGCTCTTCCCCCTTTTCCTGGGGTGCTCATCCCATTTGGGATGTGGGGTTTGCAGGACACATCACATCAGGTGGTACCTGCTGCTCCGGGATGCTTCAGTGCAGTGGCTTACAAAGACCAGGAAAGGGTGATTCCCACATGGAGCTGCTGCAGAACTTCCTACAACCCTCCTTCCCAGCAGGGCCCTGACCCCTCTGCTGTGCACAGGTAGCACATGAACCTCACATGGGGATACCAAAGTAAGGAGCATCATGTAGGTGAGGGGTAGTACCTAGAGAAGGTGTGTTCCAGGTTTCCAGGAGAACAGAAAACTCCTCCCCCTGCTCCAGCAGCCCATGCCTTAAACCCAGCCCCACTGGGCTGCAATTTGGCTGCCACCAGCTATATATGCCCTTGGGAGGGCAGAAATTTTTTATGCCCTTCCCTAAGGACTGCAGCCAGTACGAGGGGACTGCCCACCATCCCAGCACTGTGCTTCCCATCAGAGATGCTTCTGCAGAATTCCTTTTTTTTCTCCCTCTTTCCTTCCATTCTGGATGCTGGCTAATAAAAGACAAAGCAGCAAAAACCTTCCCAGAGCCCAGTCCCAAGAAACAAGGACCCCGAGCCCCCTCATGCCACTTGATGTCAGCGAGCTTCCAGTGTGCATTTTAGGGTTGGTTTGTCAGGGATCAAACTGTGCCTCTCCCCAGGGGATCTTCCACTTCTTTCCCATTAAAATAAAAAGGAGAAAACTTTTAAAAGCCCACTGTTTAACAAGGCAGCTGCAGGGAGGCTACTCAACTGATTGAGTTTTTACCTGGTCCTTACAGGCAAGCTCAAGTACTTAACATAGAAATGAGGTTTAGTCACAGCGAGGCATTTGGGATTAGAGGTGGCTGGAGAAACTCTGATGAAACCACGTTCCTCCGGAATATGCACTCTTGTCAAAATTGAAATGCTTTGTGAGCTTGAATAGGTTTAGCCAGAAGTTCATTTCCTAAAGAAAATCAGGGAGAGGTTGCAGGAAAATTTGTTTGAATGAAAAAAAGATGTTCTTTTTCTTTAGAGCCCTGCTGGGGTGTATGTTGTTGAAGAGGGGTTTTTTTTGTTTGTTTTGAGGGTTTATTTTAAGTCGAGTATTACTCAGAGAAGAACCTGAAGAACAATTTTCTCTCTAATGACAAGTTTACCCAAACTCAGCAATTCCCCGCTCCCTGCTGGCTCACAGGCTGGTAGCCCTGGAGACATTTATGGCTCTGCAAGAGGTTCTTGCCGTTGGACTCCAAGGACAGCACGACTCAATATTAGGACAAGCGATGAAACCCCGCCTGGAGTGACCCTGGGAAGGAAAGGGAGGCCCAGGGTAGGCAGCAGAATTGCAAACAGCATCAGTGACCTTCACTGAGGGGAGTCCACAGCTGCAACTGGGAATCTGTCACCCCAACCCCACAGCTTTTGAGGACCATCACCCCACTGAAAACAGAAGGGATGGGGAACCTCTCAGCACAGAGAGGAGGGGTGAGTGACTTGATTTCCATCCAAGATGACAGGCCATGGGGGTTTCTACAAATGTGTTGGTTTCCATTTTCAAATGGTTCTTCTGCCAAAATCCAATATTTTTCCTGTTGGGGAAACCTGTTACTCAAGTCTCTTGGCAAATGTTCATGGTCTGGGGTTGGACAGGTAAAACAGCAAGGCCAGGGGATTATTGGGAGGCTCTTATGCTCTGGTTTGAGCATCAATTGGGACCAACAATGGCCTGGGCTCCTCCTGCTCTGACACAGTACCCTGGAGCACCTGCTTAGCAGGTAGGGGAAGGAGCACTGGGATTTGATGGTGTTGGAGCAAGGGGCAACCCCCAGAGCAGCCACATGGATTTTGCACAGCCCTTCCCTATGATCACAGCCCAATGGGCTACAGCCACCCCCATGCTTATTTCACACACGGCAAGAGCCTCCCTTGCCCAGCTCCAGCAGGTAGGAACTGCAAACTCCCTTGGACTGGCAGTAGGTTGGTGTCTCAGCAGCCCTTGATAGGCTCAGAGGAGGCACTGGTCCGAGGGTAGGAGTAAGAGGTGGAGCTGCTGGACCCAGCCACAACAAGGGATCCCAGCTACAGCACAAGCTACAACACAAGTTACACCAAAACGCCCTCCCCAGGCTGCTGGGGGTCACCAGCTATACAAGTGTACTTTGGGGGAACACTCAACAGCCCACAGTCCAAAGGAGCAAATTCAGTGTTCCCCCAGCCCTGTTATAGCCACTCATTGCCACTCAAATCCAAGGAGGATTTGTGTCAGTCTGAGGCTGGGGTTGTCCAAGAACCCTCTGACTACTGTCCCTGTAACTCCAGCTGTGTTCCTGACCATCCAAATCGAGCAGTTACTGGGTGGGGGGAGGGGGGGGTGTTTTTGTTCCCCCTCTGGTTGCTTTGGGATGAGAGAAGCTTTATAAATTACTTCCTCTTAATCTCACTGCCAAGCGGACATCGACAGCTTCTGCCATCACATCGTGCTCTGAAGACTGAGTTTTCTGCCCTGGCTGAAAAAGGACATTGTTTGCAGAACAGAGTGAACAACATGTGAAAAGGAGAAGGGGGGGGAAAAAAAAGAAAGAAAGAAAGATCTGTGATATTTGCTGGAAGAAAAACCCTCTCATTTGTTTGGATGAGGATTCTCAGCACGTACAATCTCAGGAACAAAAGGAGATGCTTGTTCTCCGCCGTGTTTGTGGGAAGAGTCCTGTAAATATTCAGGGATGTTTGTGCTATAAAGATGATCCCCAGCCTGCCCTCAGGAACTGCTCCCAGCACCCCCAAAATCCCTCCTGAGGGGTCCAACCCTCTCACAGACCCATGGATCCGGATGCTGAGCCCTTCTCTTTATATTCACTAGCAAACAGTCTGTCCAAGCAGAAGTAACCACAATAATAGAATTCCTTTGGGAAGAAGTTTTGGGAAGAAGCACAGCTCCATCTGACCTTGCTGGTACTCAACAAGATGTAGGTCAAATATCTTAATTGCCAAGTCACCAATCCCCCATGCTCAGCACTTCAGTACTTGTGTTGCTGCGGACTTACTGCCTTCTGAAGCCGCGGGGGGAAAGAAATAGCAGCTGGATTGATGGGCTGGTGATTCCTGCCGAAACACAGCACTGGATACAACTGCTCGGGATGAATGGCTGTGACTGCAGGGAGAAGGGAGCGGAGCAGGGCGGGGGGTTGCTGCTCCACCAGCTGCATTTCTAGTTGGATTCAAAGCTTTTCGCACCTCCCCAGGACAGCGGCTGCGTCCTCCAGCATCCAAGCACAGCTGTCCCAACTACACAGGCAGCACATCCAGTAGGAACACAGATTTCAAAGCTCCCCTCTCCCATCACTGTTCGGAAACTCGGAGCAAAACAGGCGTTTTATTTTGACGAACAACCAGGGAGTGAAGCAGCCCCACCGGCGGGAGCTCCTGCGAGCATCTCACACGCCTGCAATGCAGCCACCTCCAAGCTGCAGCTCGCTGACACTCGAGGCTCCCTCGGCAGGGACGGGACCAGCAATTGCTTTGATGCTCCCCGAGGAATTTGAAGAGACGGAGTGTAATTACCCGCGACGGAATTTGACTCACACAAAAGAATACCACAGCAGGAGTCGCGGCTCCCGGGTCACACGGGGACAGGAAAAGGGGAAGAGGACCCTGATTCATCAAGTCTAGACCCTGCCATCACCAGCTACCACGTTGCATAATCCAGTTCAGAAATCTATCACGGAAATCTTTAAAAATTAGCTCAATTTTCCACCCCCAGCTGCTGCTGCTGGCATTCTGCTCTGCAGTTGCCTCCTGAGGATGCTCCATTCCAGGTGTGCCCACCTCGGGGTGGGCTTCCCCATGTGTCAGGACACACAGAGGTCCCCGGGGCTGTTCTCCCAGTTAGGCAAAACCAACATTAGCTCAGTGACAGCATCTCTAGAGAGGAAAGAAAACAGGGAGGAAGGGGTGGGGTTTGCGGTGTAGAAAACATCACATTTCCAGGCCAGAAATAAAAGGTCAATTAATTTATAATCTCTCAGGTACAGGAATGGTCTCGCTCGTTCAAACAGGGCTTTAACAAGACAAAGTCCTGTCCCAGAACAGCCACGTTGCTGCAGACCTGAGCACCAGTAGGAAATTCTGGTGAGGACAGAGGTTACGTCATTGAAATGGAGCGAGTTGGATTCTGCCCATATATCTACCCCTGTAAATCCCAGACAAAGGATTTTCTAGATTACGTATGCACATTCCTTTCCCTGCTGCTTCATTAAATAATGCAGTGCCCCTCTCCTGGAGCATTGCTGGAGCATTCACCCCAGGCAGGCAACAAGCAGGTCTGATGCTTTGGGTCTAGGGCTATCCAGGGAAGAAGATATCCTGGGGAAAGAAAAGAGTATGGGGGGGTTTTCCCCTATTTTTCCCCCTTTGCTTTTGTGTGGTGGATGGAAAGCTCAAGTCCATGACACCAGCAGAGTTTGAAGCATGGCAAAAGGAGTTTTCCAAGGTATTTTTCCTCGGCTGCACCAGATACTTGGGATGTGACACTGTCTGCTGGGGCATCACATGGAGATGCCTCTTTTTCAGTCTCACTTTTGCAAATAAGAAAAATTCAATTTCACTTTTTCCCCCCTCCTTAGACTCAGACACGTGGGAGAGTTATCCCCAGTTTGGGGATCCAGGAGGATGGAAAGAGGTTGAGGTACAAGGTTTATCCCCCTGCTTTGTGCCATTCCCCCCACATCTGGCCACTGTGACTGAGGTATTTGTGCAACTACTGCCAAAAGCACATTCCTTGGAAAGCAGGGAACAGGTTACAGGGGATGCTGCTCTCAGAACCAGGATGGTCTTTCAGTGCATGAAGCTCAACTGTGTCCCACAGGGATAATTATCAAGTGGGAGAGTCAGTCATCCCAACCCAAAGCCATTAGTTACAAAACAGGGAAGAGGGTTTAAAGCTCTTATGTTTGAACATGTTAGCTCAGCCCTTTAGGGAACTCCTGATGTGCCAGAGCATCTAATCTGTGCAAATCACTTTTATTCAGGCTTGCTCTGGGTTTTCCTTTTTAATCAACTTAATCTTTATTCATGAGGTGTGTTGCTGCATTACAGAGACGCCCAGATTCTGAGCATCAGGCTCGGGCAACGGAAATTGTGGAAACTTGGTGTTTGTTCCAGTCAGGGCTTAAGGTCTGGAGCAATTTATCTGGACTCGTGGCAGGCCCTAGCACTCCTCCATGTCCCAGCAGGGAGGAGGAGGAGGAGGGAAACAGCCCAAGTTCTCAGAGGACAAACACTACACCCCGAGGCTGGCACGCGTTGAGCAGCACGTCTCGTTGCTATATTTAATCAGCGAGGTCCCCTCTCACCCAGCCTTGACAATGGAGCCCTTTTAAAAAAAAAAAAAAAAAAAGGATTCTGTGAAATAAAAATAATAAATTAAAGGGATCAAAGGAACAAGCGAGTGGCAAGTGACAGCAATATGAAGCAGAGAATAAAGGAAGAGTTAATGGGATTTTGAGGGGAGAAAAAGGGCAGGAGGGAGGACTCGCTCCCAGAGAGAGAAGAGAGCTGTGATGCCAGAACCATGACCTGTCCCACGTGGGTTCAAACCCTTACCCTGATCCATCCCCAGCAAAGGCACAGTTTTATGAGACATCTCTAAAAAGTAGGCAGAGGACAGCGGGATGGAGCAGAGTTTGACACCCAGCACAAGCTGGGACACACCAGCACTGGTACTTCTTTTTGGCAAGACAGGAGCAAATTCCATGAGGCAGAGAACCATCATTTGGGGGACCCCAAAGGGAGGCTGCCTGAGCATGACCCTCATCCCCACAAACAAGCCTCAAAGCACCTCCAGTTTCCCCAGGACAATCAGCAGCTCTCAGCAGCCTGCGGTGCCCTCGCTCGCATCCTCCGAAGATCAGCTCCCCCCACCATGATCCAAAGGTACTAATGGGATTGTAATTCCTCTAATGAGCTATAATTAATTAATTACCCTGTTAGCACAAGAGCTTTACATTTTTTGGCAAGCACACTGTTGGTTTGCAGCTAGAGGGAGGCTCATCCCCGGCACCACCCGATCTGGCTGCAGACGAGCTCGTTCCCCTCTGCCTCAATCCAACACAGTTCATACCTTAGGGAAAGGACCTTGGGAGCATCCTCACAGCTCACAGCTCTCTCCCAGATTACAGACAACCCAGTCACAGGCATTAATTCAGAGGGGTCACAAACATCTCCTCCCTCAGCCCCTCGAGAACATCAATCCCCTCTGGCAAACTTAACAAGACAAACACACCATGGGCAGAGAGCAAGAGATACTGAGACCCTCTGTGCTCCCTGCAGGAGAGGAATATGATGTGGGAAATTCCAAAAAGCACTAACAATGAAGTCAAAGTAATGTCTGAGCTATATTAGGCAGCACAGCAGCCCCAGGATGCTCAGATCCATGCTGCAGCCTCCTGTGAGCCCAGGATGCTGGACTACACCCCAGCACGGCAGCCACCTCTCCCAGCTTGGCTTCTCCATTACCTCCACGCTTAATAATTAAAGCATCAGTGTAAAGGCATTAAAGTTTCAAGGACTGACACGTTCAGAGCAAGATGAAGGGCTCAGGGATGAGGCAAGTGCTGCTGCTGATTAACCCCGCACAGTGCAGTCCACAAGGAGCAGGACCTGCCCCTTTAACCCCATGGACAAGTCCTTTTCTCCCTACATATCCTCTCTTCCCGAACCTGCTTTCCAAGAGCATCCACTCCAGACTGTAGGATAGTTTTGCTCATCATCAGGTGTCTCTAAAAAAATCCTAATGAAAGGATGGGGGGGGTTCTTCCCAGGGAGTGTGGCTTTTTATAGAGCACATGGCTTTGCGTGGAGCCAGCTCCGAGCAAGGGTTACGAGTTACCTTTGGCTGGCTGCGGAGGCGGAACAGGAGGGCTTTCTGCAGGAGCAGATGGAGCTGACATGCCTGGGAGCCAGCTCAGCCCTGCTGCGGTGACAGACTGTCCCACGCCGCCTCCCCCGACGATGCTGCACTGAGACCCCCCCCCAGGAACTGGGGGAGGCACCGAGGGGCTGAGCACAGGCACAACTCATCCCACCACCACGTTCCACACCAGGCAGACCCCCTCCAGCATCCAACTCACCCCGCTTGTTTCCTCCTATATATAACCAGCAGGCTGGGGAGGAGGATGCCTCTGTTCTCTTCAGGCTCAGCTGGGCAGAGTACACCCTTTTCCCTCTAATACTCACACCAATTAAGCTAATTGGCCCCCATGAGTAGATGCTGCTGGTTCCCTGATCAAGAATCCCAGGGGCTCTGGGTCCCTCTGCACTTTGGGGGACACAAACCTCTTGTGTGTAGAATGAGATCTCCCAGATAAAACTCTTCAGGCACATTATTTGCTCCTAGAAATTCACCAAATCTGACCACAGCCCACAGGAGTAGGAGCAGAGCCCATCCCTCCATGGGGCAGCATGGATTTGGCTTTGGTGGAGCCCTGCTCGTGGGGTAGCGGGGCCAGGAGGGGGTTGGGGCTGAGAATTTGGGAAGGAGTGCTCAGGCAGTCCCTTTCCTTACTGCATCTCCAAAAATTAAAGGCTGTTTGCATGCAAAAGCGTGGATGAGCGGGGCCATCTGAGCCCAGGCTGTTGCCAGAGTCGGGGTTTGGTGTGCCAGGACAGTGGGTTGGTGATCAATCCTCCCCCGTGACACCGCCTGGGCCCGGGCACAAATGAGCATTACCTTGATTAAAAGAGATGGGTGAATGCAGGCCCTGGTCCCAGCAGCTTCCCAGGAGAGCAGGGCAGGACTGTGCCCTGACATCAAGTCCAGTTCCCCAATTCCCAGGTGACAGCAGGGAGCCCCATGGGCCCCCAGGACACCGCTCAGCACCCCGGGCCACCGTTCATCTGACGCTCCCAGGGACTGTCCCTCCTTGCCAGGCAGCCAGAGGTTGTTTCACTCATTAATCCAGCAGTCGCTCCTCCGAGGATGCTCCTGCCCTTTTAAGCTTCTCCTGCTCTGTCACCTGCCTTTTCAGGCACTACAGACACAAAAGAGCCTGTTCTCTGTGCAATGCCACCAGCCAGACACACCATCACCCCTGGTACGACCCTGGAGCAGACCTAAAGATGCCACAGGTCACCCTCTTCCTCTACCCCCAGGTCACCATTCCAGTTTCCAGCCTTGTTTCACCACTTTTGTATTTCAAAGTGATTTTTTGAGGGGTTTATTTCATGGCAATATTATCACAGAATCCCAGGATGGTTCGGGTTGAAATGGACCTTTAAGCTCATCTCATTCCAACCCCCTGCTGTGGGCAGGGGCACCTTCCACTAGATCAGGTTGCTCCAAGCTCCATCCAACCTGGCCTTAAACACTTCCAGGGATATAAACTGATGCCTTGTGTTTTGAAGACACCATCCCAAAGCTGCCTCAGCACAGAGTCCTGCTGCAGGGTCACCTTTCTCCCAGACTGGCCCCATTTGCATTAGTCCCTCTCCACGTCTCTGGAAGCTGCAGCCGACTCCCACAGGGACTCTTCCCAGGTCTTTTTTCCTGCTTATGTTGTTCTTGCACCTGCTTTTGTTTGCTGAACACCAAATATTTTATTTATTACCTCTCTGGAAAGTTACTGGGGAGATTTCCTAGAATAAGAAATAACCAGAGCTGTGAGCTGCTTCCTCAGGGCGCACAAAGCCCAGGGACGGTTCCAACCAGCGTTTTAGGTATGCTTTGAACGTGCTTTTCTATATCATCATCCCTTTTGATTTTGGGGCCCTCTGACCAAGCCGTGAACTTGCGATGCTTCACCGGCGCTGCCAAGATCTCGGCGCCCGCCGGCGGGAGGGCAGTGACCCGCTGCGGCTGCTCTCCTGGCGCACATCCACCCTCCGCCCGCCTCCGCTTCTTTGGCAGGGCGATGCTCATCCCCTCCGCACGGTGTGGGGCAGCAGGACCCTGCGGATGGCCGAGGACATCCAGCACCTGGGCTGCTTGCAGGGAGGAGAAGCGAGGCTCACGTTGGCAGGTGAGCCCGGGCTGGCGCTGCGCTCCCAAGGGCTCCCCACGCGGCCCCGATTCCCCGCTCCGGGTGTCAGGATGATAAAGCCGAGCCGAGCTCGCCGGAGCAAGCACAGCACCCGGCAGCTCCCGTAATTAATGGCACCGCCAGCACTTCCCTGCCGGGCCATGAATAAAACATGGTTTCTGAGGACCCAAACTTTGAAAAATCTCCTTTCCCCCCCCACCCCGTTAATTATATTTGGCAGGACACTGTGCTTTTATTATTGTCTCCTCCTGCTTAATCGGGGGGGTGGAAGCTGGTTTGGGGCCACTTCCTTCAGACTGGCACCCTGTTTCCTAGAGGGATGGCACAATTGGCAGAGAGATTTCTCCCCCACCCCTTCTCACCCCTTTGGAAAAGCATCCACCTTCGCATTTTTGAACCTGCTTGATCTCCAGATTTTTTACAGCCATTGAATTTTTTGGCATTTCTGGTTCCTTCAGCATCCAAGAGCCTCTCATGGAAACCAACCTCCCCAGAACCTTTTCATCTTGCAAAGGTTTTTGCCACATATCCAGGCCACAGACATGGACCTCTCCATTTTCCTTATGAAGATGGGGCTGTATCTTGCCCCTGATCCTCTAATTCTTGGAGAATTAGGGATAAGAAAGAGGCAAGTGTAAGCCAAGGGACTCCAAGCACTTCAGAATAACTCCTGGCATGAGTTTCAGCACATGTCCTTACCTCAGTTTCCCAATTTCTCAGTAAAATTCACTAAATACAGTGAAGGTTTTTCCCTATCTGTCTTTGGCTGGAACAGCAGTTTCTCACAGGGCTGGCTGGGAACAGTTTGGTGGGAGAGCAGAGGAATGCAGGCTGCTCACAGCTCTGGGTCTCAAACGAGACCCTGAACATTTTCCTCTGCCTGCCCACTCTGCCATGGCTTTTATATGTATTCCCTTGATCCTGACCAACAACCCACTATATTCATCCATGTCATACCTGTGACATGCAGGGGTTTGTGCTCCCGAGTGCTTTTTGGGAGGCTGAGCACCGTATTTGTGCCACAAGGCAATCCCACCCTGCAGCTTCTGCAGGGTGAGCAGCTCCTGCTGCCGCTTGGTTTGGGGAATCAGAGCAATGTCTGAGCAGAAGAGAGCTGCTGCCTGCACATATCCAAGTGTCTGAGCATCTCCCTCTGAGGAGAAAGGTGAAATTCCACCCTGGCTTTGCTGGCTCCAATCCAGGAGCTGCATTAGCAGAGCTTTGCCAGGTCGGGATCAGACCCAAAGCCAGGTCGTGCTGCTGCACAGATGTCTCAGCCACCCAAAATGCTGCCACTGGCAAGAGGGATGATGCCCTGTGCTGGGAGCCCGGGCAGAGACACCAGGATATGAGCTCAGGGTTGTGCCACGCTGGGACACTGCAGCACAGTCCCGTTGCAGGTGGCAACATCCAGGACTTGCATTTCTGTGGATTTTCGGGGCTGTGGTTCTGCAGGTCATGTCGGGCAGCACTCGGGTTTGGTACCACAGCTCTGCCCACACCATCCCCAGCCAAGGGGGACCTTCAGCAGAGCCCCAAGCTCTGGGACACACTCGACAATTTCCTGCCTGAGCAACAAGCGCTTCACTGCTCGCCGGATCCTCTGCCAGCCAGTTTTCTCTCCCTGGGCTCCTTCCAGCTCAGTGCAGGGCTGCAGCCAGCAATCAACAGATCCAACCTGTTTGGGATGGACGCAGTGCCGGCTCAGCCCATCACCCCCCATCCTGCAAGGTGCCTTCTCCTTCCCTTGCACATCCCAGAGGGGCTGATGGCATCCTCTGCCTGCCCTCCCGTGCTTCTGTCTTCCTGAAGGTCCTGGAAATGTTCCTCTCTCAGTGAGATCAGTGCCATGGATCTCACAGGCTGGAGTGTAAGTGCTTCAAGTGCTCTCAAAGAGAACTGGCACCGATAGCACCGGGAAACAGTCGCATCCACTCGCATGCGCTAAGGATGCTCTGCTGGATTTTTAAAAGGAGTCCTGCAAAGGGAAGGGATCTTCTTGTAGCTTTGTCACCACAGTGAAAACCCAAAGCTAACGAAGGACATTGATTCTGCCAAGGTGGAGAGGAAAATGACTGAGTAATCTGAGTGGGACCACAAAAAAATCCCCTGGTGCTCTTCAGTAAAGCAGAGATTAGCGGGAGGATTTGCAGCCACGCAGCCCCAAGGCTGGGACTCGGATGTGCCAGTGAGGTTTTGCACAGACTTGGGTGAACTGCTTCATGTCATCCCATTTCCCTACCTGGGAATCACAGTCTTGATTCCACAGTAAAATCTCCACTTAGTGGTGGGTTGTGAGTCCCTTTGAAATCTCCCAAAGCAGGGAGAAGCCATAGGGAGGCAGAGCTCGGCACGCTGGGTGTTGGAGGGCAGTATGTGTGACCTGAGCTGCTTTCTGCATTGGACTCTTCCCTCAGATGCTTTCACCAGCCCCATTTAATTGCTCATTTGATGTCTCTGGGATCCTGGTGCTGCAGGTCAGCCCTGGCTCTGTGCCATGTGAGCTCCTGACGCCCCGGCCCCACACCTGCAGCAGCAGGAACATGAGGCTCCCTGCCCACTGAGACATCAATCCTCACCAAAACCAGCCTCATGCCACATGCCAAATCCAACAGGTTCCCTTTTGAGCCAGGGATTTTTATAAAGGCAACGAGATCAAGCCCTCAAAGTAAAGGTAAAGTGCACACAGGGCATGTGAGATGAGTCTTTGTGAAACTGGGCTGTGTGATGGCCGAGGTCTCACCTCCAGTGGTGTTGAGGTGAACCCTCCCCTGCCTGCATGTCCCAGGGCACCTTCCTTCATCTCCCTGGGAATGGAAACCAGCAAGACTGGGCTCTGCTGGGCCTGGCACCAGGAGGCAACAAGCTTTTCCAAGCCCTCCTAATACAAATAAAAAAGAGGGATTTGAACAGGCCAGCAAAGATGGACCCAGAGCAATCCCAGAGGGAGCATATTTTTATAATCCAGGGCTATAAGAGAAAGGGCAGGAAACCTGACCCCTCACAAATCACTCTCCTGTCACTTGCTGTAATCTAGAAATGCTCTAATAAAAACAAGAGCAGCCCCAGCAGTGAGGTAGAATCGAGGCCAGGGAGAAGGGTAGCTCAAGTTCGGGTCTGGCTGCCAGGTAGGGGGAAATCTCTGAGGCTGGGAAGTGCTGCACTGCTCTGCTATGGTTTATAAATACAGAGAGGTGCCCAGCTCTGTGGCATCTGTCACCCACAGCCAGCAGATGTAGATGGGGGAGATGTCTCTCTCCCTCCTGGCTGGCTGGGCTTAGTCACAAAATCGCTCAGGACAGAGCCCCATGTTTCCAGTTAGTCCCCAAAAATGTACTCCCCAGCTGAGGCTGGGGCAGGGGGGCTCCTGGTGTAGCTTGCAGCAAGCAATCAGTAAGTCAGACCCTGTGCTAATGGGTTGGCCATGGCCACTGCAGCAAAAATCATCAGCTAACAGTGATTCACTGAAAAAATGAGGTTCTGGGGCAACAGGAGTTCTTTAGCAGTTCAGCACAAAGTCAGGCAATAATTACAGGGGAAACAAAAAAAAATAAATTTCAAGGGTATTGAAGCACTCAAGGGCTTCCACAAAGAGTGTTTTTTCTTGGGAAATGCAGATTCCCAATTACTTTAAGGTTTTCTGGGCGAGACCTTTGACAGCATTTTAACATTTCGCATTTTCAAACTCGGCTGCTCTGATCACAAAGGGTGAAGCAGCTGAAGAGGAAGCAAGAAGCACCTCAGAGAGGAGTGGGGGCCTCCTCCCTCCCTGGCTCCACCACCATTTCCACCATCACAAAACCTATTTTCTCACATACCTCCCTTGGCAGAACCAAATGCCCCGGATCACCCCAGCTCCGAACACTGGTCGAAAGATCTGGTGATCCCTGGAATCTCGTGGACATGGGAAAAGCCCAGAGCAGGGCAGGGTGAGGTGCCCCCACCCCAGCACCCACCTGCACCATCCTCTGTGGCTGGTGCACACCAGCTTGCTCAAATAAAGCCCATCTGTGCAGATTAATTACCAGAGGATGTTTGCTCTGTTGCAGAAGCCGACTGGGGGATGAGAGTTTAAACAGAATGGAGAAGGGAGAACTGCTGTGGGGATATGAATGTGTTCCATCTCTAGCACCCCTTGAACCCTGGACACTGTGAGCACCTCACTGGCACAGGCACAGAGAGTGGGATCCACAGAGAGCCACCAGCCCTGGGACAACCTGCCCTGCAGGTTATAGGAGACACAAAATGACTTGTCCATACACAGAGTAAAAATTCCCTGCTGGTGACCAAAAGCCCAGGGAGTCCTGTTAGAGACAGCCCAACGTGCTGCAAACAGCCCTCAGGAACAGGCATGGAAAATCTGGTGATGAGACAGGGAAGGGCAGAGCAAGGAAAACCCTTTGCAGAAACAGTTACCCCTAAAACAATCACCTGGTCTCGTCTTGTTGCCCAGCCAGGAAAGAAAAGCCCTGCTCAGGAGCTTGAGCGTGTTGCTGCACCCCAAGGTAGACCAGGAAACCACCTTTAGTCCCTTCAAGCACCAAGATAATCCCCAGGCCACCACATTCACTCTTCCCCTTGCCATTGGGGGCGGATGAGGAGCCCAGCTCTGGAGAAAAACACCCAGATTTCCTCCTAACCCTTCCAGGTCTCGTGGGAGATGGCTGGTTCATCCCCTGAGCCTCGAGGAGACTTCCAGCAGACATGGACTGCTGTAGATCACTCCTTTGAAGCTCCAAATGCCCCATTCTGGCAATCAAGAAGCCTCCTGGGAGGTTGGAGCAGCCACACACACTCGCCCAGCCCACCCCGCCTCATCCACGCGGACTCACGCTCAGCCAGCTCCTTCTTCCTCAACTCCCTCGAGGTGGCTCCTGAGCTCTCCTCTTGCTCCTACCTCCCAAGCACTGGTGGTGGAAGATCTCACCTCTCTGGAGCCAGCCCTCGCCACCCTCTTCTGCCACTGCAGCTCAGAGGGGACCACAATGTCTCCACTGCTCCCGTGAGCGAGGCTGAGGAGCCAGGGAACATCGGCAGCTCAGGAAAGATGTTCTCCTGTGGACGGATCAAGCGCAGGGAAAGGGCTGGGGAAGCAGGAGAACCTGCATTCGAGCCAGCAATGCTTGCTCAACCACTGGTTAGTGGCTCCACAGGAAACACCTTCCCATGCTCACCTGGAAAGACATGTTCCTAGTGAGGCAGGGCTGTCAGTGGGCAGGGAGTGGACAGGAGGCTGCAGGAGATACACCCCTTGGCACATGAAACCTCCCCTTGACCACAGCTGGTGAAGAGAAGAGACTGCCAGAGAGTCCTTTGGGCAGGATCAGGTCTGCTATGGCCATTCCTAAGGGTGATCCAGGACTAATCCAGCCTTGGCTTGTTCCAAGGTAGCTCTGCTGTTTGATTTTATAATACTTGTTAAATATACTTCATGCTCTGCAGTTTTATTTTAGCCTGAAGCTGTGAGGTTGCACATGAGGTTTTTGGACAAATGTTGCTCCCTACCCCTTCCTGAGCTGCTCCAGGACCAAGATCAGCCCACTCCAAGTTACAGCTGGTTATAACCAGCAATGTAGCTGGAAAATGGGTGGACTATGAAGATGTGGACTTCAAAACCATGGATGGGGCTTTGAGCAATCTGGTCTAGTGGAAGGTGTCCCTGCCCATGGCAGGGGGTTGGAACAAGATGAGTTTCCAAACCATTCCATGCCCAAATAATTCTGTAGTTCTATAATTCAGTTGCTCTAAAGCTTGTTTGACCCTTATGACAATGGACAAATCCCAAAGTGTCAGGGGCTGAGGTGAGTGGTGGGAAGGGCTCCAGGCTTCACCACAAGCTCCCCTGGACATGTCAGCACTAGAGAACCTCCCAACAGGGCTGGCTGAAAACACTGCAAAGGGCTGGGGACAGCAGGAACCTGGGGCAGGAAGTTGGGACAAGGTTGTACCCAAACAGGTCTCGCTTACTTTGTGGAGAACAACACCAACCTGCCTGTTGCAGTCATGGCAGAGCTGCTGGGTGACAAGGAGTAGCCACCCAGGCTGGTCCCAGCATGGAGCTCCTCCATGGGCACCCTCCCCTGCCAGCTCCCATGGATGGTACCAGATGTGGCTACCATGCTCTGGGACACAACACCCGCTGCCCCAGGGCTCTCCCAGTGACCCCCCCAGAGCACAGGGTGCAGCAGAAGGCTCCATTCCCTGGCAGCAGAAGGTTACTCAGGGTAAAAGCATGTGCTCATGTGTCATAAAAACAAACACCGAGTCCTCCTCCCACCACGCTCACCGCGGAGCTGGGCGGGATCTCCAGCACTCACCACAGCACTGGTGGCCTCTCTTTCCCATCACACCCCTCCAAAGTGGCTCCACCACGTCCCTCAGAACGTGGACATGAGCTGGAGGAGAGGAGACCTGCACAGACACAATAGGAGCCACCACATCCCCAAGGGATCCAGCACGGCGCTCTCAGCTGCCACCAGCTTTACCCTGTGACATGTCACACGTCACCCTTTCCTCTCCCATGCCAGGATGGTGACAGATGTTCAGAGCAAAGCAGCACAGCTCCACTGTCATCAGAGACATGAATCCCCTGCTCATGATGAGGGGCTTGGTACTGAATGATCTTTAAGTTCCTTCCAACCCAAACCATTCCATGATTCTGTGACTCACAGCCGTTTTCCAAGGGCTGGTCTCACCCCACCCAGGTGTTGGGTGCTTTCCATGCTCAGAGTCCTCTTCAACTGCTGCTTCAAACCGCTTCTGAATGGCTGAACAAGGCCCCTACCATCTGCCTTCCCACACCCCCATGAGGCCACATGCCTGTTCTGGTGCAGAGCCACGGCTGCTCCAGGCTCAGGAAGTCTGGAACATTAAGTGGGAAAATGCTGATTTTGCAAGGGATTGTGACAACACAGGTGAAGCAAAGCCCTGCCTGGGAGAGGTGCAGCTCAAACCAAGCCAGGAAGCTTTTCTTGCCAGCCACAAGTGAAGGAAGGGGAGGAGAACAACCAGGTGAAGCTCGAGACAAAGCACCACTTGCCACGTGGCTTTGCAGGATGTTCACCAGTTTTCACAGCCCTGAAATAGAGATCTCTCTTTCACAAATACACGGTGGTGGTAGGTGAAATCAAAGGGCTGTGGGGTCAGGATGAAACACTCCCAGGGCCATGAGTCAGCCCGTAGCGTTGCTGTGGACAGGAAGCCCGTGAGTCCTGGGTCACAGCCAGTTTGGAGATGAGCACCAAGAACATCACTGTTATTTATAGCCAAGACACTGATATGGGCAGAGAGACCCCAGCAGCTGCCCTGAGGCAGGGGCCACACTGTGCATTCCCAGCACGTCACCTGCTGCTCTCATCTTCTGGGTCCCCAACCTGCATTCCCAACCTGGAGCTGGATTCCTGGTGTGCTGCGTGTGCCCCCTTTTACCCAGGTGACACTCTCCATCCTGCAGTCAGTCTTCTGTGCTAAAGCCAATGTTGCCAGTTGCCTAAATAAAAAATTTTCCAAGTCTCTCCTGCCACGGGTACCACTGTTGGAAAGAAACATATGGAAGAACAAACACAGAGCACAGAGAGGAATTTCTTACATAATTTATCTGTGAATCAAGTGGCAGCGAGGAGATGCAGGAACTCTTGGATGGAGCCTTTCTTCCGCATCGAACGTTTGGCTCCTCCAGCTTTGCCTGCCAGACCCCTCCTGGGTGGCTCAGGATTTTCCTCCAAACTCCACAACCAGCCTTCATCTGAGGCTCATCCTCTACCCCCCTCTGCACCCTCGTTTTGAGGCATTTGGGCTGTGCCTCAGTGATGGTGACGGAGCAGCTGTGAGCACAGCATGCAGGGCTGCAGGGCCAGGAGCAGAGCTTGCCAAGGGATTTGAAGGAGGGCTGGTGATGAGGAGCTGCCCTTTGCTTCATGCCTCCTTTCCAACTGCGTGGTGCACTCAGCCAAATATCATTAAAGGTTTATCCACACACTGATCACTTTATTTGCCTTCAAAGCTGGAGCAAGGTTTCTCTCCCCAGGGAGAGGTGGTAGATGTTGCACCATCTTCCAAACCCAGAAAGGATGCCCAGGCACTCCGAGCTCGGTTGGCTGAGGGAATTGGCCGGGACACTTTGGAAAGAAACGGTGATGCCTTCGAAGTGGAGAATGGGTTGGTAAGTGGGGAGTGGGGAGAGACATTTTAGCTCCTACTGGGTAATTATCGCCTATGGAAAGCTGAGGAGTTCACTGGTGGGAGGGAAATTATAACCTATCTTAAAACCAATGTCTCCCAAATCCACTCTCTTCAGTGTTCAGAAGTGTTTGGGCTGGTTCCAAGGCTCAGCTTTTGAAGGAGAGTTTGGAGAGCTTCTTCAGCAGAGCTCCAACACCCTGAAAAGCAGAGACTGCATCCCTCGTGCATCCCTTTTGTTTGGAGGTGCACAAAAACAGGTGATGCATCAGGGCGAGAGGCTGAAGGAAAACAAACGGCTTCGTTCAGGAGAACCAGTCATGGCGAGATGAGAAGTGACTTAATTACAGTAAGTCCCTTTACAGCGAAACTGCCAGGTGCTAAAAGACTTTTTAATTTAGCAGAGAAAGGCAGATCAACGCCAAGCATCTGGAAGCTGAACCCGGAGAAAATCCAATTAAAAATCAGGCAATGCTGTGAGTAGAACAAGCTATGAAGTGATGGATTATTCATTCCACGACGTCTTGAATTCAAGAGAGGGGCAAAATAATCGATCCTTCTAGCACTGTATCTGTTGACGACAAACATTCCAACTCAACTTCTGGGAACGTGCTCATTTCCCTGCCAGAGTAAGGCTCTGAGTTTGGGTAACTGCAAAGTTCCTGTGGATGATGGAGGACAACCCACAAGTCCTACAAGGTAAGTTGCACTGTTTCATGCTTGGAGGCATTAATAACCCAGAACTAGCAGCCAACTCCATGGAAACCAACTGGTACTCTGTGACAAGTTCTCCTGTTGCTATAGGAACAGGGCCCAAACAAATAAAAATTACCTATAATTTTTCCTCCCCAAATTTCTCCCACATTACATTTCCATAGCAACTAATTAGCTCATTAGTGATCTGATCTGAACCAAACCAGTGGAGGTGTGAACCAAACCAGTGGAAGTGCCATGCCCAGCTCCACCCTCTCTCATGGTGAGCCGAGACAAGCCATAAAGAGAGTTCATGCCAGTTTTGAGGGGAAAGCCTTGAGCACGAGGAGCTGGGTATCTCAGGGCTGGATTCCTTCATGCCTTCCCCATGATACCTCTGATACAAATATCACTGAGTCTCTTCTATTTCTAGCTGTCACCTTATACTTCAGTTTCTTGACCTCATTCCTTTCCAGACTCCTCCATCTCCTCCAGGCCCAGCATTGTTCTGTTGGACAGCTGCTCAGCTTGGCAGTGTCCTCTCATCCTTCTGGCCATGCTATTTGTGTCTCCTGGCTTGTTGCTGTCTTCTGCACGGAGTTAGAACACTGCAGGGTCCTTGCAGGAGTCTCTTTTCTCATTTACACTCCACAACTACATCCCTCTGCCCTCCCCTGGCAGTTCACTGTTGTAGGTGTCTTCCATTTCCAGCCCTGGAAGTGTTCAAAGCCAGCTTGGACAGGGCTTGGAGCAACCTGGTCTAGTGGAAGGTCCCCCTGCCCGTGTCAGGGGGGCTAGAACTGAAGGATCTTTAAGGTCCCTTCCAACCCAAACCATTCTGTGACTCTGTGACATCCAAGATGAGATGCATTAAACCATAGGCTGTATCACACAAACAGCAATAAGATAAATTGCCCCCAGCCACCTGCTCAGTGACAAAAACTGCTGTAACATCTAAAAAAAGTGAAACAGAGCTGTGGAAGGTCAAGAAGAGTTCAGACAGAGCAGGTCCACCAAGCCTCAGTCCTGGGAACCTGCAAACTCAGTGGTCTTATAGTCTCCTGCAATGGCAACACCACATCAGAGCACTACAGGCGTGGGGGTTGCACTGTGGAGCCCCATCTTTGCACCCCCACGTGCCCCAGGGGAAGCAGCAGTGGCACCTGGAACAGGGGACACGTGTCCCTCCAGCATCTCAGTGGAGCAGTCAAGGTCAAAGTGGGGAATCATGTTTTCACCCCAACCTGAGGGAAAATTCCCAGTGTCTCAGGTGAGGGACTACAGCCCCACCTGAGATTCCACCCAGGATCTCTGATGCCTTCCCTGCTGTGGCCAAACCCCTGCCAAGCACCAGGGGATGGAGGGGAGGCTGCTGGCTCGTTCTTCCCCTCCTGCTTCGTTACCTCCAAAATTGCACACACCATAAACACCCCATTAAACACTTGCTGGAGCAGGGAGCAGCACAGCTCTACGAGGAATATTCCCCCATCCCAGGGGCTGCTCTTCCAGCTGAATTCACATAAATGACACATGAATTCCTGTAATTAATTGCTGCCATCCGCCGCTGCACACGCGGGGAAGCGATAGCAGAGGTGGTGGAGAGCTGAGCCCACACCCCTGCAGGGACACCAGGCAAGGGACGCCAAGGGACACCTTGGGTGAGGCCAAGCCAGGTACCAGGAGTGCTGGGGCAGCAGTGGGGGGTTGCTGGAGGTGCTTCCCAACAGCCCCACCTGCAGCAAGATGGAGCCACCTCGGGGCTTGGCCAAGCAAATTGCCCTTTTTTAACCAAAACCAACCCAACCTGTCTGGTTCAGTCCCCACTGAGACACACAGTAAATTCACCCACCCCCAAACGTGGCCTGACCCCAGGGTGGGTGGAACCTGCCTGCCCTGTAGCTTCTCTGGTGTCTCATGAGGACCAAGAGGCATCAGCACAGGCACAGGAGCCCCTGTCTCACCTCCCTCCTCCAGCGGCCCCACCTCCATGTCACCCATGGGAATGTGATTATCAGTAAGATCTCTGCCACCAGTCAGATGAGATCAAAACCACAATTCAATTAAATCTGATTGGATTGAAAGCAGAGGGTTTCAAGGAGATAGGCACATACACCCAGAGCAGGATGCAGTTCCCCCCAGGAAAGGGGGCTGAGAGCTGCGGGATGGTCACCCCAGGTGAAGGAAAAGCCAGGATGTAGGTCTGACCTCGGGATGAACTCCATCCCTTGGGGCCAGGAGCCTTTGCCAATTCACTCATCTGCCTTCTGGAGGATCCTGGATAGAGTAAGGTGAGCTCAGCCTCCCGGAGATGCTTTTAATTCTCTCTCATCTTTTGAAATCAAATAAAATTCCAAAGGAGAAACTTTGTCATTTGAGCAACAGCGGTGAGGGAAAAAAAATAACAACCCCAAACATGCCTGGAGATGAAAGGGAATTGTAGATGGGTATTTCATCTCTTGCTCTTGTAACGAACATGAACATAATAAAAAAAAAAATAAAGAAAGAAACAAACAAGCAAAAAATCCCAGACACGGTCCATGAGCTTTGCATTTAAATGTGCCACCAATGTCACCGTGCAGACTGTTCCTCCAAGGTCCCACGTTCCTACTCACCCCAGACAATGGGTGTGGGACAGCCTCAGAGCAAACACTGGGTGAGATTAAATTCCACTAGTGTTTACTAAATAAAACATGCATTTCGAGAAATCAAGAAAAAGTTTGTTAAATATTTTAGTACATCTGGTCTCCCCACCCCTATACGGCCTTACAAAATGCTTTGCGTATTTATTTTAGCATGCACTAGATTTATTTAAAAATAGCATCACCAGCACTGGAAACAGCCCACTTGCTTTTCATCTAGATCTTTGCATTGAATCAATGAATCCAAAATTAAACAAGGTTGGGTGAACTAAATCTATACGAGGACCTATTTGATGATCAATACAGGAATGGATGCTTGGGATCTCTTTACTGTGTGAAATATGAGGACTTACGAGAGAGAGAAATTGCTTTTGTTATTACATTTTTTTAAAAAAATTCACGTTTAATCTCCTCACACAAAGAAATTATTTCTCGGAGAGATGCTTCATCCTAAATAATTCATGCTGGTTGTATAGTACCCAGAAGGCTCCTGTCTTCCATTCCTAATGAGAGGGAAAAACATACCTCGAATATTTTGCCTGGATTCAGTTTCATCAGTGCAAGGAGGTGAAACTCAGGTCCTACAAGGTGTTGTCCCCCTCCACTGCTATGGGCAAGCTGAGGCCCCCCAAATCCCAGAGAAACCACAACATGCTGCACAGGGAGAGAGAGAAGAGCTTCAGACACACCTGGAGCACAAACTTGGAGCACCAGCAAGAGGCACTTGGCTCTGGTGTTGAAGTTCAAGGGATGACTGTGGTGATCAAGTATGGCCAGAACCCACAGGACAGAGGGAAGAAGGGCCTCTGCAAGAAGCCACCTCAATATGAATAATATAATGTAATATGTAATATGTATTAAAGCCATAATATAAATTCAGCCTCTGCTGTCTGTAGCTGGATGTGCTCCTCCAAACCAGGGTAGGGGTGAAGCCACCCTGGGGACACAGAGCACTGGGTCCCCCAGCAAAGGGGAGCTGGAGGAACCCCAAAGTGAGTTCAGCTGAAGGTACATGGGAGATGTGAACCACAAAGAGCAGGAGATCGCTCCTGGCCCAAAATGGAAACAGAATCAGGGCTGAGGAGTGTGAATTTGGGGGAAAAAATAAAAATAATAATAATAATAATTTAAAAAAAAGTGGCTTTTTAGCCTATCTATCTTGGGCACAAAATTTGGGACTGGCTTTGGAAAGTGCCTTTCACAGCCATTTGCTCAGCCAGATCCCTTTCTCCTGAGTGTGCTGCAGGAATTGATCCATCAAGGGCTGTACCTGCTCCTCTCTGAACAAATCTGCATATCAGCTGCTTCCATGGATGAAAAATGCATGCACTGGCAAATCCGAGGCGAAACAATACATCTGTTGTCAGCAGCCTCTTCTTTCTTTTGCTTTTCTCTTCCACAAGTTTCATTAAGAAGAGACACATCATCTCTGATAAAGTTGACACCATCGGTTCACTAACTGTTCCTGACGCTTCCCTTTTGCTTTGATGACGGATCACAGCAGAAACACCCGCCCCAGGCAGGCAGGGAGGGATAAAGTCACCTCCTCTGGCTAATTCTTGATGAAAACAAGGCTGCAGAGGCCATGCCAGGGAATGTGCCCGAGCTGTGGTGAGGATGGGGACACAGGGGTGGCCCAGGAGCCCTGTGAAGTGCCAGCAATGGATTTGGGTCCTGCAGGGGCTGCAGACAACTGCTGATGTGCTTCCTCTTGAGGAGAAGAGGAATGGGAAATAGCTGACCTTGGCCAGATACGTCGTGGATTTTGAGGGCAAAGTGAGCTCTAGGGATAATCCCAGCCTCACCTTCATCCAGCCCTTCTCCAGAGCAGGAGCTGGGCAAACCCAAAACGACTGGTTTTGGGTCCAGGACACTCAGGCTGTTTGCCTGACTCCGTGGATGCAGAGGGACACAGTTCCCACTCACACCTCGGGTGATTCCAGCCCTCCCACGGGCAAAGTAAGGGTGATCACAGCAGCCAGCTCCACTCAGGAGCACTGCAGGATGCCTGGAGGAGCCAGGTGGGACAGTGCCAGTGCCCCCCAGGCTGTGCCTGTCCTGTCCCTGCATGACCAGCAATCAGGTTGGCAGCTCGCAACACACCCGAGCACGCTGCAAAGAGGCAACAGCTGCTTCCCACTGGCCCAGATCGAGGATTTTAATTAAGGAGAAGATTTGGGGGAATAAAGGGGAAGATCCCTCCCAAAGCTGTAATTAAAGAAACTCAGGGTGGGGCAGGATGATGAGAAAGGGCGCGTCCTGCTGCCAGTGGGGCTCGGCTCGGGAGGGCAGTGCAAGGGGAGCAGAGACCCCCACTGAGGCTGGCACAGCCCCCTCCCTGAGGGGAGGGATCCCCCCAAGCCCAGGTTGGGAAGGCTGCTCCACACCCCCAAAAACAACCTTTCAGTCTTGGCTCCAGCAAGATCCACTGAGCACAGAACAAGCAGGTGCTCCAGAGAACCCAAATTCTGCAGTTGTGCTCTGAGTTAAAGGTGAGGGCACGGTGGGAGGATCCTCCCCACGTGAGGTCCTGGTCCCAGTTCACCCTCTCTCATCTGAAAGGGGCCAGGTCAGAGCCCAGGAAGCCATGGTGGGTTTTGGGAGGGGGGTGCTGTCACCAGGATCTCCAGAGCACTTCTGAGCTGTTTGGAGAAGTTCCTGAAAAGAGGCATGGTGTAAGATTCCAAAGAAAAAAAAAAACCAACAGCCCTATGAAATAGTCTGGGGTGAGAGGCCAAGCTGGAGGCATCACTGACTGAGAATTCCTGCTACCACTCCTACACCTCACATCGTCAGAGCTACCAGCACCTCTGCATCCTCCTGGCTTACCCCCAGCTCCCAAAATTCTACCCAACGCGGTTGCTCATCGCTCCAGCCCGGCTTTGCCGGGTCTCTCGCTGTCCCCGGAGCCGTGCAGCGCCAGCCCGGATCGATTCGCACGGCAGCTGCTGTGTGTTTACACAGCCATTACGAGCCCTGCGAGGGGGGAGGCACAGAGCATCCCTGCGGCTCCCGTTTCCAGGGATGGGGGCCGCTGCGCAGGAGCCAAACACCTCCTGCCCCAGCAAGGGCTCCCTGGCACGGTTTCCATTGCCCAGGCACATCCTGGGGGACCCTCGAGCTCATTTATCAGCTGCCCTTTGCCGACACGGAACGGGGACCTGTTGCAGGCAGTGATATTCTGCAGGGCCTGTGCAGAGGGTCGGGATGACCTGGGAATTACTTATTAATTGCCTTCGCTGAGAGGAGCATCCATGCACGTTTCATGGCATTTGGGGCAGCTTCACACCCCAAGCCAGAGCTTTTGCCTGAAACCTTAGGGTTTATTTGTGAAATCTCAGCTTCTTTAAGAAGAAAAGAGTGTATCACTCGAGAAGAGACAATTGGCTCGGAGCAGGGAATGACATTGAGGAAAACACAGCTGATATCAAGGTAACAGCTTTGGCTCATCAAGGTTTCCGTCTCCTCCACCTCGAGCTGTAAATCAAGTGCAAAAGCCACCCTGGCTCCCCAGGCTCCTCTCAGCCCTCTGCCCACGTGCCTGCAGCACCCGCCGCCGCTCCCGGGCGTCTGGAAATAAACAGCCTGTTCCAGCACCGCTTGGTATTTCCAGAAAGGTTAACACAGCGTGAGAGGGGCCAGAGCCACCGCTCGGGGGGCTGGAGAGGCTCCAGGCAAACCTGCCAGGGTTCCGGGGCTCCCTGCCTGGCAGGTGACCTCCTGGGTCACCCCTGAAGCGTTTGCTTCAAGCTTTGATATTTTCAGGCTTTGCGCTGCTGAGGCTTCCTTCCCCCACCCCCGCGTTTCCCCACCAGCATTCCCGCCTCTGAAAAATCAACAGGAATGTCAAGCTGAGAGGGAAGCCTGAAGGTCCATGTCCACTGGGCAAGGCAGGAGTTTTCCCCCTGCTTTGGAGCTTCACCCCAGTTTTCCGGCACCCCTTCTGTGGGGAGTTGCTGTTGGTCCTGGTGCAATTCCCAGGGGATGGAGCAGCAAAGCAGCTGCACACGGACGAATTCCACAACTTGCTCCATAAAATACACACACTGTGGGGCTGGGTTTGCAAACCAGGCTGCTGGGACAGACAGAAAATGCTTGGAGATGCTGCTTTATCCAAGCCAGTGGTTAAAACAGAGCAAAGCCTAGAAACTCATACTCAGGGATGACCAATTATCAGGGGGAAAAGGGAAGGCACTAAAACACCTGGATACCTGTGGTTAAATCAGAGTTTGAGCTTTCCTTATCCCAAAGCAAGCCACTTACCCTTTTGTTTGGAGAGAAGAGTTGGGAGACATCCCCAGCCACTCACCACAGGCAGCAAAGACCTTCTCTACCCCATGCACCTCACTTAAACCCTTCCCTCCCTGCTGGGTTGCTCTGGCCTCTCCAGGTGCCAGCTGAAACGATTTTAAAGCCTCTGGCTCGGCCAGGAAAGGCTGATCCGTATTCCTGAGGTCTCATTGCTATTCTGCAGCTTCAGCTCATTAGTGCCTAGGTGCTACAAGAGCGGGAGCGTTGGAAGTTTCTGGGTGAGACAGCTATTAGGGGAGAATTGAACACGTCTCCTACAAACCCATGGCCTGTGTGAACTCGCTAATTTACACTATCGATCTCAAAGGTGCCCACAGGCCACCTGAACCAAAAAAAAAAAACCCTGCCCTAGATACAGGCTTAGCCACTGGGGGGAAAAAGGAAAGAGAAAACTTAAGCAAAATAAATAACCTGCAGCCCCAGAAAACTGGCTGCATCATCACACCCCCTGCTAATCCATTAGCCAGCCCTCCTCCGCACACGGCTCTCAGGAACGGCGTGAGCTCAGGAGCTCCTGGAGAGAACCGACACAGAATAGAATCACAGAACAGTTTGGGTCGGAAGGGACCTTAAAGATCAGCTCATTTCACCCCCCCTGCCATGGGCAGAGACGCCTTCCACTAGACCAGGTTGTTCCAAGTCCCGTCCAACCTGGCCTTGGACACTTCCAGGGATGGGGCAGCCACAACTTCTCTGGGCGACCTGTGCCAGGGCCTCACCACCCTCACAGCCAAGAATTTCTTCCATTTATCTAACCTAGATTTTCCATCTTTCAGTTTGAACCCATTGCTCCTTGTTCTATCACTAGAGTTCGTGATGAATCAGCCCAGCAAAGGGCCAGTATGACCAGTACAAACACCCACACTGTACTGGGGGAGTGCATTGGGGGTCTGCCCTCTTACACAAACTGCTCCCAGCACAGTAAAGCTCTCGGCCCTTTATCTGAGAAGGGTTGAGCCAGTGCAGCCCTGATGGTCCCCATGTCCCCTCTCTGTGTTGGATGTGCTGAGTTTTCCCTTCTCTGCAGCGGGAGCTGTGTCCTCACCCAGGTTTGAGCTCTGCCTGTTCACACCTCGTGACAGTCCCATGGGGAAGTTACCGGGCAGAAATAACCTCTTTTTGCCTCTGTTTAAGACAAATGGGGGAAAAAACCCCCACCTTTTCTCCTAATAAGGGAACTCAGAGTGATGAATTTTCCACTTATCCTGAAGTTCTTCCCTCGGAGGCACTGATGCATTTTTAATGGTCTCGATGTAGCTATTAAGCTGGTAATTGGAACAGAGCGGACTCCAGCTCCCGGCGGGTCGGGTCCCCTCCGGGTGTGTCCCTACACCAAGCGGGTGGGTGTTCCTGGGGTCTCTGCTCCTCCCAGCATCGCTGACCCCGCTCGGCCCCATGTCTGGGCAGATCATCATCACCAAGGTCCCGGTGCTTGAGGTGCCTGTCTCCGGCCTGATCGTGCCTGAAGAGGGATGACAGGGAAAATATTTGGGAAGGGAACCGTCCCCTTGCTCCCTGTCCCACTGAGAGGAGGGGTGAAATACCGCCCCCCGCCTCCCAAAGCTGCAGCTCTGCCGGCCGTGGGGACGATATCCCGGACCACCCCCGGTCACGCACCCTCTAGGGAGCACTGGGGGTGCTAAGGAGGGGAATCAGATTGGAATGGGGAGGTGGGACCGAGTCGTGTCCCGCCGCCGACAGAGGCTCATCCCGCCGGTCCCGGCTCATCCCGCTGGTCCCGGAGCCGGGCGCTGCCTCCCCCTCGCGGCCGCGGGCAGCGCGTGCTGCCCTGGGACCCCCCACCCTGGGGTTCTCCCCCACCCTGGGGTTCTCCCCCACTGTCCCCCTGTCCAGGAACCCACTCCTGGCACCCACCCAACCACCTCCCTTCCCAGCCCGGCGTGGGGGAGCGGGGCCCTGGGTAGCCCCTGGCAGAGCTCCCAGGAGGGGATGCTCCGGCGGGATCTCACTCCTGGGATGAGGCTTTAGATGGTCCCGGGCTGTACAACCCCCAGACTGGGACCAGCATCACCCCACAACAGGAAGACAAAGTACACGGGTAGCAGGAACCCTCCCCAGGCTGCTGGGGCTGTTCTGGGAATCCTGCTGCAATCGAGGGGTCCCAGCTTGTACAATCTCCAAATCAGGACCACCCCCACCCCGGCCAAGCTGCCACCCCCAACATCCTCAGGCTGCTCGGGACACTGAACAGCCCAAGGCTGATGCTCAAACAATAACAAGAGGCACCAAGAAGCAATTTTGAGAATCAATTTTATTGAAAACAAGGACTGGAGTTGAGGGGTACAGACCATTCCCAGAAGTACAAGGGGAGAGGGGCTTCCCATGTGAGTGAAAATCCTCGTCCACCTTAAAGCCAAGCTGGTTCCCCCAGGGAACTGTCAGGGCAGAGGGAGCAACACAGGACAGGGAAGTGCAGAGGTGAAGAGGGATATGGGATGAGGACAGGGAAGAGCCTGTCAAATGAAGCAGAGCAGAAGGCACTCAGAGGTGATGTTTGCCTCTTCAGCAAAGCCTCACTTCATCCACAGGGGCCCAAGTCCACCCCAAAGGCATTTCCCCCCTGTTTGAAAAGGCAGTTGCTCCCTTTTCCCAAAACACAGAAATCAGGGCTTTCTCCAGGAGGAGAAATGCAGGGGGCAGGGGAAACATGCAAAAAACCCCACCATTCCCCAAAGCACCAAAAAAAAAAGGGGTGAGATACAGGAAGGGGAAAGGGGTCAAAACAAGGAAAGAAGGGGGGGAAAAAATAAAAGCTCAACATCAAAACAAAAAGTAATCCAAAGTAACCAACTATGAAAAAAGAAAATATAATTGTACATCTCAGCAGCAAAGCCGTCAAACCGAGCGGGTACAGGTGAGCATTGGGTGGTTTGCAGAGTAGGATGAGGAGCAGGGAGACAGGAACATCAATCACTTCCTTATTTTCCATCCAGAGGTGGCCTGGGGTAGGGGGGTCAGGGTTGAACCAAAGCTGAACAGGGTTTGTGTAGCTCCACCTGGGCTGGTTTTCTCAGGGTTTGTTGATTTAGAGAAGGGGATCAGAGGGATGATGGGGGGGAGAAGTGCTGCTGCCTCAAGGCCCAGCATGGGGACATGAAGGACTGAAAACTACCTGCCCCAAAGCAACTTTCCTGGGAGCAGCTGGCAGGGATCAATGGTGTGGAGCACCCCAGTGCCCCTTCAAACCCTGGGCAGCAGGAGGTGGGAGCAGTGAATTTAAGGGGACATCATTCTTCATTGGACGCTGGAAATGCACCCTGAAATCCAGACCTCCAGGGCTTGAATTTCAGGAATAAGGTTTTTAAAAGATTCAGTTAAAAAAAAAAAAAAAGTCTTTCTTTTTTAAAAAAAAAAAAATCTTAGGCCAGGGTCTTTTCAAGTGACCCCTTCCCCACCTGCCCAAAAATGCAGCCAGAAAAATGCTATCCATTCCACCAAATCTGCTGGCCACATATTCACACATTCATCATTGATTTAAAAATATATATTATATATATATAGCGCACACATACACACACACAAATATATATTATTAGAAAAGAAAAAAAAATCCTTCTGAAAAACTCAATTATTAAAAAAAAAAAAAAAGAAACCAAAATCCACAGCTGGTGCACTTATCCGTGATCATGTACAGTAGAAGCCAGAAATCCCTCTTGCTCCCGTGGCTCCTCGGGCTGGGAGCGTGGGGAAACACATCAGGTTTTCACAGTGGATTTGTCAGGAGAGAAGGAACTGCTCCTCCCTCCTCCCACACAGAAGGGTTTTAATTTATAGCAAGTTAGATTAAAACTAGGAAACATGTTACAAAGTCCATTATATATAGACATCAAATGTACAACTGGCGGCAGCCCCGGGCCAGTCACTGGGGTTTGGGCTCCCACTGACACCTGGGCAGCTGGAGGGGTTGGAGGCAGTTTGGGACACGAGGAGTGCGAGTTCAGCCTCCAAGACAAGTGGGTGTCACAGTGCGAGGTCTTACATCAGCTCCAGGTTGGGAGGGAGATGGAGCAGCGTCTTCTCCAGGAGCCAGGGGAGGTGGAGGCAGCCAGGGCTGTGGAAGGCAATGCCCAGGGCAGGGATGTCTCCTCCCAGAGAAGCAGCACCAAGGACCTGCTGTCTCTCCACCACCTTGTGCCCACGAGAGAAGGGAGTGCTGGATGAAGTGCCGTGGGCAGGAGTGGGAGCAGCGTGGGCTGCAGCTTGTGCCAAGGTGGGCTCAGGAAAAAATGCCCTTTTTCACCCCCCGACAAGGGAGCGGCGTATCGATTGAGGGAGGGCGATGCCCGACCTGATGCTGCCTCAAAGGGTCATTAAGGTGTAGAGCCAGGCAATCAAAACAGCCTCTTATGTGAAAAGCAGCACACCCAGGGAGTCCCACAACCCCTTAAAAGGCTGTGTAGGTCCTGGGAACAGAGAGCCAGGCACAAAAGGAAGGCGAGCGAGACCAGACTCCGAGGAAGGGGCTTTGGGCAGGCAGGAGTGGTGCAAGCACAGCAGCATCGCTTCTCTCTGCCTTGCCCAGGCAGCAAAGAAACACAACCCCCTGCACTGTGCACAGGCTGCTGGGGAGGGGAGATGGCCTCTGGCACCCTCTGCCTGCTCAGGGACCACAGGCACAGTCCTCTCCCCAGGAGGGATACGCTGGCATCAGCAGGGAGCTCCTGAGCCTTCAGTCCCCGTGGCTTAGCTGGAAAGGTGTTGGCTTCAAAAGGCTCATCCTGGGGGATTTCACAAGGCAAAGAGAAAAAGAGATTGCAAGGCCAGATGGGGCCAGAAGTGCCCCTGGGCTGGGGAGGTGCAATGTGTGCAAACCACCATCAACTCGAGTCCTCGTTCGCTCTTCTGCGGGGGAGCCGGGACGGAGGGGCTGCAGGAAGCCGGGAGCTGTGCTCCTGCTGGGAGTTAGGAGTCTTCCCCGAGGATCTCTGTCACGAAGGAGGCCATGTCAGTCTCTTTGGTGTCGTGCAAGGTAAAGAATGGGTGTTCCTGCCAATGAGACCAAAGACAACATCAGCTGACACCCAAGGACAGACAGGCCCAAGCGCAGACCCTGGGGGATGTCACAGCTCGGGGTGGGCACCAACGTCCTCCCCAGGCTGCCATGGACAACATCCTTCAGCTTAAGGATGAACTTTGGCATTTCTAAGTTCAATGCCAGCGGGACACCCCATCTTGGCAGCTGTCCTATCACACTTTGAGGTCTAAACTCCCCAAGAGCAGACAGGACAAAGGGAGATAACACCTATAAACCCTGACCTTAACATCCGTGAAATCAACATACCCTTCTACCTTAAACATCCTACACCCATTCCACTACAGGCAGGAAAAATCACCCACTCATCCTGTTGTCCCATTTCCCTGGCACCTGCTGGGCCATTGATTTGACTTCCAAAATGCTTTGGAATAAAGACCAGCAGAAACAGCTCCACACTTACCATAAGTTCTAAATAGTTCATTCGCTCAGCTGGGTTCTTCCTCAAGCTGGAAGAAAAAAGAATGTGAGAGAAAGGCTGTAGGATCTTTTTCTTTTGCTGCATGTGACATTTTTGCTGCAGGAGATCTCCCCTTCCCAACCAACATGACACTTTTCTTGTGGGCTGCACCCATCCCCTCTCCCACCTTGGCTGGGCAGGTTTGAACCACCAGCAGAGCAGCCAGGCAGGTAACTGGGAAAGGACAACTTAGTGTTTTGCCAGGAAAAGCACAAGCCAAGCAGCTCTGCAGTCTGCCCCACACAGAGCAGAACAACTGGGGAGGAGAGGTGGTTTCCCACCACCCACAGGGTAGGTTCACCACTGTCTGGCAGCTCCAAGCAGCAGACAGGGAGCAGGGTTCACCCTGAGGGGGAACAGCTTCCCACAAACCAGTTTTCACCCAGAGGGTGCCAGGGGTTTGTTCTGGTTTCATTGCCACTTAGCCAGAAAACACCAAAATTTCAGCTGCAGCAACAGCAAAAGGGGAAGGGAAACGTCTGTGCCTTCCAACCAGCCTGGGTGAGTCAGGCTGAGAGCAAAACCTGTTTGGGCAGCACTTCCTGCCATGCCAAGCACCAGCCCTGGTACAGCAAGGTGGGGAAAAAGAGGTTCCAAAAGGATGTCAAACCCAGCCCCACGTTTCACTCCAGCCCTTATGGATCAGGGCTGCTCATCAGCCAGGCTGGGAGAAGCCACCAGTCCCTGCTGGAGACTCACCACTGCGCCGTGAAGTCCACGAACTCCTTGGAGAAGCGGTCAGCAGGCAGCTGGGGAGAGGGCTCCTCCACCACCTGCTTGAGCTGCTGGAAGGGGGTCCCCCAGGACTCATATGGGAAGCGGAGAATGGCCAGTTCAATCTGAGGATGGAGACAGGGAAACCTGAGACACCAGGACGAGCACAACCCCACACAGCCCACCTGCCTCAGCCAGCTCAGAGTCAAATGCAAACCCTCTTTCCTTACAAACCATTTTCAATTTGGGTCATACCACTTTTTTCTTCCTTTTTTTTTAATAAAAAGACCCAGAGGCCAAAAATACTTCCTTTTGAGGCTGGCTCAGCATATTAATGCATTTACAGGAAGCCACCACAGATATGTAAAATGGGATTATTTTAAAAGATAATAACAGCACACGGTTTCTGCACTTGGCTTCCAAAGTGCTCTGCTGGCCCTGAGGCAGCCTCTGGGCCTCGGGGTAGCACTGTATGAGCTTAACACACAAAAAATCCACAAACCCAAGAAAAATGAAGTGCTAGAACATCACTTATCACGATCTTTGCCAGAACCACCTCGATTACTGGGTCCTTCCTACGAGTCACCTCTGCTCCACAACCACTCAAGCAGGAAATAGCCCATCACATCTCTTGGGCAGTTCTCCTCATACCAAGGATCTCAAAATGGGAAATAGAACCTCCTGACCTGCCTGGTAGGATGAGACAGGATGGGAGGAATAACAAACCTGAAAGGACAGAGCGGGACAGAGCCCAATGCCCTCACCTGCCCCTGGCTCAGGTCAGAGGAGCTGGAAAACTGCTGCTGGAAAACTGAATGAAGCCACCATTCTAGTGAAGGTCTGGATTAGCCCTGCAACTCAATGGCCCAAAAACTGTCCAGTCTGAAATCAATCCAACTCCTTCAGAAACGATATTTAAAGAAAAACCAAAAAACCTCCAGGAAGCCAACCAAGAAGGAAGACACGAGAGGGGATCAAACAGGACAGGGTTCCAACTCAGCTGCAGGCTGGCTGGCTTTCAGCAAGGCCCCCTCTCCCTTCCAGCTTTGGAAAGGTTTGGATATTCCATCGTTAACAGTCTCCCATCCCACAGCTTCCTGCAGCTGATTGTATTTCCAGTCAGCCAGCCCAGCTCTGCACTGGCAGGGGGACACCAAGGAGAGGGGTTTGGGTTTGGCACTGTGCACAAGACTGGCTGGGGAAGATGGAATACTTGCCAAGAGATCTGTGCAGCACAGGGATGCAGCACCCAAAACAGAAGGCCCAGGCTAAGAGGGCACATGAAAAATTCCTGAAAATAATCTACCCACAGAGAGAGACAGTCTCCTGGAAAGCAAGAGCTCTGCTTCTCGGGCAGCATCCCTTCGAGCCAGCAGCTGGGATTTCCTTTGTCCTCTGGCGCCAGAGGATCTCAGCTGCCTTCTGCAAGATCCATTTCTTGCAGGAGGTGGATAAACCATCCTGAGCAGCTGCGATTTTGGAACTGAAAGCATTTCCCCTTCCTGTTGGCTGTTCTGAGCTACCCCACAGGCAGGATTTGCTGCAAACCACACACAGCAGCTCTCACTGCAGCAGGGCTCGTCCCGATCCCCCTGCACAGCCCTGGTGATGTGGGAGAGGGGTCAAGCAGGAAGGCTGTGCCCCAGCTACAGCAAACCCTGCTCCACTGACTACCTCTCCAGCCAGCACACAGGGAACTGCAAAGCCCTTAAAAGGCAGACTTTTGGATGCCCAATTAAGCCCACAGTCGTCCATATATTGTCCCCTGAGAGCCTGACCCCACACCCACACAGCTCAGAGCTAAGTGGAGCTTTTCAGAGCTGGCACTGCACACAAGTAACTCTGTGGAACCAGGCAGAGGGGTACAAGGGAACCACTTGGGAATAACACCCCAGAATCCATCAGGAAGGAGCAAGAAGGGAGATAGGACAGAAAGATGGATGATGTCCTGGGCAAGTTTGCCACTTGACTTGGAAAGAGCCCCAGCAGTGGTGGCAACACTGGCAGCACACCCCAGCTCAGAGCTACCTGTCCTGGGGGAGGTACCCTGTGGGTACAGGGGAGCCCCCCACCCTGTGTTCTGAGTGTTTAATCTCAAGCCCTGAGCTATTACATTCAGAAATTAGTCCTGTTTGATAGGCCCCCACCCAGCTGCCACTGCTCACAGCAGGGGTACAGCCCCACTAGCCCAAACCCCATCCCAACCCCAGGGCTGTGGGGGCAGGTCCCAGCCCTCAGTGTTACCATTGTGATCCCAAGGCTCCAGACATCTGACTTCACGTTGTAGCCCTTCTGATTGAGCTCTGGGTTTATTCTTTCTGGCTGTAAGAGCAAAATGGAACATGTTACAACTCCATCTCATTTTCCCCCCGAGTGCAAACCCCACAAAGCAAATCCCTGGCTCCAAAAAAACAGGTTGGGTGGATTTCCTTGGCTCACATCCCCATGGAGGCAGGGTCTGAGGTTAAATGTGGCACTGATGAAAGACATGTCTTGCTCCACACAACTCACATCAACTCTCCCTCTTCTCAGAAGAGTGAAACTTGTACTATCCCTGCAGCACAATCCTGCCCAGGAGCCACAGATGGCAAAGGGAAATTCATACTGACTTGAGGATGAAATGAAACAATCCTGCCCAAGGAAAGCCTCAGCATTTTCCATCCAACAAGGAGCACAACCAGCACAAACACCACCAGCCAGTCTTATCCTTCTGCAAATGGAAGGTGGCAGAGGAAGAGCCCACTGAGGGATTAACACACAGAGCAGGGTTTACAGGGAAGATAATCCCATTCTCAGAGGGCTCTGCTGAGTCAGGGAGAGCAGAGCACTCCCAAGTGGTTTTCATCTCAGAATGGAGGTGAACCAAGACTGATTTCTAAGCAGCAGCCTCTTCAAGTCAAGGCTGAAGGCTGCACAGGATTGCACTTACAGCCATGTAAGGTTTGCACCCAGCATCCATGGTCTTCGCAACCGAGTCCACCAAGTAGCCACTGATCCCAAAGTCGCACATTTTCACGTGTCCCTCCTTGTTGATCAGCACGTTGGAAGGTTTCACGTCTAAGAGAAAATGCAAGAGGGCAAATTGGGTCTTTGCAGGGGTATTGAAGAGTCTGAGACAGGATGGACAACTCCCTGTCAACCTAGGAGGCGAATCCGATCAGCTCTAACACAAGGGAAGGGAGACAAAAACCCACCAGTTTTACTCAATAAAAGTTATTCACAGGTAAACTATAACCATGTTCTCCAGCCAGAATAGGCCTCTTCTCTAAAAAGGTTGAAATACAACATGGAGGACTTAACCCCCAGCTCCTTAGGAATGATTTATGTGCCCAGCACAGCCTTAAAAGCCCAATTCTACCAAACTCTGAGGACAGTTTGTCCCATGCACATCATGATCTGTTCACAACTACACAAAGGTCTATATAACAGGATGAAGAGTGGGTGTTACAATTCCCATCTGTGATTTTTTAAGGAATCTTTCAGCCCTCACCTTGCTATAACTACCCGGCCAGGAGGATGTGGAGATTTTGTGCCTCCAAGGCACCTCCATACTCTGAGAGAGAGAGATGCCCATAAAAATACAAATAATGAGGAATTCAGTTGTTACATTCAACCTTTCATCTGGAAAGGAGGAGGAGAATGACATCCTGCAAGCAGAGGCATGAGGGATGCATCTCAGGAACAAGTCTTGGGCATCTAGATCTATCCACCACGGTCCTAATAAGTACCAGCAGGCCCCACTTGAGGCATCCAGATGGATACACCACCCATCTCCTGCAAAGGAGTCTTCCCACGGCTTATTTCAAGGTTAGATCTCCAGCCACATCCTACTAACCCCATCCAGCACTTACCTCTATGGATTACAGAGAGTTTACTGTGCAGGTGCTCCAGAGCTCGTACAATCTGGGAATAAACAGAGTGAAAAGGCGTCCATTAGTCACACACAGCACCAGCTTCCCACTGCAAACACACCAGAGGCTTCAACAGAGCCCTGCAACCCGCTCAGGGGGTGCACAAACCCACATAAGAACACAAGAGGCACTCACAGACACAGCCATTTTCCCCAAAATGTCTTCAGGGATGGTTTTCTTCTTCTCCAGTACTTTCTTGTAAAATTTATCCAGGGAGGTGTCCATGAGTTCCATGCAGATCCACACATCCCCCTGCGGATGGAGAGAAAGCAGCTGAGAGGGAATTCCCTGAAAGTCCGTGGGAGCTGTAGAGAGGTGGTGGGGACAGATGGACACACGGACACCACCCTTGCCACACAGGGCAAGCCAAGGTCCCTGCCATGCAGCTGCTTTTGGCCACACCATCAGCACATGGGCTCTACACTAGACAGTGATGGGGACAGATGTCCAGGTGCCACCAAAGCTACCTGTGGTGGCCTCCCTTTGAGGGTCTGCCCCAAAGTTAGTCCAGGCCATGGACAACGTGCTCAGGCATCTGCCATGGAAGTGAGGAATGGGATCTGGTCAACGCTGCCCGAAGAAGGGAAGCCTTTGACCTTCAGCCACAGCAGCATCTCAAACAGCCCAGCTGGGCTGAAGAGCACAGTGGTGTTTTGGCACAGTTTGGTGCCTTCAGCACAATCACACACGCCCCAGGTGCCCCCCAGGGATCCACCAGCTCAGTACCTCACGGAAGAGGGCTCCGTAGAAGGTGACTGTGTAGAAACAGTCAACTGTCCTCATGGAGATGTCCAAGTCCATCAACAACCTCTTCTGCTCCTGAGTGTTCACAGTGGCTCGAATCCTCTGAGACAAATAGGAGAAAAGAAGGGTTTGGTGCAGGTGTGATAACACCACCATCCCTCAGTCTGACTCACAGGACCTGCAGTTCAGGGTGAGCATTTCATATTTATTTTGCAGCCAGTAGCACCCAGGAGATGTCCAGATTCCTCTGCCAGACAGAACCTTAATGAATGCCAAACCCTTGGCAAGCTCTGCAGCGGATGCAGGACCAGGCCAGCAGCCAGGACAGGCACTCTGACATCCAAACCTTGCACTGCAGGCACCAAGCCGGGGTTTCAAAGCCTGTTATCAACCCCCCAGTGCCCCACAGCTGGTATCAGCACAGACCTGTCACCGGCCAAACCACACCAGGAATACCAGAGGCTGCCAAACCCAGGTAAGCCTGTCCCCATTTTGCCACGACCACTGAAGCTCAGCAGTTTCTCTGCTCCCTTGGAGCTGCACATCCTGATCTCCATCCCCTCAGAAGGCAGCTGTCCTCACCTTCACAGCCATGATGGTGCCGCTCTGCGCGTGCCGCACTTTCTCCACCACACCATAGGCACCACGGCCCAGCTCTGAAATTGCCACCAGGTCATCAGCCTCCACCTCAAAGTTCTTTAGAGAGAGAGAGAGAGAGAAAAAAAGAATAAAATCAGGTACAAGCACACTTAACAAGGACATCAGCAGAGATTCCATACTCTCAGCTGGCCCATACAGAGCATTTCCAAACAACGGCACCTACAGTTCTCCACCCACTCCTGTACGTACCAGAGGCACCACACTGAGAGAACGTGGGTATATTTTTGGCTCTGTTGAATCAGAGCCCAAACTCTCTCACCCCCATACTCATCAGGACTCATTTAATTCCCCCTCTGCAGCTGGGGATCAGGACTTTCATCCCTTAAGCCAGGGCATGCTGCCACTGGAAAGGGCACCAACCTTTGGTGCCTCTCTGCCTGCTTGGGATTACCCACACAGGGGTATTTCTGTGGTTGCTGAACTATTTGCAGGATTTTAACAGCTCCTGGGCCAATATGGGCAGCAGTCAGGAGTCTCCACCATAGAACCAAATCCCTGCGTGCAGCTGGGGATCCCACACCTGTCCACACATCCCAAAAATCATAGGTCACAAATACACCTATATGTCTAACAATACCTGTGCAAACCCTCTGTCAGATGGAATGCTGCACACAGTGACTAAATTCCTCATTATTGGGGAGTTTTAATAGGTTTTACCCACTTTTGATAGTCTCCCACCACCAGAAAGCAGCCAGCAAGGTAAAACATGAGGTAGCACCAACAACTACAGTAAGTCCTGCTTAAAACTGGAAAAAACCCACAGCCAGTGCTCAGCCCAGTGAGTGCCCAGCACATCAGGGAGTCAGCAAGCTCCTGCACAACCCACAAACAAGTTTCCCTACAGACATGCTCCCCTGTAATTGCTGGCTCTGCTGGGCAGGGCACGAACCGAGTGAGACATGGGCTATTTTTGGACGCTGCGTTCATCACTCCTCATAAGTCACAGGCCTCCTTTTAGCCAGGCTTTATCCAGCCTCCAGTTCCCCTCCGGTCTCAGGGAACAAAAATAATACCAGGATGCCAAATTGCCCCAGTAGCCACAAAGGCAGCGAGGGTGGGAAACAAGCACGGCACAGCGCCGGATGCTGTGCCTGCGAGCTACGCCCAGAGCAGGGAGAGAGGAAACAGCCTCTGGCGCTGAGGAGCCAAGCTGGGAGATGTGGCTGCCAGGCTCCTGGCCAGCAAACTCTCCTTGGCACTGGTCACAGCACAGCCAGCAGCCACCAGCTCCAAGGGACCTTCCCGCCAGTGCCGGCTCTGCTGATCGAGCCAGATGTGGCTGGTGAGGCAGGAGCAAGGGAGGGTTGTGCCTGAGCTCAGCACTGAGCTACACACTGCCCAGCACAGGAAGGTGTCGGCCCTTTCCTGGGCAGGACAGTGATCCTGACATGAGGAGAGCAGGGTTAGGGGGGGAAATGTCCAACCTCCTGCCCCGGGCAGCTGGCAGAGGAGCAGCACAGGCTCGCTGTGCCTGCAGGGCCCTCCAGGAAGGACCTGGTGGTGCTTTTCTGGACACGTGTTCTGCAGTTGTTCCAGGTTATTGTGTTGTGCTTTTCCTGGCATTTGCCCTAAGGCTTCCCCAGAAGCTGGCGGTTCCCAGCACACTCCAGGAATCAGCATTGCCCTGCCCAGCAACAAGAGGTGATGGATGCAACAATGGAGCCAGTGCTTCCCCCCCAGGACAATGGGATGCACGGTCTGGCCTGCACAGATCTAATGCACCCAAGGTCATTGTCCACCCCCACAGCCTAAAGCTGCCCTTCTGCACAGGTCCTCTTCTCCATCATGTCACTCCGAAACATGGGGACCAGACCCTTCCTGCAAACATTGGAGCAGGCAAGGAAGTGACTCCAGAGTTTTCCCTAAGCTGCAGCACTGTCCCCTTGCACACACCATGCCCAGGCTGTCATGGAGAGCATCTCTCCCCAGGCTATTAATATGCATGACACAATGGCCAGAAAACACACAGGTAGCAGAATCATTCCCTGGACCCAGCCAAAGCTTCCCCTCCTCTCCCCTAACCCTAAAACCTTGCACTGAGGCCAAGGCACCCATGTCCCAGCAGCCAAGCCCCCTCCCAGCCTGGAAGGGACTAGATATAGGGCTGATCCCATACAGAATATTTTTGGCTCACTTGCAAACAGCTTCTGCAGTCCCAGGAGAGCCCATAACAAGAGAATGAAATAAAAGAGAGAGAGGGGTTATTTCTAACAGTGTTTTTCATTAGGTCACTAGGAAAGGCTCTGGAGAGAAGCTTTGTGCCCAGCTTCTCCTGGGCCTCAGGCAGAAGCACAGACGTGTGGGTGTGTGGGACAAAGGAACTTTGTTTGGGGCAGTCTGTGGGCATGGTGAGGCCACCCTGATTTAGGACAGATGGGCTGGGTCATCACAGAATGGTTTAGATTGGAAGGGACCTTAAAACTCATCCAGTTCCAACCCCTCTGCCATGGGCAGGGACACCTTCCACCAGACCACATTGCTCCAAGCCCCGTGCAGCCTGGCCTTGGACACTTCCAGGGATGAGGCATGCACAACTTCTCTCCACCCATTCAGTGGGTGGTGGGACAGTCAGGGGACTGCTGTGATCTCCCACTATGGACCAACTGCCCACAGGCAAGAGAGACCAGTCAGCAAGTGCACGGGCTCAGGGACGAGCCCTCCTGCAGGCAGGGTGACACATTCAGGTCCCCAGCAGTCACTGCTCTAAATACACACAGACACCCCATTACTCCAGAGGGAAGAGGTCCCACTGTGGGATGTCCCATCCCTCCAAAGCTGCACCAGAAGTTGTGCCAGAAGGGCACCATCCACCTCACAGGGTGCTCTGGAATCTCAAGACCTGATCTGACGGGTTGTCAGGCGTGATCCACAGAGCTTTCCACACACAGGGCAAACAAAACTGGAAGCAAGCACGAAAGAAACCCCATTGACACGTACTTTATCTCCAATGGTAATGAACGTCCTGGAGTCCAAGTTCCTCGGAGGCCTGCAAGAAAAGAGAGAGAGAGTCAGGAGAAAGCCCAGCTTCACTAACCCTCTTGGCCAGAGCCAGGTTTCACATTCCTCTGAGCACTTTCAGCTGCTGCTTTTCCACCCTGCCTTGTCAGGGGTTCAAACCAGCCCCCTCCAAACGCTCACAGATGCTTTAATCGTGCCAGTAACACCTCAGCTCACACCCACGAGGCACTCACTGCACGCAGGCAGCGAGAACCCCGGGGAGTCAGCCAGGTGAGACAGGCATCAAAGCAACAGGCTACAAAACCACCCCTGCTCAGGAGACAAGCCTGAGGAACCGAGAGCGACGGGACGAGCCGTTCCTGTGGCAGAGCAGCTCAGCTGTCATGTTTTGACAGGCAGGTGTTGTAACAGGACAGCCACGTAGCCCGAAACACGCACCGAGGGAGCAGCAGGTAATTCCTCACCCGTGAGTCATTTGTGTGCACTTGCTGCCTGCTCCAGGCAGGCAGAGCAGGCAGCACTTTGGTGTCATGCTTTGCACAACACCCGGCAGGCGAAAGTCTTCCTTTATGGCTTTTTTCCTCATTGCTGCTCATTTCCCATTATGGGCAGCATGGTACTTTTAGAGCCATCATAAGAGTTCTGTCCCTCTTGCCTCACTTCTCTGTCCCCATCCCCTGGGACCTTCTAAGAGCAGAGATTGCCCAACTCTCCATTCCCATCAGAGCATGCAGCCACCTCCAGCTTCAAGGAAGTACTTCAGGCTCGAAGCAAGAGCCTTGCACTGTGCAAATATTTGCACTGCAGCTTGAAAAACACAGAGAAAAGGAGTTGTGGACAGCTTGCACCAGCCCCTGGGCATGCAAACGCCCTGCAGACTCCAACGTGAGGCCTTCTCCAGGGGAAATTCAAACACTGGCAGGAGTGGAGACAGATGTGCCGTGGGGGAAGGAGGTGGCTGTTGCATGGGAGGCTGCACAGCTTTAATTAATGGGGGAGTTCCCCTGCCTCCCCCTCCAGCAGATCTGCCCTCTCTACCTGGGGTTTTCAGGAGTGATATTTCCCTTTCGGGGATTTCACTGCTCTCCTGGAGCTGGGAGAGTTCTCTAGAACAGAAGCAAACAAGGCTCAGCAGTGGACACACAGCTTGAAGTGTTTTGGAAGAGCACCATGGAAGAGGAATTTTAGCCGTCTGCTCTTTGTCAAACCAAGTGCTGCTGCCCTGGGCTCTCCCTCACGGCACAACAAGCATCAGCAGCACGAAGCAAAGACGCATGTGGGAAATTCCAGTGCCCTGAGATACTGCTGGGCACCAGCACCAAGCAGCACAACAGTGTAAGATGTTTGTGTCCTCCTCACACCTGGGCAAGGAGCTGCAAACAACCCAAACTAACCCCGATACTCACGTCATGCAAAGCATTCCCCAATCCTCACCCTTCCTGCTCGTGCCATGGTCCAGCCATCACCACCTCTTCTCCCCTGCACTAAAAACCTTTCCCTCTTCTTCCCTTAGGCAGATTCACTCTCTCTACCACATCTTTGCCTTCTGGCATTGGCACAGCCATGGCAGAAAGACTAAGGAGAGCTTCCCTGCTGTCTCCAAGCCTTTGCCTTTCAACCATTTCAATTCCAAAACAGGCACCTCCCAGAGAGACACACGCTGCGCATGTGCCTGCACACGTGTGCACACGTGTGCAATTCCTTCTCATCACTCATGAGCCAGAGCTTAAGAGAAAAGCATAACTATGCTGGTTTTGTGAAGTCTTCACAGGCCATTCCTCTTGAGAAAGTGCTAAATCCCAGCTCTGGAGAACACCTTTAAGCAGCAGAGATACTTACGTTGTGTTGGCAACAGGCTGTTTGATGGGGACACATGTTATCCTCAGGTCTGGTTTCTTCCTGCCTTTCACTGGAAGAGAAGATGCACAAATGAACAACTGGATCTTTGCTTTTTTGCCTTCAAGCATCCTATTCCCTACAGCCACCAGGCAGAGAATGCAGGGTTTGTACCTCCTCACCATAGTGAGTAAAGTCACAAGAAGACCACAGTGCTCACGACACTTTGCCCAAAGTTTCAGGCAAGAGCCAGAAGCATAAGTAGGTTTCAACGTCGCTATCAAGGATTTGCCTGTGGAAATATCCAGGGGTGCACTGAGAGAGACCATTTTCCAGGTCTTGCAGCCAAGCACTGTATCCCAAAAGCACTCTTTACCCTTTATGGCCATTAACAGTCCCCTCGCTTAGGAGATTTAAACCTTTCTCGGGGTTAAAGCTGTGATTTCTGCCAGGCACTTACCTGGTTTGTGTGGCTCCAAGGATCCTTTGGAACCTGAAAGAGAGAAAGGAGACACCAGCTCAGCCTTCACACTCCAGCCCAGCCAGGCAGCAGCCGCATATCCCTCATGGCCCACACAGGCCCCAGGAGAGGGAGGCAGCCAGGCTTTGGGAGCCCAGCCAAGCCTGGCCCCATCCCCGTTTCTCCAGCCACAAGAGGTCCCCATGCCATTAGGGATGCGTAAGGTTCCTGAAAATGCTCCCTGTCCAGAGGTTCCTTGTCCCCCAGCCCCCAGCCAGGCCTTCCTGGGAAGAACCAGAGTTGGATCAGGCATGGAAGGCAATGACCACCAGGCCTCCAGCAAAACCAAGGGGTTAATCCCAGAAGGAGTGGGGACATCCTACACACAACTAAAGGAAAACAGGGAAAAAACAGACAGGAACTGACGGGCAGCCAGTAGTGGACCCACCACAAACCCAGGCTCACAGAGGCCAAGACCTTCCAGACAAGGCACCGGGAGTGACTGGCAAGAGGATTCTCTCCTCCCACTCCTCCCAACTCCAAACAGTGCTGAGATAACATCCACTGCTGCAGAGGGAAACAGGGCCCAGGCAGGGCCAGGACAGGCCAGACACTTGCATTCTACCCCTGCACATTGGGAAAATAACCAGACCCCGAGGGGATGAAATGCTGCAGCCAAGAGCATGGAGGTCCTGATCCTCCCAGGAAAGACAAAGGGGCAGCTGCACTTTGCAGCTCAAGGTGCTTCTGGCTGCACAGAGCCAGAAGACACATTAAAAAGCAGGAATATCAAGGTGTGTTCCAGGCACCAGGATGGGAGCAGACAGCTCAGAGTGGCCTTGGAGAGCCCTTCAAGACAGCTCCTACCTGCCTGGCTCCTGGGAGCAGGTGTGTGGACAAAGTCCAGCACTCCAAAGGCTGCCAGGCAAGGGAGGGGAGAGGCAAGGAGCTGGAATTTCAGCAGAAGGCACAGCACCGTGTGAGAGCTCCTGCAGCTGCAGCAAGACAGAAGGATGACACATGTCCAACATGTTCCCAGCACGGACAGCCCCCCATCCCTGTCCCCTGCCAGCTCCAAGACAAAACAGGTGCCTGGAGCTCACTTTTCCAGTCCCGTCCTTCTCCAGATGCAAACCTCACTGAATCTGCAGGTTAGAGCTGGTCTGCAACACACTGCAAAGGTCCCAACTGCAGGACCAGCAGCATCCCTCCCTGCTGAGGGAATCAGCATGGATCAGTCCATACCCACACCTTATCTGCCACTTTTCCTGCATCAGAGTCCGCCCATAAGGCCTGGGAGCAGCAGGATTCCTGTAAGTGAAGTGAACTTCCAGCTCAGTGAAAGCAGCCAGCAAACACATTCCACCCCAAACTGACCCCTCTTGGATGGAAACCATCTCTGGAAACCCAACCACGTCACAACAATCACAGCTTCTAATTTGTGAGCCTGCAAAGTGTCCCCTGCCTATCACCCACCTGCCAGGGCTGGAAGGGGCACTGTGGACAGCCCCACACACCCACTGATGGCACTTTGCAAAGCACCCAGCTGAGCAATGACAGGAGTAAACACAAAACGGAGCCAAAGGAAAGATGTTGTCTGTGGGTTCAGAAATGCCTCCCCTTCCCACAACCAGCCTCTCGCTACCCAGCATGGGAGGCCATGCACAGACCCTAAAAACTGGGGTCCCCAGAGTCCTTCTGTGCCCAGGCAAGTCAGGGAGCTCACCGTGGGCACACAGTCCATGCCAGGGCATGGATTTAGCTCAGTGCTGAGCGGGAGCCTTGCACTGAGTGCTCCTCCCCCAGGATCTGCTCCAGAACTCAGACTGGTTCCTGCTTCACACGCAGCCCTCCCCTAGCAGTTACCAGCCAGACCTCCACACGAAGCCCTGAAATACCCCCCTCCTGGCTGGGATTTTGCTCCATCTGTTTGCTCTCCCTCTCCCCAATTGCCATAGTAACCCTGCACAAAGCGCCTTCTGTGCCGCCGGCTCCCCTGGCATCGTGGCCACGGGTGACTCACGGGGCAGGACCAGGGTGCAGGGGCTCCTGGAGCCAGGCATCCCACAGGCATCAGCCCTTCCTCAGCCCTGTCTGCAGGAGCGAGGCCGGAGGGAGCTGGGAGCACCCGGTTTGGGATCGGGAATCATGGCAGGGCACTGTCTGGTGGAGCCCAAGCTCGCAGGCAGGAGGGTTTGCAGCATGGGTTAGAAGGGCAGTAAGGGGCACAGAGAATCCCTGTCCCAAACCCCCTGCTCTGTACAGGAGAGTCATTTAATGCCTCTGCACATTGCCATGAACTCTTCTCTAACAGGGGCCCTGAACACCAGCCCCCTTCCCTGTGCCCCCAAACTACTATCCTTGCCTTCCCAGCACTGTACCACCAGCATCAGTGACCACCCCCTTCCCACCCTGAGTATTCCCGAGCTCCCACCTAAAAAAGCACTGATTAGACTGGAGGTATTCCACCACCGCTCCCAGGCTCTGCCAGGGCCACCTACATCGGTGGAAAACCCAGCTCAGCCCATGCCTGCAGGAATAAAGTCACCCTGGATGCTGCCCTGCAGCCAGGGAGCTGAGGGGGAGATTGGATTTGCCTGTTACGGTTCTCCCAAAATTTGTCAGAAGATTTTCAGCCCCTGCAGCCTGGCCTGAATTCCTTCTTGCTGAAGCTTCTCCCATGACTCGCAGCACTAGTGCCTCTACAGCCCCCTCAGGAAAAACCCGTGCCCTGTTTGGGTGAATGAGAGTGGAGGGAAGACTAGGGAGGGGAGAAGGAAAAAGAAAAAGATAAAAAGGAAAGAAGGGAGAAGCAGAGAGGCAGTGGGATGGGCGTGACACGACCCTGCAATTCAAGCCCTTCAGTCCCAGGGCAGCATTTGCCTTTAGCCCCCGCAGGCAGCAGCTGTCAGCTCCTTCCCACCAGCGAGGCCCCCCCAGCACTGGCTCTCCCACATTTGGGATCCCAGCAGGGTCAGTGCAGGAGGAATTGCTAGAATGTGCACAACTGCTTGTGGCACCTGAAAACCCTGGGAACGCTCCAGTTTCCCAAGGTTCTTACAAGAGGGGTGTCTGCAAGCACAGAGCACGGCTCCCACACAGGCTAAACGGCAGCAGGAGGAGGCGATCTGGGGACATGCCAGAGTTATCCCTGCAAGCCCCAGGGCTCTGCTGCCAGCCCAGGGCCCATGGGATGGCAGGGCACTGCTCTGGGCAGTGGAAGAGTCTGCTGGTTGTGGACACACACGGCACAGCACCCTGCACCCAGGGCAGGGGAAAATTAGCTGACAGAAGTTCCTGGTGCGGACGAAATTGCAACACACGTGATGCTGCAGGCACGTAACTGCATCCTTTATGCTAAGAAAGGAACCATTTCCTCCTAAAGAAAAAAAAAAAAAAAAAGCCCTACCAATTTTTTTTTCTCATGCTATAACCTCCACCAGCTAAGAACCACCACAGACACTTCCTGGAACTGCTTAATTCTACACCGGAATCCTCATCTTTGCCACCAACTTCAGCCCTATTAAGTTGCACCTCTCCCCGGGAGGTTTATCCTTCCCACTCCACTGGCGTGGGTGGAGAGAAACCAGCAGGACAATCTAAAGAACTGTAAATAAAACTATTTGCCTGAGTCGACCTTTGAAATTAAACCTCTCCGCTGCCTCCCCGGGGCTCTGATTGAAGCCCCAGGTGAAGTCAGAGGCTGCTCCGAGAGCTGCACCGCTTTGTTAGTGCTGGGGGAAATGTTTTGGATGCATCCCAGTTCTCCTCAATCCAAGGAGGAGAGTCAAATGCCCTGGGTAAGGCTGGAGGGTGGATCCCAGCCCTGCTGCTAAGAAAGAGATGGAACCAAAAAGCATCAAGGGTGGGGGGGGGGAAAAATAATAAAGACATTTGAGGCAGGGTGCAAAAAGCAGAGAGGGGAATTTGGGTGCTTGGTCATGAGCGCCAGCTCCTCATAGGCACACTTTGTGCTATTTTCCACTGTTGAGAGTGGAAAAAGCTATCTGTGGATGTGGAAAAAGGGCTCTCAACCTGCTGAAAGCCATCACTCATCAGCCTGCCGAGGTCCTGTTGCAGAGGGGCTCCAGCGGGTCATCGCACTCCCCACTTCTGCAAAAACTGCCGGCAGGGAGAAGGAAAAAACCACGCTGCAGAAAAAGCCCCTTGCAGCCCTAAAACAACCTGTCAGCCTGTGTTGAATCAGAGCTCCTGACTGCCAGGGTCTTGGGCACCCACTTTTCCCATGCAACAGGCTTTTTAGTACGGGACAAGCATGCAAGAGCTACTGGAAAACCCTGCGTCCCAGGAATGCAACTCAAACCGGAGCCAGGAGCCAGCTTCACCCTCTGCATATTTTCCTTTAGACATGCTAGATTTTTTTTTTTTTCAATTAAGACACCAGAGTTTTAATCCCACATGCAAGTTTCCAGTGCTTTAAAAATAGATCCCCAGCTGCAAACACCGGCCCCCCGCCCAGGGAAGGAGAAAGCAACAAAACCGCACAGATTGACCCCAAAAAGTTACACAGCCTCTTTTAGCACCAAAATCAGCCCTCTGCTCTCCCCCACCACGTGTTTTGGAAATTGCAACATCTACCTTGCTTCTTGTCCATGGTTTCCCAGAAATGAAGAGCAGTGCTGGCACGCCAGGCAGAAGAGAGGGATGGGGGCGGACTGGCGGAGGGAGGGGAAAAGAATTCCCGCAGGATCCAGCACACGGCACTTCTTGCAAGCACTGATGATTCTTTTCAGTGGGAATGCATGGCCCCAAGCACTCCCTGGCTTCACACAGCTCTCCTTGCCCCCTGTCCCCAGCTCCCGGCGGTTCCCAAGGCTGGGAGCAGCAGTGGAAGCAACCGGGGGGAGTCAGGGAAGGTAGAGCCGCGTTCCCTCATCGGCAGCTGCCGAGGTTGGCCGGACTCGGCTCCGATTACCCTTGAAAGCTCAACAGTTGTAAAAACTGCAGCAGCGAAATAGCAGGTGACGTCAACAGGAAACTGGTGGGGAGCCAGCTCCAGCTCCGGGAGCCGCCGAAGCGCTGGATTGCTACAGTGCATCCCGGTGGGACACGTTTTCTTCCGACAAACTGAGTCATTCAAACCCAGCCTGCAGGCCCAAGCATCCCACCAGAGCGACCCTCGCTCCGGGACCAGCCCTTGGCCCCAGCCAGCAGAGCAATGGGGAGCCCACGCTCGCTGCCCTGGGGGTGCCGGGATGGAAAGAGGTCACATTTCGTGGTGCTGCAGGTGACACGCTAATTGCTCTGCCACTAACAACTATTACCACAACAAATAGTAGAAATATTGTTCCATGACAATACCGGCACGGAGCTTAGCAGCTATTCCAGGGTGACAACCGAGACGGCATCTCTGGTGGGTGGCAAAGCATAAATCGCTGAGTGGATTTGGGTGGGGGATAGCAGGGGAGAGTGGGGCAATAAAAGCACTTGTTTCTCTGAAAACACATGCAAGAAAAGCTGTGGCAAAGTGTCGCTGCTCTTCCCCTTTCCCTCAGAGGCAGCCCAGCAGAAGCCAGAGCTGTCGTTCCTGATCAAAGCCAGGCTCAGCTTTGACAGGCTGCAGTTTTGTTTTCGATTTCCCTGACAGCCTGGAGGGGAAGATACTGTACCAGCTTCTTTACCTTGCCCTAATTATAGAAAACCTGCTGGTGTGTTGCTCCTGAGCTCTCCCCCAACTCCAGGCTGTGCTGGGCCATGCACATTTGCAGGCTGAAAAGTCAGAGGTCAAGGTAAATGCACATACCAACATAATGAGTGGCTCTAATTTTAAATAGTGTTTATGTAAGCCCCAGAAGGACTGCGGAAGGTATTTTCTCAGGCTCATTTCCACTCCCAGGGTATAGTTTCAGGCACAGATCATCAGCACATAAAGGATGCTGACGCAGGAGCTGCTGTTGCAGATGGCACTGAGAGCCACCAGCACCCGTCCCTGGCACTCCCGGGGAGAGATGCTGCGTTGTCCTCCCATCACAAACCCTCTTAACAGTTAATTCCCCCTGACCCAGACATAGACACTCCAGGGATCTTCACAGACACCCACAGAGTCAGAGCTGCTTTGGAGCAGAAAGTCCCTAACCCAGCAGGTGGGACAGGAAAGAATTTCCTTTGAATTAGTCCTGTTGGGTTTCAGTCCAGAGGTGGCATAAAGCAGAGCCTCCCGACATCTCGAAAACATCTTAAACAAACAAACAAAAAGAAACGAAAACAAACCCAAGCATCCTTTCAAGTCTCACCATTGGCAGCTCTTTCAAAAGTTTGCCGGCACAATAGGAATTGCCTTGAAAAATGCACACCTTTTGCCATTAATTATCCAATCCTTTACAGGCCACAGGTAATCCCGGAGGAACAAAAGGCAGCGAGTGTTTCACTGGCACCAGTGAGGCCTCCCCACACCTCAGTGCTGGGATGTCACCCTGTGACAGGTGAGGGAAGCTGGGGGAACAAGTCCTGCCATGGGGAGAAGTCGGGCACTCGCCACAGGGTCTGGCACACCCTGGCAGAGCCAGGGACAGGGATGGCTCCCATCCCTCCCAGCAGCCTCCTGCCAGTGGGCTGGCTTCAATAAGTGGAAGAGCACACCCTTAAAAACAGCAATGAGCTCAAACAGTGCCCTGCCAGCAGCGGGCCCCTCTCCCCACCCTTCCCCTGCACACAGGCAGCCTCTCCTCAGGCAACTTTGGTGAGGGCCAGGTCACCACCACAGCCAGGGACCGGGGATGGGGATGAGCTGCTTTGCCATGAGCAGCAAAAGAGAAATGTCCCATCTGGGGTTGGAAAGGAGCTTTTTATAGGCGTGTTTGGGATTGAGCACAAAATGGATTACTTCACCTGTCCTGAAAGAAGAGGCGCTGCCTAACCACGGAGAGGGGGTGATGTTCATGGAATACCTCATTCCCTCTATCCCAGCACCACACTGCCTGATGCCCACCACATCTCACCATCCCACTGCAAACTGCAGCAGCTTTCCTGACCAAGCCTGTAATGCAGCCACTGCCCTAAGCTTAGGATGCACTGGCTTTTCCATATCCAAGGCACACATCCCATGGGAAAGCCCCAGATGCCCAGGCCATGCACGGGACATTCAGCCAGGAAACTCAGCAGCTCTGTTTTAAAATAGAGCCTTTGAACCGAATCCAATCGGAAAGGGAACAGGGTTATCTCTCTCACCCCCTCAGACAGTGTTGGGGGACAATCACTCACATCACCACGTGGGACTCGTGCCCCCAGCAGAGCAGGATGTCACACCAACAGTGCCACCAGGGCTGGGTGAGACTGATGCAAGGGAGAAGGGTGTGACCTCCCAGGGCCCAGAGAGGGATTTGGGGACAGGCAAAGCCACCGACAGCCAGAGCCAACATTGGCACAGCCACCTCTGGGGCTCACAGCCACACCCGGGCTCCGTGCACCGGACAGATAACGCGGCCTGAGCTGCAGCTCCGGGAGGATGTCACCGCCCAGCCACATTCCAGTTGTATTTTTAGGTTACCTGCACAACCCCGAGGGCTGGAAAAAACGTTTGATCCTGTGTTTTGTCCCCACGTGGCAGATTGCTCTCCTCCAGCCCCGTGGTGGAGCACACGGATTCCACTCCCAGAAACCACACGTGACCAGAGGCCAGACTCCCTTCAGGAAGCTGAAAAGCCCCCTCTGGCTGACACTCACACGGTGACATTACAGGACTCGTCACATACACCATGAGAGTTGTGGTGCTTTACACCAGAGCTTGTGCAAAACCCCAGTGCAAAGGTGGTGACAGTCACAGGGGCACTGAGACAGAGTGTGGGCACAGCATCCTCTGGGAGCAGAGCCACAGGCCTGGACACTGCCTCCTTTGCATCCATTGCTCCAACTGAATTTTCCCCAAAAAAAAAGAAAGCAACAGCTGAGGGTGCAGCACAATGGCAACATGGACACACTAGAAGTAGGTTGGGGGTGGTGGGAAAAAATGCTTGGGATGGGTGATTAAGCCAACCTGTGGATTGTCAGGAGTCACAGAGCTGGGCAGCCCCCTCAGCCACCAACCACCTTGGGGGACCAGCACAGACTGCACCGAGTTGGCTGCAGACACTGGAGTGTCCCCATGAGACAAAGGTCTGGAAGGAATCCCAGCCCTGATGCTGGGACTGTGGGAGAAGGCAAAGGAGACAATGCTTAGAGAAGAGCAATGAGCACACCAGTAAAAAAGAAGGGAAAAAAAATGAAAGAGAAAAAGGAAGAAGCAGAACACCATCACCTGTGCTGATGTCCCTGCCACCAGGTACCCAGCCCTTCCCAGAGCATCACTCCTCCTTTTCATTTCTCACCCCACAGGCAAAGACATGAAAAAAATAAAATGTGCTTGTGATTGCTGTGACCGTCTGGTGACGGTTTTCTGATGGGAAAGAAAACTCAAACTGTTCTTGGAATAGATCAGCTTGACAGGAGGCACAGTGGGAAAGGAAAGAGAGTCATTTGACTTTGTAACTGTCAGCAGTAACTCAACTCCAGAGTCAACAGACACTTTTTTCTATCCAAATCGGCGTAATTCAAGTACTTCCAGGTGTCCCCAAAACCTTGTAAACTTGTCAAGAAAGCAAAGTATTCCCTTCTCTGCTTTCAAGGCAATTCTTATAAAAAGAAAAAAAATTAGATTTCTACCATCCTCCCTCCAATTTACTTTGGGCAGGGACAGAGTGATTTCATCTCTGCAAATGATGTAAGACGGAGCAGGCACCTGCTCTGAAAACAGGATTTATGGAAGGGGAAGGATGCTTCCCCAGGCTTGGATGAGGCAGAGGCCCAGCAAGCCAAACCTGCAGCCTCTTTCCCTGGCATCAGCCACACCATCCCTACCTCCTGCACTGGGTACCTCTTGTTCTCCCATCGCTGCTCCTCTGCCCCAGAGGACAGACTACATCCATGTTCCCAGAACAAATCCAACATCCAGCTGGTCCATGAGATCAGCTCCTGCTGCTCACTGGTTTAGGAAGTTATACATACATACATATATATATATATATATATGTATCTCCTACACAAACAGACACACAGATAGATAGATAGATAAGCACCACATACCTGCTAAACTCCAAATTTTGCAGAAATCACCTGCAAACATTTTTCTCCTTTGATCCTCCACACTCCTTGCTGCAAAGCTTAAAAGAACACCCCCCCCCGGCCCAAGTTAAAGGCTGGGCCACCAGCACACTGACAGCCCCACTGCCCAGCATCATCCTACCCTGCCCCACATCTGCAAGGCTCTTATCAGAGCCTGTACCAGCTCTGTGTGGGGAAAACACCTATTTTGTAGTAGATTTGCCCAGTACCCACAGGGTAGCTTTGATTCATGCCGGGGAAAAGCAGGGGCTCCACAGGAAACGTGCCCACAGCTCGGTGGCCCCATGTGGCCCCGGCAGGAAGGGCAGAGCCTCACTCTGCTGCTCCCTTTGGGTGGGATTTATCTTCTTCCCCTCCTTTTGTCACTCTCTCATATCCACCTATCACACTGCCATTTTTCCAGCGTTCAGGGAAATGAGAGTTGCAAGCCTTTCCTAGTAAAGCCGGACTAAAGAGCTGCCTCCCTGTCCCAGGAAGGCAGAGGCCTCTGCAGACAGCCTGGCCCCGCTGCATCTGGCTCCCATCCTGGCCCAGGAGCTCCCAGGCAGTGACTCAGTGCAGTTCAGCCTGCAGCACTTGTGGGGCACGCTCAGGGCTTCCAAGAACTGTTTCCATTCAAATAAGAAGTAATCAATTCTCAAGAATCCCCTCTATCCCGGAAGGGCGAGCCTCACATCCGCGCTTTGGGGAAAGGAGCAGCGTGACATGTGGAGAGGAGCTGGAAGGAGATGTGTGAAACATCAGACCTGCCTGAGATCAAGGGAAGCACACGCTGGCTCCCTTCCCTGAGACGGTTACACACGGTTTCCCCTCGCTGAGGTGACTCTGTAAAGCCCCACGGGGAAACCCACAGTTACCAAACATGAGATTCTTTGTGGATCCTAAATTAAGGGTAGGCTCTTGCAGCTACCTGGAACGTGCACAAAGAAATCACAAGCACAGGGGAGCCGCTGGAGGAAAAGCTGAGTGGTTTTCTAGCACCTCAGCAAAGCACACACAAGGCTGATAAGAGTTGAAATTGCAAATTCACCCACAGTTTCTGCCTGGTGATTTTTTTACTCTCACCACCCAGGTGTCTTTCAAGAAACCAGGCAGGGACAGGTGTAATTAACATCTGCAAAAAGCTGCTCTTGGGAAAGAAAGCAGGGTCTGCAGAGCAGAAGAGGCAGAAAAGCCACAGCACAGCCCTGCAGGTATCCTGGGCTCTGAGGACAATCCCAGCCCTGGCAGTATCAGCCATCCTCTGGCACCTGGTGCTCACCACTGATGCTCACAGTCAAACAATCACAGGGATCAACCGAAAACCTGGAGGAAATGGGCTGCAGATGCTAACAAAGAGTAAACACTGGGAGCTGTAAAAGATCTAAAACACCCACCACATCCCTCTTTTTAAAAGAAGCGTGGAGCTGCTTCCAGACTTAAGGAAAAACTGCCAAAGAGAGAAATAGGGCACAGCACAGAGGCTGGTACAGGTCCAGGCTGGTCCCCCAGCAGCATCACCACCCACCTCCCACCCACCAGCACCTTCATCCTCCTTTCTGCACCATTACATCAGTTTTTCTGACCACTGAGCTCCTGCCCACGGGGACGGCTGTCAGCTGGGACAAACAGAGGGTAAAACAGTGCAGATTTGGCACAGAGTGGATGATTTCAGTTGTGGGGAGACCAGTGAAACCTCAGAAGTCAGCTGAGCCCACGTGCACACACACAGAAGTGTCTCACGCTGCCCTGCCCGGTGCTGGCAGGGATTTTCTGGGCACAGGTATGGGGTTATACAAACAGGAATGTGGGGCCGGGCCTGTCACCTACCCCTGAGCACCTCTCAGAGGTGTTTGGAAGATGAGACAGAGCAGCCAAAGCCACGTATCAGCACGAGATCATCTCATCTTTGGCTGAGATGCAAGTTGGCAGCGTGTCAGGAGAGAAACCAAGCGGTCTGCAGCGGCGGGGGTTTTTAACTATGCGGAGCAGCTTTCTTGAAAAGCCCTGACAGTGAGCACATCTGGCTCTCAGCAAAAAAGCCACGTCATTTCTAGTGACGAGCTGCAAAGACATCCTCATGTCTTCAGAACAACACACCCCTGCAGCCATGCCCATAACGTCCAGGGCTGATTCAGAGGGGCCATCCCGGGGACTGCGCGCTTTGCTGCTCCATCATCTCCCTCTCAAGCCTCAGCTTTCCCACTCCTACACCCAGCAAACCATGATCTCCATCCCACAGCAAAAAATGCCTCCACCACACAGTGTATCTGCCCTTCACTACCTTAAGCAGAAAACAGCCTCCTGCAGGGAGGGTTGAGTGCAGCAAGAGGGAACATCTGCTCCAGCTGTGCCAAAAGCCCTCCAGCAAGCCTGGTCAGGATGCTGCCGTCCCCAAGCTGCTGTCAACACACACCAGTGAAGGAATCCACGGCACCAAACCCCTGCAGCACAGGCTGCTGCGTCAGCCATCCCCCTGAGATTCCAGCTAGGAGGGAGTTTACACACAGACACACCACAGAGCAGTATCTAACTGGCCTGCAAGCCCAGACAAGCTGACACTCCCTAGATAACCTCGTCATCCTCCCCTAAACCACCCCTGGCCCATCCACGTAACCAGCCCTGCGTGTCTGTGATCTGTCAGACACATGACTGTCACCTGCCAAGCCCTGCAGGACAACTTCTTCCCCTCCTGTCCCTCTGCCCTGTACCACTGGTCCCTTCCACAGCCAGCACTGATGGGGGGCTGTGGCTCTCAGCACGGCCAAAGAGATGCCAGCAGGATCCCATCCCAGCTGCAGGGATTTATGCATTCCCTACTGGAAACCTCCAAGACCTTTCTGAATGAAATACAATCATTAAAAACAGCTCTTAAGTTTCCTAAAAGGCACTGTCACAGCAGGAGATGAGGCAGCACAGACAAACACCCAGGATAAGGGGCACTCGGTGTCCCACAGACAGATCCCAGGGAGAAGAGGGTCCAAGCACCACCATCATTCCCAGAGAGCTCCAGCAGATACAAGCAGTTCAGCTGATGCCAGTGCCAAACCACAGCTAAGGTTAACAGCCTCTGATGGGAAATTACTTGTATTGAGCTCTCTGGAGGTTTCTTCCTTTCCAAAACCAGATTTTTCTTTAGTGGTGATGCGCAGAGAGGAAGGGTGAATGCTCCACAAACAACTTCTGGTAAGTGCTGTCTCCTCCTCATCCTGCCTCCTCTTACGCTCAAGTTACACTTTTTTAAATGGAAATTTATCTTTTAAAAAAATAATTTCAGTTGAAGTGATGAACTTAAGGCTTAGAACAGTGGACAGACTGACTCAGCAGTGCCCCTCCCTGAGCACAGCGAGGCAGGAGGACGGAGACTGTGGCAGCCTGGTGGGTGCTGGAAAGGATCCACCTCTCCACCTTCACCCCACTGCAGGTCCAGAATCTCCCACAGCATGAGGCAATGATTCCTTTCCTCCCCTACCCACTGGGGCCACAAGGCACCCCTGTGACATCTGAAAAACAAAACGTTGTGCCCAGTAATTCCAGTGTTCCTTGGGGCACTGAACACTGGGAATCACAATGCTGCCACAGCACCAGTGCAGCATTAACCCAAGCAGAGAGGGGGTTGTGGGGAGAGATGGAATACCTCCCAGGAAAAAAAAAACAACAAAACCTTCCAGTTTCCACCATTAAAAAAAAAATAAAAATCTTTTCTGCCCTCTCCCCCACTCAAAATCCCTGAGTAACACTTGACCTGTGCTACAGAGGTTTGTCAGCAAGAGGCAGTGGGTACATCCAGCTCCATATGTACCCACAAGCAATCCTGAGTCACTGCAGTAAAACCCCAAACTTTTTGTTGATGGAGCAAAATCACCTCCCCAGCCAACACAAGTTCCTCTCCCAGCTCTTTCCCCAGGAAACAACCAGCCCAGGCTGTGACTTATTAACACCAGCAAAAACCATTTTCCGTCCAAAAACCCACAGAGCCCCACATCTCTGGCATTTGGGGGTCACAAAAGAAAAAACAAAAAGTCACCAGAAAGCTGCTCCCATTCCCAGGCACAGGTGAGTTTGCTCCAGCAACAACCACCTTTGCAAACAAACTCCAGCTCAGCCCTGGACTGCAGCTCAGAGCTGGGAAATAAAAGCAGCAACTTTCAGGGAGAAGCATCATCTACTGAAAAAAAAACCCAAACCAAACCAAAACATAAAGAAGAGGTTTCTCTCCAGGGAGGGAAACTGATTGCTGAGGCACTGCTAAATATTTATCACATCCAATGTGATATTTTCCAGGCGCCCACCGTTATGCCGGGAGAAAGCACGAGGAGGAGGGCAGGAGCAAAGCGCTGTGTTCTCTCTGGCATCGTTAGAATTAATTGGGTTTGAGCTCTGTGATGCTTCAACTGGAATTAAATAAAAACCTGGCTCTGTGGGACCAGAGCTCCTGCCCCTCCAGCCACACACCCACCCTGGGGACACGGCGCTGGAGGCCACTCTGCCCAGACACCACGGGAGCCCAAAGCCAAAATCCTGCTTCTTGCAGGTCATGACCCACACGTGTATTTTTGGCAGAACTGCCCTTTTTTTTTTTTTTTTTTTTTGGGATGGCAGCAGGAGAAGTGTGAACAGCACAGGAGACAGTACAGGATTCACAGACTGAATTGCACAACAGTGGTGTGCTCCCACAGAGGGCACGGCCAGGGCACGGCAGGGACACGTCCCCACCACTTATTTACCCACCCAGAATAGATGTGCCACTAGAACAAGCACCAGTTCATCCCCAGGTCCTGGCATTTCCCACTGCTGATTTTTCCAAGCCTCAGTGGCAAAGGAGAGCTGCCTTCCCAGAGACACAGCCTGTCTCCAGCCAGATCCTGCTCTCTCTTCCCAGCAATGCCTCTATTCCCAGAGGACAATCTTGCTTTTGAATTACTCTGGCTTCAGTAGTGGGTGAGCCCAGGGGAGGCCAAGCAGGTCTTTTCCCTCCAGATCCCATCCACACACCCCCCCTCCCTCCCCACAGCTGCTTTTTCCAGCAAACTCCACGATTTTGGGGGACAAGTGGTTCTCTACCAGCATGTTCCTCCCTGTCCATCCAGGAGGGGCTTCCTGGGCATCAGGGGCCACTCAAGTCACAGTCAACAGCCACAGGGATGGGCACATGGATTTTCACATGCAGGCAGAAGATATGCCCCAAGGCCCAGGGGAAAGGCAACAGCCTGGATTTGTATCCACAGAATCTCAGACTTTGCACCCTCTGCTGTGTTTCTGCACCCACCCAAAGGCTGCAAATTCCCCGAGGCTTCATCCCTTCCTGCTCTGACCTCTTGGATACAACACCCTCCCTTTGCAGCATCCACCCACTGAGGAAGGTGCAGACCTTGCTGGAAAATCACGCCCAGGCCCAGGTTTCAAGTTGCAGCTACAGCCTGTGCCCCTTGCAAAGCCCTTCAAGGAGGACACAGGGGCAGCTCAGGAGCTTTGCTCCCAACTCCTTCCCTCAGTAACACCCATCCCAACAGACACAGCTCGAGGGAGCTTTGGTGACCTGAGACATTTTGCATATTTTAGCAAACATCAGCCTTGACAGTGCAAGATAACACGGAACACAAGCGATATTCTCCCACACACCTGATCCTGCAAGATAACTTGGATCAAGCAGATAGGAGCAACGGGAAGAGGAAGAAAGCCAAAATCCTCCCTAAGCTCTGCACAAACCCCAGAAGGTGTTTATCTCAGAAGGAATGTGTAGTGCAGAGCAGGCAAAGCCCTGGCCCAGCACCATTCCTGGCCCAGCACCATTCCTATGGCGCGTGTCACAGCCAGCCACGCACGTTCCCAAAAACTTCCGAGGCAGGAGACAACCCTGTGACTAAGCCAAAGTGACAGCAGGTGAGTTTTGGAAGGCATCTATCATAGGAAGAGCCAACCCAGAGCTTCAACACAATGGCCTCCACTTACAACCCTGATTGACACAAGGGTGAGGAGAACCAGGAAAGGAAACTTGAGACTGCTCACTGAAATTCCCTAAGGAAAATTAGGGGAAATCAAGGTTAAATTCAGGCTGAAAAAGGAGAGGGAGAAGGAGGTGCCACAAGTGCAGCATCCACAGTCCCAGCAGCAGGTGGGACACACTCAGACCTGTGAGTATCCCTATGTGGCTGCAGGAAAATCCTGAGCTGCTGAGGCAGGTGCAAACCAAGGAGAGGCACAGAGGATGCTGAGCAGGACGAGAGGGGAAGGTTGTGAAGAGGCAGGTGTGTTACACACATGCAGGATGGACCCCTGTGCTGCTGCTGCCCTGATGGAGGCAAGGAAGCTCAGGTCAGACAGGGACTCGCAGCTGCTGGTGCCAGCAGAGCCCAGGCACACTCAGCACATGTTTGACACCTCCAGCAAAGGACAGCAGGATGAATTAAATGAATGAATGAACCAGTTCATCACAACCAACAGCCCCGTGCAACCAGAAACCTGGGGCCACAGAACAGTTCCAAACCTCCTCTGAGGAAAGCACCACACTCCCAGGTGCTCCCACAGGCATCACCTTCTGCTGTCAGCCAAACTGCTTCCCCCAAAATCCTCCAGGCCCAGCTCAGGCTTCATCTCCCGCAGGGCAGGAGCAGTCCCTGGGCCAGGCTCACCTCGTCCCTCCATCCACACATCCGCCGGTCAGGCACAGGCAGCCAAGGAAAGGTCTGGGCTCAGGTGTCCCAGGGAGAGCCCTTTAAGAGGCCCGGTTGATCCCTTCCAGCTCGGGACAGCTGGAGGCATGTGCTCCTACCTGTGAGTCAGCAGCTCCGTAAATCGCTGCTGATTCACCCCCCTGCTTACACAGCAAACAGGAAACTCAGGTCCACATTCCCTCCGGATAAGACACGGAGCGTTTAAAAAGCAGTGGGGGGAAAAAAAAAGTCACGCCGCGGTGCGTTCATCTGCTCACATGGCTCCTGACTTCAAGCTTCCAAGTGCATCACTCCCGCAACAGGGAAAACCCCTCAAATTTCATTCCAGTGATAAGAGAGAGGCAGCAGCCGCTCTCCGTGCGCTCCCTCCTCCGTCCGTCCTGCGCTCACGGCGCTCATGCGACCGGAGCACCAGGACACCGGCAGAGCCATTCCCCTGTCCCCATCCATCCCAGCCGGCCAGCACTCACCTTGGGACGGGGACAGGCCACCTGAGTCACGGCCTTGCTCTATAAATAACCCCCGTGACACACGGTCACGCTCACGGCAGGGACGGTGGGAAACTCAAAACACGGCACACGCCCGGCACCGGGTCCCAAACACGGACACGAGGTGACACGAGGTGACACGAGCCCTGTCCCCTCCGCCCGGCCGATCCAAGCCAAGCCCCAAGTCACTCACCTGCGGCTCCGAGCCCGCGACGCCCGAGAAGCGGATGCCCAGGGCAGGGAGAGGCTGCAGCAGCCGCAGACGGAACTTGACTCTATTTACCGCTCTCCACACGCCAACGGGNCGCGAACACCGACCGCCAGGCCCCGCCCCCCGCGCCGCCATTGGACAGCGCCGCCGAGGGGGCGTGGCAAGGACCTCCGCGGGCAAACAGCTTTGCGGTTCTCGGGCACGGCTGGGAGGGGGAGGTGAGGCGGGCGGGCAGCGCTGCCCCATAGCCGAGGTGGCCCCGCTGTCCCCGCTGTCCCCGCTGTCCCCGCCGCCGGCTGGGGTGCGAAGCATCGCCCCGGGACCCCCGTCCTGTGCCGCACCTAGCCCCCCACGCTCCCTGGCACCGTGGTGGTGGTTTGTGGGGCTGGTGCTCTCAGCTG
>VYXB01002720.1:478332-490248 GCA_013397135.1 Pachyramphus minor
TCACAGCACCATCCCTGTACACTCCACCCTGTCACCCCCAGTGCCCCCCTGATACTCCTCTGAGCCCCCCCAGTGCCCCTGGTTCCTGTGGTCCCCCCCCCATCCTTCCTGCCCCCTAAAATCTTCCCCCAGGAGATCTGGGGATCTCTTGGCTCGCGTGGTTGGGGTTGGTCTGTGGAGTCCAACGCTGGCACAGGAAGGTTTTGGGGGCACCCCCCAGGGGCAGGTGCCTTTGGATGATGTGGCAGTGCTGTGCCCCATCCTCTTAATGGTTAATCCCAAATATTCAACGATCCCAGCATCCCTTCCCTGTCCATTTGTCATGCTGAGAACTACTCTGGGTAAAACAGGCTGCCTTGCTGCCCTACAGAAATTGCAGGGTGGCTGTCTTTTCTTTATTTATAAAAAAAAAAAAAGAAATGGGTAGTTCAGAAATCATAGGGGATGCAGGAGGTTTTCTCGATAAAACAACAGGAATAGCCCAGATTTTATTTTAGACTCCTCTTCCCCCCCCTCACCCCATTTTCATTTCAACCACTAATTACAAAGTGCAGGCTGGAGGCTCAGCAGTGGTGGAGCAAGGGAGGAGGAGACGTGTGTGCACTGGGTGCGGAGAGAACAATTTCACCAACTGCTTATTTCAGACACAGAGATCAAACGAGGTCCCAGGTGACGGGTCCCCACTGCCACGGCCAGAGCTGTCACATGGTGTTGTTCCTGTGTGCAGGGGAGAGCCAAGGGCCAGCAGTTATTAGGGAAACATCATCTTTTATTGTGGTTTTCTGGATCAAACCTCTGCCAGCCACACCGTGGGCAGAGTAGTGTTTGGTGGCTGAGTGGGGAGGAGTCGTGACTGCAGAGGGGGAACTCTGAGAGTGAGAGAATAAACTGTGGGACCCATGGTGGGAGTTGTGTGTGAATCAGCACCAAACCTCCTGCTCCAGGATCACAGAATGACAGAATGGATTGGGTTGGAAGGACCTCAAAGCTCATCTCATCCCACCCCACTGCCATGGGCAGGGACACGTTCCACTGAGTTGCTCCAAGCCCTGTCCAACCTGGCCATGGCCTTGCCCAGGGTTGTAGGTAGATCCCTACAGTCAAGGTTGTGTTTTCTCTGGGAGTTCAGAGACACTGAGCCCCTTTTCTGTGAGTTCAGCACCAGCCACATACAGAAGCAGAGTTGAGCAGTGTCCTGGTGTGACGGAATCTGTGCCACTGGGCTGACTAACATCCATGGGGAGTGGGTGATCCATCTCTCCTTGTTAGGCATTTGCTGGTAACAGCCAAGCCCTGGAAGCTGGTCAGAAGATAACCATCTCTGTGGGAGTGTGTGGCAGGGTGTTTGTTTCCTGCACTGCTCTCTTCGTTGCTCCTGCTCCTGGCACAGTGAGCATCACTGGTGTGGAATGCTCCAGCAGGTTTTCCCTGCACATAGGGAATGACAAGAAATGGGTCAAGCAGAGATTTTGGCATCAGTGTGACCCACTTGCCCCTCTGAGAGCACTTTTGTCCCTTGTTACTGCGCTGTGGCAGAGATGGAGAGCAGCCTGTGGGCACCAGGGTCAGCTTTTCTCTGGTGTCTCGGTCCTCATTTCTGCTCGATGTGAAGTGTGAGTGATATCCTGGGAAAACATGGGTGTATCAGGCTTGAGGACCAAGGAACCAGGCTTTGAGAGCTGATCTCTGGGCTCGGTGGATTAGGGTAGTGTGATGTTGAGTAAAAAACTTTCCATGGTGATGTGTTTCTGGAAATCCCTGTAGCAAGAGGCCTGAGACAGTGAAAGCTGGAAACTAGTTGTGAAAGTGTTTGTTTTCAGCATCATCCTGTGTTTGCCTCTGTGGCCCCGTGTAACCTCATGTCAGGACTTCCTCCCTGTACACGAGGAAGGTGAATTGCATTTCATGGTTTTGGGGTTGCCTCGTCTTTCCCTTCTCTGCTCATTGCTCTCCCCTCTCCCCTCAGTGGCTCCTAAAACATAGGAAAGGCTGCTTCACTTGAACACATTCCCTTTTCCCTTGCATCCCAAATGCAGGAGCCTTTAGAAGCTGAAAGTAAAGCTGATTATAACCAGACCTCACAGAGCTTTGTTATCCCTTGAGAGGAGGGCAGAAAGACGCCCAACTGGATTTGTAATCACTTAGGATGTGACTAACAGCACGAGCCAGCCAGAAACCTCCCTGTGCAGCGACTCTGTTGGAAAACATCAATTTGTCAAAGCTAAAAGCTTCCATGGGAATCATATACGCTGTTTTGTTCAGGAGTAGTTGGGGTTTTTTTGGGTCCAAGATGAAATTTCTGGTCAAAACAAGAAACCCGAAGAGATCCCTCCCCACCCCAAAGTAGTCGGATGGTCAGTCCAGCTGCTGGCACAGATGTGTGGGGCAGGAGAACTCTTTTAGCAGCAACCACTGTGACTTCTTGATGCTCATCAAACCCATCAGGCTCTCCAGCTGGGAGACAGGCTCACCACATGTGCAGAGTGGCTCCAGTTCCTTGGGGATGTGTGGGCTTCTCACAGGCTCAGACTCCCATTCATCCAACACCTGGGTGCAGCAGGCCATGCTTCCCAAACCTCCCACTCCTCCCCAGCTGGGTTTGGGCAAGATCCAGCAGCTGGAAGCTCCTGCTTTGGCCCCTGCTGATCTGAGTCTCAGGAGCTCCTTGTCCGGGAGTCCGGGCTCAGGTTTATTGGGAAAACTTGGAGCTTTCCTCCTTGCTGGGGTAGGTGCTTTCCAGGAGGGAAAAGGTGCTGAGTTTGCAGTGGGCACCAAGGGATCTGTCACCAGACCCTGCATCGAAGAGGTCCCCACTTACTGCCATGCCACAGTCACCTCCAGAGAGCTCCTAAACAGGAAACTGCTCCAAAGCAGAGCCCCCCCTGCTGCCATTCCTGCGAGTGAGGCCCCTCCGAGAGGGTTGTGCCTTCTCCGTTCTGGCTGTTGTCCTCTGTTGTGTTTTCTCTCCGTAGTAACGTGCCAGTAGCTCCCTGGGGAGCAAGGCCAGCCCGTGGCTGCAGCCTGGGATGCATGAGCTCCTCAGGACGTCTTGTCCTCCCAGCTCACCCCACACACAGCTTCTGCTTTCTTTTTTTTTTTTTTTCTCCCCCCACTTTTTGGCTCAGCAGCAGATGAGCAGAGCTGCCTCCCACCTCTGGCTTTCCTGTGTCTGAGGGTGGGAAATGGGGCTGGTGTCTGTTCCCTCCCCTTGCTCTGGGGGAATGGTTTTGCAGCAGTGTCCTAAGGAGGCTGGAGCACAGAAGGCCAGGCACACAGAGGTGTATTGTGGGCTGGGGCCAGCACAGAGGGACAGGGAGAAGGGAAAAGGGCTGGAGGGACGGGTCTTGCTGTGCTGGGGCATCCCCTCAGTAGCCAGATACTTTGTGTATGCCAGGAGAGGGGGGCAGTGAAGGATGGGCTGGAACAGGGTGCTTGTACCTTCCCAGCTGCCTGATGTGGCCCTTGCTCAGCTCAGGTTGGGGCTGGGCTCTCTGCTTGTTCCCCCCAGGCTCATGAGCCACCCAGCCTGGGGACTCCTGTCTGGTGTCACAGCTGAGCCTGTGGCACAGGGGCCTCTGCTGCCCCTGCTTGGATGGGAGCTCCATAACACTGCTCCTGGTGGAAACCCTCCATGGAGAGCAAGTTTAGACCTGGTCTCTTGCCCAGCTCCTGGGAAAGCTTCCCCTTCCCTGTGCACCCTGTGATTCGAGCGAGGGACTGGGGAGAGCAGGGCACCAGCTGTGCTGCCATTGCTGCAGCTGCTCCTGCTCGGGCTGTGCTGATTTGCATTGACTCAACTTCCTCGCTGTGGCCTCTCAGGGGAGTGTCAGGGAGTCAGACACCACGGGTCAGGCTCACGGGCACCTCTGGGGCTGGCTGAGACCTGAGCCTGCTTTGCCAAGCTCTGTCTGTGCAGGCTGATAAAAGCCCCGTCCCAAAGTCCAAGGGGATGAGGCCAGCACACGGCGTCTCTTATGCCATGTTTCTGTGGGTTTTTTTCTGCTTGTGTGCCCTGTCTTTGAGGGGGAATGCAGCAAACTGGGGCTGGGTACTCCCATGAAGGGGCAGCACTGCTTCCAGCTCCCCCAGCTTTCCTGGGAGCAGCAGGACTGGCTTCTTCCAAGCCATCAGTGTCACCTGCAGGGCCCACACCAAACCCTGTTCCTGGTTTCGTGCACTGTGTGGCTCAGGGTCCCATCACTGAGGTGAGCAGGTACAGATGTGGTTATGTGCTTGGCTGAACTGGGATGTTTTCCTGAACTGGGACTGGTTTCCTGGAGCACTGACAGCACTGGCTTTCTCTGCAGAGCTGGTTGTAAAATGTTTTGGGCTCTGTGTGTGTTCGTCTGGCTGGGGTCTGTGGTGCTGCTGTGGTACAGGGAACATCGAGGAAAAACTTGCCCAGGACAGATCTGAGATCTCTGAACACTGCATCAGCTTCTGCTTTAAAATGCATTTGTCTGTGTGCTATTTCTGAAAAAATCTTAGAGAAAAAAAGTATATTTTAGGGGAAAAAAAAGACCTTTTGCTGTGTCACCAACTTAGTTTTAAACTTCTCAAAGCTTCAGGCACAGGCTGTGGAAAGTTTTGGCCTGGGGAAGAGTGGGGTGGAAGGGCTGGAGCGTGTGAAAGCCACTGTTATAAGATCATTTTACAGCCTCTGGCGCTGCCAGCTCTGCCCTTGCCACCCCTGGGAGAGCTGCCACCAAATATGCTGTGAGGGTGAGGGCATCTGGCTTTGCTTGTGCCCCAGCCTGGGTGGGATCCTCTCAAGTGAGACAGGTCTGTGCTGCTGGGGAAGGGTCTCACCTGCTCTCAGGGTTTTTTTTGGGTGTCTGGATCCACATGGAGAAACGCTGCTCTTCTCCCTTTTTTTCTGCCTGGGGAGAATAAAAGAGCTTGGCTTTCTGGTGAACTAGAGGCTGAGAGGGGCAGGACTCATGCCTATAAATACTTGGGGGAATGGCAGGGAGGGAAATTATTTATGTCCACCCAAGAACAATGTTGGCACAAGAACGAGTGGGTAGAAACCAGCAGGAATAAACTCGGGCTGGAAACGCGAAGGTTTCCATCCGACGTCGGAGAATCCAGTGTCTGCATAAAAGGTTCAGGAACAAAAACCTGAGCTGCTTCTCTTGAAACACAGAATTCCAATGGGCTCATTTCTAGTGCATCTTGAATGCAGGGATGAGGCGAACTGGGCTGGAGTTGTCAGCTGAAATAGAGTGTACTGAGCTCAGCTAAAGCAAAAAGTGAATGGAAGTGGACACTGTTGCCCTTCAGCCTCCAAAAACCATTGAAGGGAAAGTTTCCACTATTTTAATTGAGCTTGTCTCTTTGATTGGGGAATTGTATTCCTGAAACTCACTTTTAAATACAGAAACCCTCTAGAAATGAAGTGTTTGGTTTTACATCAAAGGCAGAAGGTTGTGCAGATAAAGCCAGAGAGGTGTTATGAGCTCTCCTCTGATTCACACGTGTGCTGAAACTTCTTCTTTCCTGTAACTGAGCTGCTGTGAGAAAGGTCAGGGTGTTGAAACAGGAAACCTGTGTGTGTACATGTAAATTTGTGTGCACAAACCCCCTTGCACACCTGTGTGCACTTTCCTGTGTGTTTGTGGGATTCATCTCTCCAGCACCTTCCCCAAAACATGTTCAGGCAATGCTGCAACACCAGACCAAGGAGTCTTGTCCTGTTTTATGTGCCAGAACAAAAAACTGTGCTGGAGGAGAAAGAATTATTTTTCCCCCTCCTGTTTTTTGCTCTCTCCCTCACATCAACACATCCCACCCCTCCCCACAGCTGCTTTTCTACCCTAAACATGTTGTGTTGGCATCAGGGCTGGTAGAAAAACTTGCCCCTGCTCCAGGGGTTTGGGAAGGCTGAGCAGAACTGGCTCTGCTCACACCTTTGGGGGACCAAGGAGGACACATCCCAGTGTCACTGAAAGCAAAGTCTCCTGCCCAGCACAGCCATTCCCATGGGCACGAGGGCTGGTGTAGCAATCCCAGAGCTGCCCATCCCCTGCTCAGGAGACCTTGCAGTCCTCACCCCTGTGTCACACCCCCCAGGTTGCCATGACAAGGCAGTGCTGCTCTACGAGTACGTGGGGAAGCGGATTGTGGACTTGCAGCACACGGAAGTGCCGGATGCCTATCGAGGGAGAGGAATAGCCAAGCACCTGGCCAAGGTACAGCCCCAAACACCCAGAAGGGCAAGAGCTGTTGCCATCCCAGCTGTGGGTAGAGATCCTGGCTGAAGCCAGGCCCTATTGCATTGGAATTGTGTGTGGGAGCCCTGCTCTGATGGGAGATGGGGTGGCTGGTGGGCAGATGGAAATCTGGGGTCAGACATTCCTGTTTTGGTGGAGAGAGAGGGGCTGGGTGAGTGCTTGGCCTGTTCTTCCTTGTGGCCACTGTGCAGGGGCTGATGGATCCTCACCTGGGGGCTGGACCTCTCCTCTCAAACCTTCACTGCCCTTGTGAGCCCTCTGCCTGCCTTGGGCCCTCCAGCCATGCAGGGAGAGCTGAGGAGCCACGAGGGACTGTGGGGTGATGCTTGGGGTTACAGCTGCTCCCTGGCCCTGTAAGTCAGGGCAAATGGGTGGCATGATGGGGTAGGTCACCTGCCACGCAGCATCCACCAGGCTGGATGTGTTGAGGGTTAAACTGGGAACCCTGTGCTGTGCTTTCCCCACAACCCTCTCCCTCCACCTGCCTCGCACAGGGGGTACCTGAGGGCAACCTGCTGCTTCTCCCCTCTGTGTGAGGGGTACAGGAGTCCAGACCCCCATGAGGCTTCAGAGGAGAGTGTAGGCTGAGGGTGCTGGTTGTAACCTGTGTGTTCTCTCTGGTTGGTCACAGGCAGCCCTGGACTTTGTGGTGGAGGAGGACCTGAAAGCTCACCTGACGTGCTGGTACATTCAGAAATACGTCAAGGAGAACCCGCTGCCGCAGTACCTGGAACACTTGCAGCCTTAAGGCAGGACTGCTCTGACACCAGCACACCTGTCCCTGACTGTCCAACGCGGCCTTCGCTTCTCTGCGGTCTCAGGAAACCCCCTCCCACACTCGCAATTCCCGTTTTTTTACGTGTGTCCATGTGGTGTGTGAGTGTGGGCACAACCTCCTCCGCCCTGCCCGTGTGTGAGCATGGCTACAGCCCCTGGGCCAGGCTGGCTCTGGGCACACGTGGTGTCCCCCAGTGCTTTTCCCAAGCCAGGGGGTGGAAGGGGATGATTTTTTCACCAAGCTCCATCACAAGACCAGGGGATGACTTGTGCTGCACTTTGTCCTCCCCGCTCCACTTGGCGACAACTGTGAACTTGCTGGGGGATGTTGGTTAGGGGTGGGCATGGGGCACCAGCCCCCCTTTCCTGCTGGCAGCTGGGGGAGATGCTGTAGATGAAGCTTTGTGGAACAGAGGGAGGTGCTGGAGGAGCCCCAGCCCTGAGACAGGTTCATCCCCTCCAGCCTCTGTTGAGCTGTGTCCAAGCCCATGTGGAGCACAGATGAGAACACGTGGACCATGGTGGCGCCTCGGGGCCTTTTCTGCACCAGCTGTGGGGACATTAGGACGGTGACACCTCCTAGAGGCAAGGGACAGGAGCCTTGTGAGGAGCAGACTTTAGCTGCAGGAGCTGTGGCAGAGTCTGTGCAGAGGAAAAGAGGTGGCTGAGCTGCAGATGCTGCTCCCCAGAGATTCCAGCTCCTGCCCCGCCTTGTCATCCCATGGGATCACGAGCCGTCATTCCTGTCTCTGCTCCCGGCCATCGGTGCTGCCAGTGCTGGTGTGGACACAGCCTGCTCAGGAGAAGAGACCAACCCCCGAGCCAGCCCTGGCCTGAGCAATGAGGGGACATCCCAGGGTGGTTTCCTGCAGCTGAAGAGGAAGGCTCCCTCCATCTCCCTCAACTCCAGCTCTGCATCCCCGTCTGAGCCCCAGATCAGAGCCATCATCCCATCCTGAGAGCAACAGGGGTAAGGCCTCCAGCACCTGCTCCTGGCCCATCTCCTGGAGCCACCTGCCTCCATGTGGATGCTGATGGCTTCTCCTTACAGCCTTTGGAAAGAAGCCCTGGCTCAGGGCATTACCTCTCTGCTCAGCTCCAGGCTCAGGTGCTGGCAGCATCGTGGGGTTCTCAGCTAGCAGCAGGAACACCCTCATTTCGTGCTGTTCCCTCCATGGATGAGGACCCTGTGGCACAGCCCAGTGTTGCTACAGTTGGATGTAGAGGTAACATCATGATGGCAGGGCACTGCCTGGTTCCATCTTGCTGCCTGTCCTGCCTTGCCTGGGTTTTACAGGGTACGAGCTACACCCAGAGCACCTCCCACCGAGCTCTCAAGATTTTGCAGCGTCCCAGGGCTGGGCTGTGGTGTGGGAGATGATGCTTCTGACATCCCCAGCCCTGAGCAGCCACTGGGGGCTGCAGCCAGGCAGAAGGAAATGGAGAGCCTTTCACCTGGAGGCCAAATCCAGACCTAGCTTAGCTCAGCAGGGACTACGTTTACAGTCTGTGTCACGGAGCGACTGAGGCCCCGACCGAAAGGCAGCTCAGCCTTCTCTCAGAGCCCAGCACAAAGTCCATGGTGGCAAAGGCAAAACTCCTCCAGCCTTCTCTACTGGTTGGGATGGTCAGAGATGGAGACCTTGCAGCTGATCTCAGCCAGGGAGGTCCTGAGCTGTTCGTCCTGGTCACCAGCTCGAGGCGAAGCCCTGCTGCCTGCCCGTGCTTTTGGGCTGCCCATCACCAGCGTAACGTGGCCCTCTCAGGCTTGAGTTAAATCTCCCAGACTCCATCCCTGCCCTGCACAGGGCACCTGTGCCCACCTCCTGCCTGGGGAGGGACCTGTGCCCAGCAGCAGACCCACCTCTGCCTCTTTCCTGCTGCTCAGGAAAGGCCTTGGGCTCAGCCCTCCTGCTGCTTATTCCACCTGGGCTGTGACCTTCAGGATGGCTTCAAGGGACTGGGAAAGGATTGCAGGTAACAAACTAAAGGGGCTCAAGAAGAAATCTGGGCTGCTGAATATTTCTTCTTTAACATGCAAAACACACTTCAACATGTAGTTACAGGAGCAAGGCTGGTTCTGGTACAGCTGTGACGACAGAACCGTCCCTGCTCTTGATCCCAAGGTGAAGCTGAACCGTCTCCTCCCCTGCAAGCCAAGATAAGACACTGTTTTGTCTGTCACAGCAGGGCTGGGTGCTTGGGAGAGATGTGTGTCTGGCTGCCTCACGTGAGCCTCTGCGAGCCTCTGCCCTGGTTTTGTGCTCAATTCCACTGTGTGGCAGTTCTCAGAAGTTCCCTGTTGTGTCAGCTCACTGCAGGCTGTGCTGTGGTCGCTGCACCAGCAGTGGCCTGGTGTCCAAGCCTGGCTCTGGAGCCCTTTGTGCTGCTCTGGCAGGAACCTCGTGCTTCCCAGCGCTGGATCACAAGTGGCAATCGCTGCCTTAAATCAGGCACAGCACATGGCTTTGCTGCTGCTTCCCTTCGAGGTGCTACAACCCCTCCAGTGTCTGACCCCACGGAGCCGTGTGCCAGTGTCAGTGCCAACTGTTTCTCTGCTGTATCCATCCTCTGCCTTCCCTTCCCCGTGGTCCCTGATGCCAGTGAATAGCAATACCCACAGGTCACCAGCGATGCCCGCAGTCCATGGTGCTCCTGGGATCCTGCACTGCTGGCCAGGAGGTGGCTCGGGATCCCTCCCAGCTGCCCTTTCCCAGCTGGTCTCTGCAGAAAGGAGCTTTGAGTCCTCTGCTGCCCCTTGGTGCTCACTAAGCCTGGAGGAGTTGGGGAATTTTGAACTCTCCCTGGCAACAGGAGTGTGGAAAGTGGTTTGGTTGAATATTGAGGTCCCCAAACCCATTTGAACTACAGACCTTGGTGGGTGGGGGAATGCAGGTTGCTGTCAAACCTGCTTCCACAGCACCCGACTTGAAACTCCCCCCCTCCCTCGTCCGCTCTCCAGCGTTGTCTTCCTCTGTCCCAGGTTTCCGTTCTGTTGGATTCGGTGGTTACAATGTGCCTTTCCTTCTCAGGACCTGTTACAAATGACCTTTCTGCTCTTGTTTATGTTTAACATTTTATCTTTATCCCTCCCTCTGTCATACTATAAGACATGAACATAATGCATGGAATACAATACAATAAAAGTGTGGCTTAACTGACCAGCAGTGGCTGTGCCGTGCTGGGGGGAGGCAGGAGGAGGTGCCCATGGAGCCAGGGGGCATTGGGCACCCCCAGCTCTGTCACCTCTGGGCTGGGTCCTGCCAGAGGAGAGTCTGTTTCCTTTGCCAGCTCAAGCTGATCAGCCCTCCTTGGAATTTCAGGCCACTCTTTGGGAGTTACCCTGCAAATGCAGCCTCTGGTGAACAGGCACTCGGTGCTTGTGTGTGTTTTTTGTAAGATGTTTGAAAGCATGACCGAACACAAATATTTAAATATCCAGCTGCTATGCTTGTCCAGAGCCAGGCAGGCAGGCAGGTGACTCAGAGGGACACAAGGCACTTCCCTCCTGGAGCCAGCACTCCTCAGCCCTGGGAGCACAGCCCGAGCTCTCAGCACCCAGGGTCCAGCACAGCATTTGTGCCACTTCCTAAAGCTGAGTGCCAGCCTCAGAGGCTGGAGTTTGGGTAACTCAATGTGCCAGGGAGGGTGGTGTGGAGAAGGGGCCCAGCTCATTTACAGTTATAATTTGATCTGAAGTGACAAGTGGCCCCGGGGCTGCAGCTCGAGCGGGTGGAGCAGGGTTTGCTGCTCCCCAGGGACATCGTGGTAGGTTTGGGGCTGTAGCCGGGCTGTTGCTGGTAACACACTCTGTTTACATTCCACATTCCAGACAGTCCATGCTCCGGCCTGTCCCAGCAGTGCTGCACGTTCTGCAGGGCTGGGCATGCTTCCCAAACACCTCTTGTTCCTGCAAATGCGCCCTTTACCTCCAGCAGAACAGCTGCCCCCCAAATTACAGCTGAACTGCAGCGGTGTGGGAGGGCCCTGCAGGCTGGAAGAGCAGCCTGGAGGCAGCCAGGGGTTTGTTCTCTTGTCACATTGCATCAGTTGGGAATAATGCTGTCAAAAAGAGGGGTTTTTCTAGGTCTGGGAGATGCAGAGCCAGCACCGCTTTCTCCTGAGGGTTGGTGGGATCTGAGGACAGATCTATCCCCAAGATCAGGGAGGCTGCAGAGCAGGGAGCTTCTGTTTGTTAAGGGAAAACTTAAAATTCCTGAGAAAAAGGCTCCTCTCCCCCGTGGAAGCAGACTGGGAGCAAGAGGAGGCCCTGCAGAGGCACAAGGATCCTGGAGATCGCTATCCAAGCACCCTGGCACAGGTCCCCTTGGATGACTCTGCTGTGCTGGGAGGTGGCCCCGGGGCCAGAGGCTGAGGACAGGGTGGTCCTGGGACACCCCCACAAAACCTTCAGCATCCACTTCTTCTGGATCCACAAGAGCTGGGAGACCTCTGGCACTACCTGCATTTCGTTTCTAGAGAAGTTGGTGATAAACTTTATATTGATTCTATGATGTGAGAGGTTTTTTCCAACCTAAGTGATCCTGTGCTTTATTCCTCCTCAGAGATGCAGCAGGGAAGCCTCCCAATCCCCTGCTCCTGTTTCGGGGTGGATTAATGGGGCCAAATTCATCCCAAAACGCCAATCCTCTCTTCTCGGCGAGGCGCTGCTCGAGGGGATCCTGCGTCCCTTCTCCCCTGCAGGGAGGGAACCTCCCGGTCCTTTCGGAGTAGAAACACGAGGCGATGCCGAGGCCCATAAGCAGCGCCCCCCCTCAGCCGCCGCTCCCGGCGCGGCCCGGCCGCACCCCTTCATGGCGGGGCCGCGGGGCAGGCCGGGACTGGCCGCCGCGCTCCTCCCACGGCCGGCCCGCTCCGGCGGCAGATCCCGGGCGGAGGGGCTGAG